>VXBR01020419.1:1166445-1248284 GCA_013400215.1 Cisticola juncidis
TTTTTTTTTTTTTTTTTTTTTTTTTTTTTTTTTTTTTTGTTGGAGTTTGTAATTCTCACAATGCTTTAAAAGTAAGGTAAAAATAAATTAGTAGAAAAGATTAGGAAATCCACTAAAATATTTGACTGAGTTATATGAAATTATTCTGTCAAAAAGAAGATGACTCTCTAAGGAAGAGGATAGAAATTCTTTAATTCTTTTTACACATTAATAGAAATTTTTATTCTCTAATCTAATTCTACCTAAGCTTATTATTTTGAAATATATTACTCTGAAGATCTCCCCATCAATCTGTTTATGTATCCTTCCTAACAGTCTTCTACAGCATCACAAATGTATAAGGCTTCCAAAACCAAAAGAGTTTTAGGAAAATTATTATTCAGAAACTGAAATATGATGCATATGCAAATGTAAAAGGATAGAGGGTATGGAAAAACGAAGCTTCATTTTTGAAGGGAAGGAATGATAACCACCAAAAAAGAGATAAAGCTAGATTTAAAATTTCAATCTCTTATTTAAATCCTTGATTTTGCCCTCATCTAAATATGAAAGATAAAAACATAGTATAGCCTCAAAATCATGGTTAAATCACAGAATACAGTAAACCGATAACTGACCAATATTAATTTTAAAATTAATATTTTGATATGAAGTTAATTGAATCAAAACTTAATGTGCAATAGGAGTTAGTGCCTGAATTCTAATTTTCTAGCAGTTCCTTGACTTTCTGAACACCTTCATTAAAAAACTTTTTAGCAAATGGTTGTGAACTGGTACTAAAGGGATCATCACTGGTTGGTTGTGTATATGAGAATCATTTCAGGAGAAAGGACCCCATATCTGCAAGCTCTAAAATCAGGAAGATAATTATTAATTTCTGAGAATGAAAGTTTTTTCATCAAAGAAAATACAATGGTGTTTTTCTCCTTTCAAGTCCTTTCTTTGTTTCTAATTTTTCCTCTGAATACATTTGGACATTTTCCAGGGTTTCATGATAAAGAAAACAAAGTAACTTGTGTGAACAAAATAAGGCCATGTGCACAGAAACAACCACCTTATTACTTTTTGAGACATCCGTACTTTTTCTCTGCATAATGTACAGAGTCAATTGTAACTGACCTTTGGTTTATGAAGCAAATAAAGTTATTAGTTAAGAAAACAAGTTCTTCACTGTGATTATTTTGAGACTCTGTTTTCAGTGTTTTGAAGCATGCTTTCCTCTGCTGGTATCATCTCCCCCACATGAGAAGAGCTCATTAAAAGCCAGACCAAGCAAAACCAGAAAGAAACAAAATTACAAAAACCCAACAAAACAACAAAAATCCCAAAACCAAAACAACAACAACAACAACAACAACAAAAAAAAAAAGGCAAAAAATACCCCAACCCAAAACAAAGCAAAAAACAGAACCAAACCCATACTCAAAAACCAAATTAAATCTTTCTTTTTTAGTCTGCTAACCCATGTATAAATAGTGAAAAAGGTGCATAATTGAACATTGAGCTACAAACTCTGTTTTTCTGAGTATTTGGAAACTGTGTAGGCCTAGTAGTGTTTTGGAGTGGAGTGCGCACTCTGTCCCACTGTTTTAAAATCATGTTGGTGTCTCTGGTTTACTTTTTCTCACAAGAGCCTGTGAAAGTCCTGTTATGTTGATGTTTGTTTCACAGAGTGACCTCTTGAAAGGTTTAAATTAGCTTTACTTCTGTACTGGGATCAGTTCTGTGGTAAAAGTCCATTAGTCTTTTGTTTCATATATGTATTGCATGTCTTCTTTTCTTCTGATAGGAAAATTTAGCCATTGAAGAAACAATGTTTCTTTTCCTCAGGAACATGGTAGGAACACTTTATCTGTCAAATTATATTTTTGTATGGATTCTTCTTTTCTGAACAGCTTGACATGAGAAGATTAGGGTATGAAATCTCCTTTATCTCTCATCTCTGAGAAATGTCATTGCTTGTACGTGCCAGAAATATTTCCAATAGTGCAGTTGCTGTATTTGCCAAGCCTAATGTAAAAAGTGTGACAAAAATCCAGAAATTACATCTGTTGTGAGCAACCTGACTTTTTTCTGTTGTTATGACTTACATACTTTATGTGTACATACATATACATCTCTATATGTAATCAACCACAATAGTGTTAGGCTTAAAAGAGACCAACAACTCCAATATATCATGAAATACAAAGTGCTGAAAACTAGTGGAATATACCAACAAAACTAGAAGATAAACGGAGGAAAGGACTACTGGTAGAATTTCTTTGCATATGCTCCACCAACACACCTTAACAAAACCAGAACAGGATTTGTCATGTCTTTTTTTTTTTTTCTGATAAAATCTCTGTATTCTAATTATTCTTCAAAGTGTTAAATCCTCCCTTCCCTGTCTCATTTCACTTACTTGAAACTGTACTTTTTCACCCTGAACTGCTGCTATTTTTTTTTTTTTTCAATTTCACATCTATTTTACCTCGTTCTACCATCACAGATCTTTACCAGTGATCAATATCCTCTCCCAAGGTATATCTTTTCTTTTCTAAGGCATTCATCACTCTGCTTTAATCTTCTCCATCTGGTGGGATTTCCATCCCCACATCTATTCAGTAGGCCTATGGAGAGCACAGACATTTCTTATTTCCTGCATCTCCTTTACTCTGGGCAGCGCCGTGTCAGTGTAACGTGGGTGACGAGCGGGGCAGCACCACACGGATGTGTTGTGATGTGACAGTGAGGAAGCTGCTATCACCTTGTCCTTTCCTTTATGATTCAGCTGGCCCAAGCAGAGCAACATCCATCAAGGCCAGAGACAAAAGACAGAGCATCAGCTAAAAGTTCTGTCACTGGACCTGGCCTGCTCAGGGGTTAGGTGACACAGGAGTGCTTTGCTGGCGTTCCATCTATAGATGGCACAGTACACACCACGTAACAATGCTGGGCTGTGAACATCTGTGTAATAACAATTTGTGTGTGGATAATGAACAAATCTCAGATATGTATTAGGTTTAAAATATTTTAAGACATCTCAATTGGATCTTCCTTTCTTAACTGAGTTCTCCTCTTGACAGAGACTTTTGATATTTTGAAATGGTTCGTGAGATATTCAAAGCACATCAGATGTATAGTGAACTCTTTTGACCAGTGGATCCCTCCAAGGATTTCCAAATTTCTCAAAATTGCAGTGGAAATTAGGCATTGTCATTGCCCACTGACAATTTGTATATTAGTGTTTGTGAAACTCCACTGTATACTTTCTTAAACACATTTCTTCTATACCACAGTGCTTTAGTCACATAATTGTGTTTCCAGACGTAACGTCTGCAAAATCCAAAGGTTCTCATCAGGTATTCACTAGTCAGTACGTATTACTTTAACATACACATACATACATAAATGTCTCCTATCACCTACAAAATTATAATAATTAATGGTTAATCTTAAATAAAAAGAATTCTTAAAAGGCTAAAAGGAGAGAGAAAAAAACCACCTTTTAGCCTTTTATTTCTTAAAGTCACTGTTCCTGTGAATCTTGTATTACTGTGTTTACTGTTAGACTTGTCACCATTTATTTTGATTAAGAGGTGTTATACAACTTTTTTAAATGAGAAGAAATAAATCCTCCTGTCTTAATCTCCTTCTACCCCACTGTGAGGGGAATGGTATTGTTTCATTGTATGGAGAAAGGAGCTGGTCTTTAGACACTCTGCAGAGATAAACTTTACAGCTTCTTCTCTATTTTACTCCCCCTTTGATAAATATAATTTTAGATGTGAAGCTTCAGATCAAGAAATAATCGTATGGTAAAACATATATGCATGCATGGCATTTGTCACAAAAATTTATTTGGGTTTTGTACATATTGTGTTTTCCCCTACTGGTCAGATATAAGAGATTGAATAAAGAACAACAAAACTTGAAAAATAAGAGAAGCATTGAGTGAAAACAGAAATAGTTGATGCTGTTCATTAAGTTGCATCATTTCAAGCTTATTTTTCATTTTTCTCCCTTTTGTATCTTATTTTCCTTTTCCTTTTTCTTTTTATCACTTTTTTCCACTTTAAACCATTACAGCAAACTGGTACATTTCAAATATGTTTGTCTACTAGGGAAGTTCTTTTTTTTTGCTAGATGATGATTTATATAGTTATAGTCAGTTTGAAGTGTACCTTAGAAAAGTAGTCTTTCAGAGATGACACTTAGAAAATGGATGGTCCTAGAGTGTTGTGCACTTATATTCTTTACACATGGAAGACTCAAAGAAAGAAATTGGGAAATAGCTTGAGGAAACAATCTGGAGGATGATACATACAGACAGAAAGCTAACATGTGGAAATGGGAGTTTGTAGCTATCAGTGATGTGTTCAGTGTGCCATAAATCACAGGTATTTATTAACCATTTTGCCCAGAGCATCTCTTATGACATTGAACACCACTCAGTGTCTTTTAGCAAGCTTAGAAACTTTAGTATATGGGTGGGTGGACTAAACACATTGTCTGTTTTTATTCATCTCAGTTGTTCCTGTACTCCTTGCAGTAATGCTAAAAAGACCCAAATACTGCCATGGGCAGATGGTGCCTGTGCATCATGAGCTTAACAGTAACACCTTTTGAGTTAGACTAATACAATTACACAGACACTAAACAATTACTTCAAGAAACCATGGGGAAGTAATCATCAGGAAAAAAAAAAAAAATCCACATTCTGAAGACATAACATCAAAAGCTGAGTGAGATAGATGTCACAAAGTTTTTTTTATTGACATCTTGGTGATATTACACTAAAAGTGAATACTTGCTTTAATTAGGAAACCGAAACGATTTGTGAGAAGATTGAGAACATACTTTTTTCTCTCTATGGCTACTGATATTTGTGTTTTCCCAAGTAGAAAATGTGTTTTTATTTTCTAATGTATGAGTAAAGATAACTATTATGTAGGTTCTGATTTTTTATACCTCACTCAAAACTCCAAAGCTGTTTTAAACAACAAATTTATTTTAGTTGAGCAATACAGAGATTTTTAGAAACGTGACAGTTATCTAGATCTCAGTGAAAATTATTTTATGTGCTTTTCTTCAGATTTTCTTCACTTTTCATCTATAGAAAAAAAAATAATTCAGAACATTCCTCAGAATTGGTTACTGATGCAAGTAAAAATTATGTGGCCTTGTGTAGTACTGGGATTTCTAGTGTTATAATTGGGTCACACTTTTATGGAAGCAGACTTAGCCTTAGCCTCTTGAGAACTTGTATTCAACAAAAAATACCTCTCCCACCCCTGACCAGTTTAACTAAGTTTTTTCAATTAACCATGACTATGAGGATGGAAGAGAACTGAGGATTTGAAGAGGTGTGATAAAAAGACTGCCCTGGGTTCTGCCCAGGTAGATATTTCTTTTTAAATTTGCTACTTGTATTCTGGTTTCCTTATTATTTCTCTATGCTACCTCCTCTATAAATGAGAGCAATTATTTGTTGTTTCTTTCATCCAAATACAGTACACATATGAGGTGTACTTGCTTTTCTTTATTTTTTTTTTATTGGCTTTCTTAGGTGCCGTTGTGGTTGGTCCTGTTTCAGCTATAGTCATCCCAAGCATCTATAGAATCAAACTTCTGCTGGTGACATGTGTATGTGTGTGCTTTTACAAAAGCTCTACATGGAAAAATTCAAGCATTTCTGTGGGAAAAAAAAATGTCTGGGCAGGCAGGTTTAAGGTTATAGAAGACTTGAATAATGGCAACTGGTAGTAAAACTTCAAGACCTTCTATTTATTTTGTAATGAAACATAAAGGTTGTTGTTACATTCCCCTGGGAAAATGGTTTCTCCCACCCCAGAGACCCCCTAGGGCCGAGGACAGGTAGAGGACCCTTCCTTCCCCTTTCTGACCCCATTGGCTGCGTGCCAATAGGCTCCACCCCGGCAAGAACAGAGAAAAGGCCCTGTCCCCCTGAGATCTCTCTCTTTCCCTCGTGACCCCCCTGGAGAACATCTGAAATAAACATCTGACTGCAGCTAAGGGTGAGAGCCTGTCTTTTGATCTTATTCCTGCCTCATGAAATATATCCCTCCAGGACTGAGCTAGCCTAGACCCCTGAAGGGGACAGAAGGAGGGGTAAATATCTCAGGTTGTGTCCCGTATTTCAAAGAAATTATTAATTTGCCTACTTTATTAGTAACTGAGGGCATAAATTAAAAGCTGCCTGCTGTCTGTTCACTAAGTGAAAGAGGTGTTTTTTGTCATTTCCATTCCAGCTCTAAGTGCAATGTTGATGTATGTGTCTTCATTTCTCACAGAACAAATTTAAATGTATGGGCAATTGAATCAACTTTCTAAAGTGGTTTCACTTTGTAGAGTTCAAATATTAGTGTGAATTGGTTTTTATATTTATTGTAGTAACCATCCAGCAATGAATTATTTGCTGCTAATGGTTATTTGTAATCCTTGCTTGCCTAGTGTATCTATTTATCTAACAATAATGCTGTAGTTTTCCTTCTGTTTACTGTGCAAACTCAGGATTATCAGGTTATCAGGTATTATTCTAGAAATTTATTCCTCTTCATTTAATTTCTTTCTTATTGAGTAACTGAGAACATTTTTTCTGTAATCCAAGTTAAATACAAAATAATGCCCATCTATAAGGTTATGGGAACAAATAGCAAAGTGAATGGGAGCAATGTTATTGGTTTGTCAGATGGCTCAGGAATATGCAGACAGCACCACCCATGGCCAGCCTGGCTCCACTACTTTCCTGATAAACACCTATGCTCCAGCATACGGTAGATTGAGGATGCAAACAGCAGCCAGTGGCTAAAAATTTGACTTAGCATGACGGAAAGGTCAGCATGTAAACTCAGATATTTTTGTCTTCTAACTTCTTTGAATGAGCAAACCTGAATGATCAAAATCACCTTGTCTAATGTCTGGATGGGGACAGCTTGTTCTGGCTGAGATTGCAATTCCAGTCAAAATCAAGATTTTTCTTCATTCTAAGTATATTTGAGGGCATTTGCTCTATTTGAACTCTGAATAAATCTGTTACAGCAAAGCAACATCCCAATGCATGCAAGGACTCTGGAGGAATTATTGTAGAAACTGAGTTGAAGACCTCTGATTTATAAAACATAAGGTTTTTCTAGTGCAAGCCCCATTTAGGTCAGGGTATCATGTCTGCTATTACCATCATGAACAGAGGCTATCTGCTAGGGGGAGATGACAAAGCTACATGTTGTTCTGTGGAGTGCACAGTTGCCCTTAAGCATATGGTCTTCTGCTGGTGTTTGAGGAAGCTCTGCTGGGCAGATAATTAGAAACTTTGTGATAAAGTCTCTGCTCTTCAGGCAAAATAATCATAAGTGGGGTGAATTAACACAAGCAGCAGTACATCAAGAAATATTTAATCTTCTAAAACAACCTACTCTGCATTAAAGTGAGTGCTAACTGTGAAATAATACACTCTTTGCCAAGGAAGAGTGTAACACTACCATTTCTCGTGCCATAGACAGAGAGAAATGTGAACCTCTCCTTTGAATAAAAGTGATTCTCCACTTATTGATAACAATCTTTGTGAAAGTTGGAATCAGCACTGCTAAGCAGCAAAAGGTGTTCCAAGTTTAATCATGATGCATGGTTTGTTCATGCTCATGTTTGTTTATGAGATTGACTTCAGAGTCTTAAATCTTAGGCACTTATGTTTCTTTCTCCCCTTTTTAAAAGAAAAGGAGAATAAGAGATAATAAATGTGCAATTGCTTAATGAGTGCTAATGAGTGTTCCTCTCATGAATATTGTAATCTTGCTCTAAAGCTCTGAGTTCACCATTGATAACTGAGGTTACTCTTGCTTTCCAATGAGAACTGTCTTCTGTTTCTTACTGTGTCATAAGAAGGAAGAAAATGTTGCCACAGTGTCTGATTATATGGATTACCTACTCTGTTGAAGAACAGAACTAAGCAATTTGTGAAACATTTGCCTTTCTGCAGGTTTACCTCTTGCAGTTGTATGCAAATGGAATTCAAAACACATCACTTGCAAGAAGCTGACCACCACTGCATCTCTGATTGTAGTTTACACCAGCCTTTTGTCTGAGCATGTTCTAGTTTAAATGAAAGCTCCATGTGCATGTTTTCGTTACAACTGGGCTTGTATATAGGGAACTTGGGTGTTTCTGTGCCATTGGTAAAGTTACTCTCTCATATTCCTTGAAAGCAAAGAGGAAAATCAGCTTCTCTTAAAAAAGCATGGCTGGAAAAAGTAAATTTTTAAAAGATGGATGTGGGAGTAGGTATTATGAAAAAAAGTTTAATGGAATAATATGAAAGTGAACAGAGAATTATAAGGGAGAATATATCCTTGCTGCTTTACACAGGCATCTCCTCACCAAGTAAGACATAGTTAACTGCTGAGCAATAGGGAGGACAGTAACTGTCTGGGGCTATGATAATAGATGCAAAGGAAAACATTTAAGAAAGATGTCAAGTGTTTACTATACCTTGAATAAATAAGTCTGGTTTTAAATAGCTGCTTGTTAAGTGAATTTTTCCCATTTTATGACTTAAGCAAATTGGTATTCCTGCTGGCATAGATATGAGAAATACTGAATTTAATTACATGGTTTAAGAAATAGGTGTTTTATCTTTCATACTGGAGTGTTAAGGGCTGGATGTGATATGTTGCCTCAGTTCTTATAGAGAAAATGTAAAAAACCTGAAACATAAAAAACTTCAACAGAATAAGGATTATAATTTGGGTTCACACGGGACACTATTTTCAAAATTATTCTTATAGGATGAATATTTAGGAAATTACTGGGCAAAATGGAGTCATATGTTGCTTCTGTTCATGTTATATTAAATTAAATAGTCAACATAAGTGGTCTTTATAAATTCCAAAATGAGCACTGATATGTCTCTCTTGGAATATTTTATATTGTTTCCTTCTAGGATGCAAATTTCTCCTTAAATTGTATTAAATGCTCTCTAATTTCAGAGATTCCAAGTATAATCCCTTCTACAGTGCATTTTTCTGAGTCTTTGCATGTGTAATCTGAGTAAAAAATGTGATACTTAACGTACAGTTTAAAATGTAAACATTCACTTCCCTGAGTGTAAAGGTTGCATAACTGCATAAAAAAATGTATCAAGGTCTATAGATATATTGGTCACCTCAGTGCCCTGAAGGGTGACAGAGCAATTTCCAGATACACAAAGGCCAAGGTCATTAAGGAGTATCATCTTGGATTCACTAGTGAGAAATCATTTTTGCCTGGTTTGATACACCTCTGACAAAGTGACTGTCTTGGTAGAAGAAGGGAGAGCAGTGAGTATTGTCCACCTAGATTTCAGGAAAGTTTTCTATTCTGACTCCCATAAAAGCCTTACAGAGATGCTGATAAGTATGAGCTGGATGATCAGGCTGTGATGGTCAATTGAAAATTTGTTAGCAAGGCTCTGAGTAGAGGTGATCACTATTAAAAAGTCTATTTGGGAGCCAGCAGTAGACCCCAGGAGCCTATATTGGATCAAATCCTATTAAAGTTCTTCATTAATGATATGGATGACAAAGAGGAGTGCACCCTCAGCTCCACCTGGACTTCTGTGTCAAATTCTGGGCTCCCCAGGATGGAGTCACAGGAGGAAGTCCAGTGAATAAGATGATTTGCTTGCACAAGCAATCTTTTAAAGGAAAAAAGTTGGTGTTTTAGGGAATGAAGATCAGACCCAGGCCAGGGAGTTTCACAAAACACTAAGAGAAGGGGCCGGACAGAGTAGGAAGGAGACTGTTATTAGCTGAGAACAAGCTAATTTATTAAGAAACCACTCAACTACCAAAAATCAATAACAGAAAATGAACTATTAGGGATTAGAAACGCAAAATGAGCCAAGCACACAGAATGGGTCTCTGGGAAGTAACTGCTCAGCAGTTCAGGCAGTGCAGCTACTCTCCCTTGTCAGTGAGCGGCCCAAGGGGGCAAAGACTGCCAGCGCTTCTGGTGCTCAGAGACTCAACTTTGCTGTCCTCTGGTCCCCTCTTCTCAGGAGCCTTACAGGCACTGCATTGTGTGTCTTCTTGGAAGTCCTGCCTTTGTAAATCTGTGTCTGCCATCCCGCTCTGTTGCTGCACAGTGGGTTATCCAGGGGTGAGTAGGAGCTCCCGGTGAGCAGCTTTGAGTGAGGAGCAGCCAGCGGCACTGCCAAACTGCACAGGTGGCAGCAGGCTGAACCCATCACATTTATAAAGAGCTGCACTTGGCAGGAGCAGGTGCTGTGCTGGCTGGGACTCCGTGTCAGATTTAATTTACTGGATGATCTGGCTCGGCAAACATTCAGCATAGATGCTTCCTCCTGCCTAATGTTAAGTAGCTGAGTAAATGCAATAGATCCCCACAAATGTTAAACAGCTGCTGAGAAATACAAAGTCTTGAAATGTACTAGTGCACAAGAAGTGTTTTACTTGTTTGTCTGCTAATATGCCTGATTCATACATTATATCAAAGCACTACTGCTCCCAGATTAGCCAGGAGCTTGAATATTTCTCCGAAGTCCTTGTATATATTCCCCAAAAGTCAATTTGTAGAGAAAATTTTAAAAGTGAGCTTCAAAGCCAAGAATTTGAACAAGGTCTCAAAGGTTTCCATGTTACTATTTTCCAGAAGATTTCTCTCCCTCAATAGCAAAATCTGCTCCCAAGTGTCCTGTAAGTCAACTTTTTTTGGAAAGCTGTCTTATTTTTTTATATTACTAAATATATTGTCCTTCCTTCAGTTGCATTTTCAGTGAAATAGATGTTGATATGAGAGCTAAGGGTCAAACCATTATTAAATCATATCAATGCTTTGAAGAGAACTTGAGGATGGTGAAGGGGATACAAAATTACAAGAGTTCTGTGTTAAAATACCTAATCTTGATAGCCTTCTCCTTAATTTCATCTTCCAATTCTTATTTATCATTTTTGAGGAATGAAATTTAGATATGAGTAACCTCTACTATTAGAAATCATTGAATTTGTATTTTAGCTGCTGTTGTGTAAGAACAGTATTCTGTCTATTATATCAGTGTAGGAGGCTTTCACTATTATAGATTAGGATGTAACAATCCATGTTTTTCAGATAATTGCAATGAAGATATTTAAAATATAACATAATGCTAATAAAATAGACAGTCTTGGACTTTGTGTTACAATCAAAATAGCAATTTTTCCTGTACCTGGCTATTGTAACACTAGTGAATGACACAGCCCTTGAATAGTTGATTTTTGGCAGTTCACGTGTAAATGTGTGGACACATTCTCTTGAACAGCAGTAATAACAACAGGAATAACAAACTTAAAGCACTTAATTTATAATTTTTTCTACTTTTTTAATGCCTTGAAAAGAATCTTTAGAGTGATGTTTAGAGTGACAGTTTAATATCTTGAACATTTTTCAGTAATGATGTATGGATAGGTACCTGCCATTCTACTGTGGATGATTAGAAAATTCAGTCCAAACAATTGGATGACTTTTTTCCAGTGTAAATGTGACACTTCATTTTTTAAGAGAAAGTTGAGAATGAGGTTGTTATATCATGCTGATATTCTTTGAAATATCAAAAATTACAGTTAAGTCAGTTTAAGTGTGACTTTATGTTTGTTAAAGTAGATCCTCGGTTCATCATCTTTAACATCATTGTAACTTTTGCTTGCAGCCAACCATGTTTGGTCCTATTATCCACTACAGACCCATTTAATAACTAAGATATTCCCAATCAAGTACAATTGGCAAAATTATTTTGTTTTACTGCTGTCCCCTTGGTAGTCATGCTACTGGTGGTCTGTAATAAATGGCTGTTGAAATTTCAATAATCAGGTTATCAGCTTTTTCTATTTGTATGGAATGATTAGTGCAGATTGTATTAAGGAAAAAGCAAAATTTTAGATGCACTACTACTTTTACCCACAACATTAGCAAGTTAAACAGCTTTAAGGCATCAAAAATTCAGTAATTTCATTTACTCTCCAAGTCCATGTAATTTTCAGTCATATTTAGGGTTTGGGGTTTTCACCATTACTTAAGGTGACAAACTGGTACAGAAACTTGCTCTGTCAAGATTTTTTTTTTGTTATCTTTTTAGTTAACACCTGAAAACCCGGAGGGGAAGGAAGTGAATTTTTGGGTGTGGAGTGACTGAGTCTCTGGTCCAAATAAGACAGAGGTGGTGAGCACCCACCGCAGGAGGCTCTGGCTTTTGAGCCAGATAAAGGAGAAGGTTGATCAGAAACAGATCCTTCAGAAGCAGGATGGTGCTTTTTTTTGTCATGCTGATTGTCCTCTTTTACACAATTCAGCTGTAAAACTGTCCACCCAGCCCCTCCTCTGGGAAGGTCACATTCACACCAGACATCAGGACATTCCATTCACACATGGGAGTGTTCACCCCTTCTGATGGGGCACAACTGGTTCAATGATGCTGACATCATTGAGAGAGGCAGCTCTCATGTCTTAGGAGGGGCCATGCACCATCAAAGACCCCCAAAGTGCTCACAGACTCATTCCTGAGGCCTTCTACCAGAGGTCTGCACATGATACACAGTGTGCAACATACCCAGAACCTTTTGCAAAAGACAGTGTAAAAAAAACACTCCAGAATAGATGCTTGGGTGCACACACATATAGATATATGTGTAAGTATGCATATTAACCAGTTAAATTATATGGTTTTGGGGCTTCCCCCACCTATGATGGATCAAGACTGCGACCATCACTTCTACCAACACCTCATTGCTGGATCCAAGGGTAATGATATCTTTCTACTCTTATCCTTTCTTTCTCTTCCTTTCTTTTCCTTATGCATTTTCTAAAGCGTTATTTTTAGTCTTTCATATTACTATATTACCTTAGATAATAATCAAAACAGGTATATACCTCCTTTCCATTGCAACCAAATTGTTCTAAAATAAAACTATTACTCTTACAAATTCATGAGAGAATTATAAAACAGGGATTTCTGCCTCTCAACAACAAAACCTTCTTTTTTTTTTTTTTTTTTTTTTTTTTTTTTTTTTTTTTTTTTTTTTTTTTTTTTTTTTTTTTTTTTTTTTTTTTTTTTTTTTTTTTTTTTTTTTTTTTTTTTTTTTTTTTTTTTTTTTTTTTTTTTTTTTTTTTTTTTTTTTTTTTTTTTTTTTTTTTTTTTTTTTTTTTTTTTTTTTTTTTTTTTTTTTTTTTTTTTTTTTTTTTTTTTTTTTTTTTTTTTTTTTTTTTTTTTTTTTTTTTTTTTTTTTTTTTTTTTTTTTTTTTAAGAAAAAACAAATGTAGATGCATTTCTCAGTGATATGAAAATATGTTACTTTTTAGCTTAAACTGCAAACCATTGGTATCAGCACAGGCTGGAAGATGAGCAGGTCCTGTCAAGAAAAACTTGGAGATGCTGGTGGATAAGAGGCTGGACATGACCCAACAATATGTGCTTGCAGCCCAGAACACCCAGAAAGCCAAATGTGCCCTGGGCTGCATCCAAAGCAGCGTGGACAGCCGGGAGAGGGAGGGGATTCTGCCCCTCTGCTCTGCTCTGGTGAGACCCCACCTGGAGTGCTGCATCCAGCTCTGGGCTCCCCAACATATCTGTTTGAGTGAGTTCAGAGAAGGATCTTGGAGAGGATCAGGGGGCTGGACGACCTCTGCTCTGAAGACAAGCTGAGAGAGTTTGCAAAGCATCATGCAGTGCAGCAAAACACCATGCAGTGGAACTGACAGAGGGATTATTTACAGTGACAATATTATTTATTGTGACATCTGCTTCGAAAAATAAAAAAAAAAAAAAACCAAAACAAAACCCCTAAACTTCTGGTCTCATATTCAGATAGGTTCTTGTTGTGTTCCTTATAGACATTATAGAACTTTTCAGTTCCATTACTTTGTTGTTGGTCTTCTTTCTTCTTTCACATATTTCACTTTTACAGCATGCTGTACAGAAATTGTAGCTTGTTAGAAACATGTTATACAAGAACAACTCCAGGAGTTTATTTGTAAACACCTGAAAAACTGAAGAACATGCTCTGACTAGACAAACACTTGCAAGCACTCTGAAAGATTTTTTAGAATATAGTTCTGTCCTTGTTATGGCTGGAATAGAGTCAATTTTCCTCCTAACTGGTATAGTGCTGTCTTTTGAATTCAGTTGAGGCTAATGTTGATAAACCACAGAATGTTTTGGTCGTTGCTAAGTGATGCTTTATCCTAAGTGAAGGATTTTTCAATGTTGCACGCTCTACAAGTGAGGAAATATACAAGAAGCTGAAAGGGAATATAACCAGGACAACCAATCCAAACTGGCAAAAGGCATATTCCATACCACAAAGTGCAATGCTTAGCATATGAACTGGGGGGAATTGGCCAGCAGATGTCAACTGCTGCTGAGGAACAGGTGGAGCATCAGTCCACTGACTGGGGGCCATGAGCAATTCCGTGTTTCTCTTGGCTTTTATTTCTCTCTCCCTGTCTTATTTTCATTGTTCTTATTTTATTGTACTATTTTATTTTGCTTCAATTATTAAACTATTGCTATCTCAACCCGTGAGTTTTGCTGTTTTTCTTTTTTTCTTTTCTTTTCCAGTTCTCCTCCCTGCCATGTCAGAGGGGTAAGTGAGAAGCTTCATGGTGCTAAGTTGCCAGCTGGGGTTAAATCACAAGGGCTTCTCTCTTCATCACAAACCATAAGAGTCTTAGGGAAACTGACTTGAAGTAAATTGTCAATGCACTGCAGATATTCTTACACATGACTACACAAGCTGCACAAACATTTTGAGAAATTTAATTCTTTTAATGTGGTCAGAGGAATAAATAATCAGATAAAGCAGAACCTTGGATTTAGATGGTGGTATGTTTGGTCATATATTGTTTTCTGTTTTTTAAACCTTTTATATCACTTTAAATATTAAGATTGTTATATGAATGGTTTATGTAGCTGTGACAGAAAAGATATATGTTTAAAAAGAAAGATTAGGGACTGCTGTAAGAACTGAGTCCACAGGGTGTGACACTTGATAAACCATATGTTACTGCTATTTGTTATTAAGGCTTGATGAATTTGCTGTTAGACTGTATGGAAAATGATCTTTATGTTTGTATTAGATCACTATTGTAACAGATTCAGTCACCTTTGTGTGGCAATGGAGAGGGGTGATAACAGAAAAAAGCTCTTTTTTGTTTTGAACATAAAAGCTTCTGTAAAGTCTTTCACCTCTACTGCTTTGATGGGCTGTTTCTGCCTTTCTTAAAGAAAGATGTCATACGAGGTGTACAATAAACAGATGCACCCTTTCTCCACTCCTCTCCTTCCTTTTGTAGAGGGGAAGCTAGAAGGAGAAGCTCTCTTGACTTTCTGAAATGGAAATGTGCTGTTAAGTAGAGCACTGAGTAGCATCCTTTCTTCTTCAGTGCTCTCAGGTGCTCTGGGAGGAAGTCAGCTGAAAAGACAAAGTTTCTGTCACACTGAAAAAGTTGTCTTTCAAGGCTTTCCAAAGAACACGACATTATCTAATCACATTCACTGCTTTAGATTAGCTTTGTTTTACTTCCTACAAGTTTCTCTGGACTTCCTAATTATCTGTGTACCTGATTATTTTCAGGGGTAGAAACACAATAAACTGATTTCTATATTTTCCAAAAAGATTTCAAATTAGTAAGAAGCTTCTGGACAGTCATGATACATAGAGATGTATGTATCTGCCTCTCTGAAAAACAAAGGTAAAAATTATTTTCAATTAAAGAAACAAAGGAAATCTCATGATCCTAATTAACAGCAACTTCAAGCTATAAGTGTTGAATTCTCGGTTTATATTAAAGGGTTTTTGGACTAGGGTCTATTGAAAGTTCAAAACGAAAGTTTGGTTTTTACTTTATTTTAAAAGGTGCATTTATCTTCCTTTTTTAAGCATTTTCCAGTGGCAGCATTCCTCAAAAAATATTCTTACAAAATATCATTATCTAAAAAATTCCCACTTCTTGGATTGGCCTGATTCTGCAGGTTTTTCAAAATTAAAAGCAGCCAAAAAAGAGTTTATAAAAAGAAAAAGTTACAAATTATTTCAAGTTGTGAAATTCTTAAGAAACTTTGTTTGAATTTCTTTCCTGAGCAATATATATTTTGAAAACACAGCTGCTTTATCAGATATGACTACTGAAGGATAATTTAAAACTGTGCTTAACCAGTAACTCAGAAAGCAAGAACTCTCCCCTAAATGATTTCTCTACTCATGTTTCTTTCTAACATGCAGTAGTCTACCAAAGTTTTCATGAGATGCTCTTAATAAAGACCAAAAGAAAAGTTTAGGAAAAGTGGGTAATCTGTGTCTTAAATAAAATACAGAGATCTTCTTGCTAATCCTGCAACATACTAGTGGTAAAAATGAGGGGAACACTAGTATTTACTAAGGTAAAATTGTTATTTAGGGTTTTTTTCCCCTCACTGTAAAGATTATTTTGTTGTGAAATGTGAAGATCCAAGAAGCTACAAAGTCAGTCCTGTACTCCTTTTTATTAAATTCAGAAACACGATGAAAAAAAGTAGAATAATATCCAGATGTCCTGGTAGGAGCACACTATTGTCAGGTTGAAAAACCTTTATTATAAGCATTAGGAACACTGGCATGCATGCCTTCAGTGAACCTTCAATTTGGGTAAAAATTATCTGAAAACTACAATTTTATATTCCTCTTTCCTTTATACTTTTGGTTTTCACACGGTTTCTATGCTTATCCAAGATTAATGTCTTATGTCATTGCTAGAGGATAATGAGTTCTTGTGGGAACCAGAAGTGGACTGGTATAAACCAATGCCCAGGCTGTTTGTATTTTACACACAAGACAACACTGTATCAACGTCTTCTGTTGACCAAATATAGAGCTGCTAAGTACTTACAAAGCAGAACGAGTGCAATTAAATCTATTTACCAAAATTAGCTTGACTTGTATCAAGTCATGGGTTTGTTTTGAGTTGTGCTATTGACATTACTTTTTAGGTAGGTGTATTTGCAATTTCCTTTCTAATTAGCTGCTATTTTTAAAAAGCAATCACTTATGCTAAGTGAGGAAACTCTTATTTTTATAAAATCCTTCTGTCAGCAGAGGTGACTTCCTGAATAGAATATACAGAACAATTTCATTGCGTTTAATAACTGTTCTCATGGAAAATAATTGCATTGACACAGGAAATGCAAAGAAAATATCCTAATTGTTGAAAAAGGAAAGTGACAGATTGCTAACCTTGTACACAAGCATAGAAGACAAATAGAACACTAACCTGAGAAGCCTAGATTTTATTCTTGGTTGGGGTACATTTTTCTCATCTTTTTTCACTTCTTACTTCTGTAAAATTTAATTTCTTGGGATGATGTAGCACTCATTACACTGAGGAATTTTATAACATTTTTGGTGAAACTTTTAGTACTAGCCCTGTTGATTACCTCTTCTTCCCTGTAAGCTTAATTTAAAAAAAATCTTAATAAATGTCTTCTCTAGCTAAGTATTAATGTTTTCTATTTTAGAAAATAATTATTTCTTTACCTTGATGCATATGTTTAACACCTGGCATTTTTTCATATATTTTAGCAAGGTGCATTTAGAATTGTACGTGGTTTTTTTCTGTGCAAAAGTCTGATGGTATCGGAGTTCATTCAATTAGTGAACTGTAAAATTTCTTTTATGCTGCTGCTTATCTATATTTTTGAAGGCTGTTTTGTGCTGATGAAAAACAGCTTGTTTGACACTATTTGTTGTGAACTGTAAATGGCCAGTTGGAAAACAGCCATGATTTTTTCTCTCATCTCCAGCAACAGGTGGAGTACTTGGAGTTCATCAGAATCTTGACTCAACTGTTTGAGCTGTGTTTTTAATTTACACTTAATAACACAGTAATTTAACCAAGAAAAAGTGGAGATGTTTTAAACAAACAAAAATAATATTTATCTAACTTATTTTTGGTGGAGATGGAAGTCAACCTTTGATATACCATTTTTAGCCCTGTTTCACTTTGTTTTTTCTCAAATTTAGTTTTTCTTTTTGAATCTGACTTCTGTGGGAACTATGTATGCTTATCTCTGCATGACTATATATGATACTGCATTACAGAAATTAAAAAAGTAAAAAGTCATATGTCTCTTCAATTTCCCAAATCTGTAATAATTTTCTTTCATATTGTAATGCTTCTTCTCCCACAGCAAATAGTTTGCTTTCATATCAATAAAAGTAGGAGGAGAAAAGAAGGAATGAAGCAAGAGTAGAAATTAAATTTAGCATAACATAAGCTGTATATGTTGATATTAATATTGTGTTATGACTTTTCAGATGTAGTGCACTAAATTATTCATATGAAATATATAATTACAGATTTAGTTTCAAGAAATATCCGCTGTCAGTAATATTCAGTATCAAGAATACCATTAGTGTCAGATAATATATTCTTGCATTGATCATGTGGTTTACAATTCACAATGTGAGACTTCAATAGGTCAAGTTTCTCCTTGTGGCTGTTGCAGGAATTCTGTATGATTTTAAGCAAGCATTGCAGCCTTTCCATGATTGCTTCTTTTTCTGCATACAATAAATTACTTTGAAATTATAGGGATTATATAAAACTGCCATGTCTGTACTATCCACTAAATCTGTAGGAATCTCTTACCTGTAACAAAAATTAACCCACCAGAGTTCTCCCTGGTTAAAAGATGTTTCAGAGCCTGGTAAATCACCCCTTAGCCCTGCTCGTCCTGGGTACCTCTCAGCTCTGTTTTAAGTGTACCTAAACAAGAGGAAGATATACAGAGAAATGAGCACTGTCAAAAAGAAAATTTGGAATCAGGACCAGCCTCAGGAAGAAGGACTGAATTTAGGACATGATAATTGCCTTTTTCCTGTTTCTGTTCATGTAAATATATTCATACAGATGCATATACACATGCTTATAGACACATAAAATTCGGCTTTAGAATGCATGGATACTTTTAGGAACCAATACAAGTACTGCTCATTATGATCAGATAAATGGCAACTATTATGAAGATAGTAGTAATGTTTTGTGGATTTCTTTATTCTGCTATACTATTGCGAAAACTATAGCTGTATTTTTAATTTCCTTATGGATTTTCTTGAAGTGCTTTCTGTCACTAAATATGTAAGCTGTGTATTCACAGGTTGGTTTGTCCCCATTGAATTCACATTCCTGGACCATGACTTTTATTTTTAACAAAAGTATGTAGAGTTACCAGGATGCCTCTTTTCAGGGAAAAGGAGAAATTGAAGGAATTCTATTTCCACATAGATTTAGTAGACTAAATCTTAAAGGGCAAAGAGATTTCTTTCAAAATGTGCTTTGACATACCAGGCCCTTCTCTGTGGCCTTTTAGAGAAATCCTACCACCACAGAATATTAATTGTTAAAATACTACCCACAGGAAAAATGTATTGTGGGCATTGCTTTTTGTGAGTTTAAAATTTTATGTAATGAATATAATAAATGTTGTCATAAAGAAACTTGTTTTCTTTACAAGGCTATAGGATTATGTGTTCCACTGAAGATGCTCAGAAAGCTTTTGGAAAAATATTCTCTTATTCTGAAAAAAATTCCTTTTCATTTAATTTAAAGTGTGTGTGCAACTATATGCACAGATTTCTGTATGTCCATCATCAAGTAGGCCTTATAAAACTGAAAAATCCTTTGTGTCTCCCATCCAAAAAATTTTGGTCCAATGAGCAGATCAGATGTCCATTATGGCTATCTCAATTTACATTATTTTTCTGTGAATTTACTTTGGATAAACAAGATAACCTTATTTCTAAGTGCATCCAAATATGAGGATACCACGGTGCTGCTTTCTGAGACCTCGCGTCTCCACGCCTGGCCAGCTCCTGAGCACCGTGACGAGAAGGGAACNAAACTTAATTTTCACACTGCCTCACATGAGGACTGAAGTGCAAATCTGTAATTTCACTTTTCACCATATCTATGAACAAGACTTATAACAGAAGTAGCCAAAGAACTAAATTTTAATGTTTCAGTGGAATAGATTTTAAATTTCTGTGAAGCAAATGAGAAAGGCAAGCCTACATCAACTTTCTCAGTTCTGCAGTGTTGAATTGCAAAACCTTTTCTGTCACGTCATCGTTGTCCTAATTTGCCTCATACAGTGAAGCTCCAGTCCCAAACACTATGCAATATCTTGTTTCAAAAAAAAAAATTAGATGTTGGAATGTTTTTAGGAAACATAAGATTGTTTAGGACTATACTGGATAATGTTATTTATTGACAAGTGCTGTGTCATTTTGCACTTTGATATATGAAAATATAGTTATAATAGAAGTTCTATAGAGGTTTTTAATTTCCTGTTTTACTACTATTTGACTTAACTGTTTACAAAAGTGTCTTCTCTATGAGAATTACACCTTTCCTATCAATCTTCTCCTTCCTGGCTGAAAGCCAGATGTGCTCGTAAAAATCTCTTTAAAACCTATGGTTAACTGCCAACAGCCATGAAATAACTCACAACTCTTTCAACAAAAATATTACAATGTATTTCTTCTCTAATTTGAAGACAGAATTGTGTGTAATTCTTTCTATTTTGCATGTAACCTAAGAAAGAACAAGTTATTCTGCGTCAGTGTTTCCTGTCACAATGAAGTACCTAGGGGCTATATTCACCTACTAAGAAGCAGTTGCAGACTGATGGCCTGTTTAATTGCTCATACTAAATAGCCAGGTTTATAATACAGATGTCAGATGTTTCCATCAGAGAAATACATACAGAAGCTTTAGAAGGGTTTGTCAACAACCACCATCAAATATTGAAAGCTCTTAGCTGATATGGAGGTGCTATATCTATTTGAGGTGAGAGAATAGGGTTGAGCAGCTTTTATATGACATGTACAAAAGGCTATATGGAGGACTTTGTGTTCATGAGAACCTGAAGCATTGCTCAGTGTGTAATTTACATCCCAGCACTTCATTTGTCAGAGTCGTTTGGAGGTAGAGGAGAGGTAATGATCTATTGTTAATAATCCAGAAAAATAATGTCAAAGGGGAAGACAGAGAAAGTTAAGCTTCCCTTTGAGACCATAGATATGAGAATTCCCAATCTTTTATTTCTTCTTCTAATTATTTGCTTGTTATACTCATCCAAATCTTTGGAAAACTGTTATTTTTACTATTTATCTTACATAATTTTATTTTCTTGTTTGGTTCAAATGTGTAATAGCTATTTTTCCACTTCATTAAAGAAACTATGTCTAATGAAGTCTGCTGGTGTATGTATGCATTGCACAGGCTTTTAACAGACTTAAGAATGCCTGTGAAATCCAACATTCCTCAGCACCTGGATAACACAATGACAATTTGGTTTTCATGTTGTTTCCCACAGATACAGAAAAAACCTTGACTGGACATCTCACAATGGTCTTCACCACAGGATGCAGGAGAATTTCTGCTCTGGCACATGGAGCACTTCCTGCCTCTCCTTCTTCACTGACCTTGGTATCTGTTGTTACTCTCACATATTCTCACTCCTTTTTTCTGCAATTCCTTGTGTGCAGGTCTTTCTTTTCCCATTTGAACTGTGTAATCCTGGAGGTGCCACCACTGTCACTGATGATCTCAGTCGTGGCCAGTAGAGAATCTCTCTTGCATTGGCTGGCACTGGTACTATCAGACATGAGAGAAGCTTCTGGCAGTTTATCAGAGGCCACCCTGTAGTCATCCCTGCTACAAAAAACTTGCCATACAAGCCCAGTACAAAAGTAAAACATTTTCAACCAAAATTCAGAAAAGGTTTAGTCTACACACACAAATGGGATGATATGGAATAACTGCACATAGTTCATGTGTCATCTTGTGAAAGAAATAATTTAATCATCGGTGTGTTTGAAAAGTGAACTTGAAAAGTGCTTGTTGCACAATGAGAAAAGAAATCTGAGTATCTTTGCCCAAGTTAAAAGTGTTGTGAATGTTCCCATGAAAAATAATTTCTTATATACCTATTATTTTATATAAGACAGTTTTGCCAACCATTTATTGTCTTGCTATAGGTAAAAACACAAAACACTTTTTGTTTTGTCACCTAAACTTCAAGTGTTCTATGGTATTATCCACTCTGTGCTTTCAAAATAATTTGTGTTTGCTAGGTACACAATATATATTATATTGATATCTTTCCTTAACTTGTGCTGTTGTACCTTTTTTTGATGTATTTCTCACCTGCCTCTCTTCTGGACTTTTATGTTATGATATGCATGACAGTTCAAACTTGTTTTATTTCTGTATTTAAGTGAATGCAGACTCTGCCTTATGTTTGGAGTAATTTTTAGAGAAAATTTCCTTTCCGGCTAATATAAGATAACTTTCATCCAAGATTTTGATTTGTGTGAAGTCGCTTTGGTGATCTATATGGCTTAAATGATCCACTTTTTTTTTTTTTTCTTGTTTTTTTTTTTTTTTTCCTTGTTTTTTTTTTTAACTAGTTAAGAATGTTGAGAATTTCTGAAATTATTTATAATGCACTTCCTAGCACATTCTTCTTCTATTCAGTTTGCTTTCTATATATATATAGAAACAAAACTCACTAGTACTTAGTATTTACTGGCAACTTCTGCTATTTTAATATCCCTGATAAACTACTAATTTTAATTAGAATTTGTTTTTCTTCGTTATGATAAGTAATGATGTAGTTATGAGTGGAATTCCAGATTTTTTGTGCTTCTTCTGGTTCTTGTTATACAACCAAAAGAAAACTAGAGAAAGGAAAAATAACTGCTTACTTCCTACCTCAGTTATTAATACTACTAAGAAGGCTTACAAAGTATGTTTAGTAGTTTTGACCTGTGTTTTGCCAAACAATTTCATCAGAGAAACTGATTATCATGTCTAATGTCATGAGACCTTGCACAAATCTTGCAGTCTTGCAAAGTCTTTTGCATTATCTCACACAAATTATTTTTGTTGGCAGCTTGTTAATTTATTTCAAGATGATTAATTGCTGTATGTATTAACAGTCGGGTTAGATCTCAGTTGTTAATGTGGAGCTTTAGTTGCATACTTTTTCTCAATGATATAGCAATACATAGAGTCTTAAACTGATGGACAATTCTAATTCCAATTTTCTTATAATTTAATTCTGCTCTGTTTAGGGATTTTCATGTGATAAGTATGACTAAGCATAACAATTCAATTTTTTCTTATGTATACAGTTTGGTTTCTAAGCTGGGAAGGTTCAGACTCTATTCAATATCAGAAAAAAGGTTTTAAGAATTGTATCTCCTTTGTGAGTTATCTCTGTGGGTCATCGATTCCTTTACTGAAATGTTTCTTTTCTATTAGGTGGAAACATGAGTATCCAATGGCACTTTTGTGTGTATTTCTATCTTTGTGTCCAAAAGTGTGTAATCAAGCACAGATCCACTGTCTCAAGCTTCTCAGTTACAGCTTGGCTGACAATCCTCACTTTTTTCTAAAGCTGTTTAACTGCTGTGCGCAAATCAAAGAATCATATTTCCAAATATTTTTATATATTTCCATTTAGTTACTAAAGACAACACAATTAATTTTTCTGCTTTGTTTATAAATATTAGCTATAGAAAGCATGTGTGAATAACTGTCTCAAGGTGACAATGGAAGAAGTGCTTGTCTTTGATACCTGTTAAAAAAATAATACTTAGAAGATAAAAAACTTTTACCTCAGTTGAAAAAAAAAGAGGCCACAACAATAAGCAAAGATAACTGACTGTCTTACAAGATTTCTCTTTGAAATATATACATCTGTCAATGTATTTATTCCATAAGTATTAATTTGATGTTAAGCACATCTTATGAATAGAAACTGCTCTAACGCCTTTTAGCTGGTGGAGATTTGCCTCCTTCCCACCCACAGGCAGCCAGAGTGCAAGTACAGGCTCTTCTTGTTTGGGGGTGTATCTCATGCTCTGGTGTATCCTCCCTCAGCGTGCTCCTGATGTTGGGAAATTGCCACTCCAGTGCAGCCAAGGAGCATCACTTAGAAGAATTTTACTGTTATTATAGAGTCCAGGGGAGAACAGACTCTAGCGTCCTCATGTCCCACCACCTTTGGAAAAACATGCATGTTCTGTTGAGAGTTCTTCTTTGGTGGTGTAAAATCACAGCACACTAATAAATCAGGTAGTTTCTGTCAATGCAAATATTACATAAATGAAAAAGACAGCAGCATTCAATTTCTAAACCTTTCTGTTCATCCAAGGGGGAACAATTTCCCTTATGCAACCCTTTTACTGATGGCCTATTTTAGTTCCATGTTTCCTGCTCTAAAATGCCTGTGTTGTTCTGCAGAGACAGGTTGCTTTTTAATAGATGCTCTGATGATGTTTCTATGAAAGCACTTCTGCTAGAAATACCTTGTTGCTTATGGTTCAGGGAAAGCTGGTACAAAATACCCTGACTTCATTCTAAATCTGATTCCACACTCTCCAGTCCCTAGTCCTTGTTTTTCTTATTAACTTTAGATGAGATAAAAACACAAGCTAGAGGCACAGTATTTTCCCCAAGATTCTTCCCTCTGGATGTAATTTACTAAGTTTAATAAAAGCCAAGTGTGAGAAAAAATTATCGTATGTCTTTCTGTTATCAGGTCATCAGAAGTTTCTTGGAATTTACCTTTTCCCCACTGTATACTCCAGATACTTTTTTAAAAATATCTGTTCTCTTTTTGTGATGCAGAATGGGTTTGAAAGAACAGTGAAACTGTGGAGACATCCTTAAAGGATGTTGACATCAGGTGGTAAGACCTATAGTGTCCATTGTTGCCAAGGAACAGAAAATACTTGCTTGTGCAGGAGGTTGATGCATGCATTTCACAGAGAAAGGGGAGATTTACTGCTCTACACAGGGTGCTGTGGGCAAATTGGCACGCTGTGAATTCACTCTGTGTAATCATTAAGGCAGGTCTCTGTGCAGTATTGCTCTTCTCCAAAGGAGCAGTCTCTCAGGAACACATACAGCCAATTTCAGCAACCTCTTTGTACTTCTGTTCTGTTTTGCTTTGCTCATACTGACAAAATTTTTGTAAGCTTTCTCCCAGTGACAGTCTGGATGCATGATTAGAAAGATCTTGCGTAGGTGCATGTGTTGGACTAGTGTAGCTCAAAGACCATCCTGTTCCTCATTTTCTCATCCTGAAAAGTAAATCTAGGCCATTTCAAACACAGCATGGAAAAAGTGCTTTCATGAAAGTGTATTTGAAAATTCAGAAAAAAATTCCAAAACATCATTAGGTGTCATATGCAGCTTAGTATCTGGATAAAAGTCTCTATGTGTGTTAATCTAGCAGTATCTATGTGCCTATCTATCTTTCAAAAAGCCCCTGCTGTCATGTGCATGTTCCTCTTTGTCAAGACTGTTTTCTACCTTTCAGAAAATAAAAAAGACTCGTGAGGAGCCTCTTTGCAGTAGTTAGGATTTTCTATTTCACAAGCTTGGGTAGTCTCAACACAATTGTACCAAATACATGAACAACATGAGGGGTTTTGTTTGCTTGTTTTCCTGTACTCAAATCTGATTAAAGGACTAGTTTTGTGTGTTCCTTATTTTATTAAATAGCTAAATAGCTATTTAAATATACCTCTCTTTTTTGGTTATTTACAGTTTTATTATTCTTGCAGCATTTATTTTCCTGGTTATTAGCTGAACACTTTTGTGCTGGCACTCAAAGGCTAGTGAATTTTGGGAACAGAGAAGTGGAGAAAACCTTCTGAAGAAGTCTTTGTCAACCAAATTATAAATAATCTTTATAACCTGAACAACTTTCAAATTAGGAATAAGCTTTTAGACTCCCTATTTTTGATGGGAAGCTGACACAGAAATTCCCACGTCTGTTATTAAAACAAACTTACCAATGCTCATTCACTCCAATCTTGTCTTCAAGTGTAGACAAAGAGCTTCATTATGTTTCCTGTCTCCTGATAAAGAATAATCATAGGTGTTTTAAAGAGCTCTGTTTATCTCCATGTGACAATTGTAGCTGTGTGTGAGGTAGCTGATGCCAGTGCCTTTACCAGTTGCCTCTACCAGAGAGGACAGCTGGCATGACCACAAGACACAGCTCTGCAGCTTCTACCACTGAACAAGCCTGTACAGAAGTATCTAAGAGCAGAGTTTCTGTCATCTTTAGCTGTCAGCATCTCTGATCCCTGACTGCAAGCCCATTGTTGACTGCCTGCTCCCTTTTTCATGGCAGCACAAGAATCCATACCAACTTCTCCTACTCCTGTGTGTTCAATGACCTCAATAACTTTTATGCCTCATCAAAAGAAGCCAAAGCAAATAAGCAGGAAGAAGAGGTCAGTGGGAAAGGTTTATTTGGCTTCATTGCCAGTTTATGCCAGGTTAAATTGACTGTGAAACTATGACAGGAAGACTGAAATCAACTGAGACACTGAGCAAGTCTGAGAGCAGTTGGTTGCCTTCTTTTTTTGTCATTGAGCAATAGTGGTGAGGGTGGGGCATTGTAACCTCCTAAACAAGATATATGTGTTTGTTATTCTCCTTTGGTTTTTCCAGGTGAAAAAATGAGATTTAAATTAATTTATTTGTATTTGATGTTACTGACAGCTCACTGTTCTCTTCTGCTTAGCCAGAAGTTAAAATAAATAGCACAGAATCTTGCCACCTTCTAACCCAGTTGTTGTTGTTGTTTTTATATTCCATTGCTAGGGATTCCAAGCCCAGATGAGCCTAAAATCAGCAAAAAAGAATATGAGTATGGTAAATAGGACTGAAAAAATTATTTGAAAAAAAAATTTCTGGTTTCATTTATGACATTAGGTAGCTGTTTCTCTCTTTTGTTTGTGTTTTCATTAAAAGAAGTTAAAAAGTAAGACATTCTAGTCTGCCCTGTGTAAAGTCTGCCTGAAATATTTTTCTTTTATTATTTTTTTTCAGCCTACAAGTTCTGAAAGATAGTAAAATATACAGTAAGGAGAAGAAAATTTAAAGGGTCTACTTATCTGACAGTTCTATTGCATGCTGTGCAAGACCCTGACACTTTTTTCCTTGCCTTAGATTTTTCACCAATGTATGTTTTAAGGTCATTTAAGAATCTCTGGCAAGGGTATCAGCAAAAGCAAGTTTAATATAAAAATGAAAGCATGACAAATTTTACTGGCAAGATTCATTCTATTACTTACCAGATGATTAAAACACACCAAAAAAAAGAAAATTAAAATCCAAAATAAATTAATCCAAACTGAAATAAACCCAAAAATGTCTATGCAGAGGCTGGGAGGGTGAGGAAGGAAGAGAAAAGGATAGGAAAGACTAAGGATAAAAAGGAATACAGAAGACCTCCTTGTTGAGTCACAGGATTCAGAGTAGAGCATTGTGCTAAACTGAGCTTGGACTTGACTACAAGTTTATGCAAAAAGGCCCAAGAGCATTTAAACTTAACAGCACTTAAACTTAACAGTACTTAAGTGATATCTGAAGCTAATCAGTTTAAGAAAAAATTAATATAGAATTTATTTTATCAAGGTAGTAACTCATTTACAGGCCTGGCTTACTACAAGTGTGACGAATCTAGAACAACATTGGCGGCACATTTGCTATAACATATTCACACTCACATGCACATGGAATAAAGGAGTCTGTACAAGACACATACCTGTGAAGAAGTTCCCCTTGAATTCAGTGAAGTTCTCACTTCAGATGCCTTTGTGGCTTCTCAGTGGGTGAAGGGTGGAGCCTTGAGGAATTGTGAATATCAGCCCAAGATCCAGTGCAGTAATTTGTTGATTTTCTGAGTACAGCCAACTTGAGAGTTTGCTGGCTCTGAGAGGCCCCAGTCAGAGGGAGAATGCTGTTTACAGCCTGCTGCAGTCCAGGAGAGCTCCAAGGGTTTCACTTTGGACCACTGTTTGCAGGGTTGCTAGAGCATGTGTTCCAGTAATATTAATTTTCGGTCCTGGCCACAATCCAAATCACTAACTTCCTCTGAAGGTTCAATAACAAAATATTATTCCACTTGATTTGTTACTCAGGCAAGAAAAATAAATTTCCAAGGCTATTCATCAAAAACCAGGAACTTGTTAGTTAGCACTAGTATCTTGGAGCAGACAGTGTTCTGTTAAGATCAGGAGAAGCTTAGCCCAGATGCTGCTCATCAAGTCATCTCTAAGATCATAGATTAGCCTGAGGTGATGGTTGGTAACATGCACCATCACAATCTTCCTACCCATTATCTCATGATATTAAGAATTTTTGCATCAATTACTCATTCAGGATTGCCTTTCCAAAGAGATGAAGCTCCAGTGTTCTGAGTCTCACAACTTATGAAATGTGAAAAACTGTAGTTAGGAAAACATAATGGGGAAACAGAATCACTTAGAATCATAGAATATGCTGAGTTGGATGAGACCCATCAGGATCACTGAGTCAAAATGGTGCTGTGCAGGATACCCCAAGAGTCACACCCTGTGCCTGAGAATATTGTCCCCAAGCTTTTTAAACTCTGTCAGGCTGATGCTGTGATCACTTCTCTGAGGAGCCTGTTTCAGTGCCTAGCCACCCTCTGGTGAGAAACCTTTTCCTGACATCCAACCTAAATCTCCTCTGACTCAGCTTCATGCTGTTTCCTCATGTCCTGTCACACAAGAGAGAAGACATCAGTACACATCCCTCTGCTTCTCCTTGTGAAGATATAGAACACACCTCACTGTCTGACAAAGAATTAAAAAAATCAATTAATTAATTAAATAAATTTAAAAAATCAAATACTTCAGACACTGATGGTTGCAACAAACAAGCTTATGTAATGTAATAGTTGTCACTGATTATGCAAGGGAAATAAAACACATTGTATAATTATGATTAGAGCTAAACTTTCCACGCCATGAAAAGGCTGTATTTGTTTCAATCTCCTATCTAAATCATGGCTAACATAAGACTATTAATTTGCTTCATGTTGGAAAGAAGATTGAACTACAGAAGTGAAAAGCACATTGTGAGAGGTTTTTAAATTTTTGTAAAATATTCTTTTTCCACTGAAAAACAAAACCAGAAGGACTTTATAGAGTATTTCTCACCTCTTTTCACAAGATAAAGGACCTGAAGGAGTTGGTGTTGGTATTTTCCATTAAGATGACAATCGATATAATTTGCTTGTTTAGCAAGAAACAAGGCAAGACAGAAGATTGCTATTTCCTGTAGCACACAAGAGCATCAGTAAGATTGTGATAATTGCTACGAGATAAAGTGAGACTAGTGGATTGTGTAAATTGGACGGATTAATTCAAACTGCTTAGGAATGACAGATTCGCTGATTATTTGGATTGTTCACTAATTTCTTTATGTCTATTGTGTCTTCATGCAAAATCTGTCATGCTGGTGTGCATTTTTACCCTCATGCTATTGCCTTCATAGTTTTTTTGGTATCCCTGCTTTTTATAATAAAGTCGTACAGCTATGTCATAAATTAACATACCTAATCATCAGCACACAGCCTTGGAAAATAGATTGTCTTTGTTGTCATACAACAAATTTGATTACAGCATGTGAATATGTGTAAGGTTTTCAACAAAAAGAATATAGAGATTGATGATAAAATGTAATACAAACAATTATTATCATCATCATAGAATTTAATGATAAAATGCTTAGCATTATGGAGATTGTTCTAAAAAAGGCAAAAAATACGGGTTGATACAGGGAAAAAAAAGTTCAAGATATCCCTTTTTAAGGTTTTCTGAAAAGATAAATAACAAAACTGCCTCTGTGTACTAAGTTGATGATATAATTTCAAGATCAAATGAAAATGCAAGTGTTGTAGGAAAAAAAATATGTCTAATCCTAACCCTCACCCTAACTCTAACCCTAACACTTACCTAACCCTAACTTTAACCCTAACTTTAACTCTAACCCAAACTCTAACCCCATTTTTATAATTTTTTAATTTTTTTTTATTCATAAATTATTAGATGTACTCATTTGAAAGAAATGCAATTAAAAGAAGATATCATCATTATGGCCCCAAAAATGACTTTGTCCATTATTTATTTATGTTATCAGCTTACACCAGAGAGTAGGTTTACAGAGGCTAATAACACTGTGCCACAGCAAGGAAGGAAAAATCATGCAATTATTATAAAAATATCTGAGTCTGCTCAACACAATAAAAGTGTTCCTTTTGTAAAGAGGGAAGAATCCCAAGAGGTTCTGGTATCAGGCTCTCACTATAATTAGAAAAAGACTAAGCCTTGTTAACCTCTTGTTAGCTTCTTATAAGTGAATGTATTCCAGTAACTACATATCTATCCTTAAACATTCAGAAGTACAGAATAAATTAGAAGAGAAGAAAAAAAAGGGGGATTAAAACACAAAGACTTGCCTACCAATGACAAAAGTACTTTGCTGTTTTGATATCTGAAGAGTTGTGAAAATTTGATTCTGGCAGGTCTGGCTTACAGATTTGGATTTGAACTTCTGAATCCCAGAGAAAAGTTGTGCAGATCCCCATATTTCAAGCACTGGAACAGGTTACCCAGGGAAGTGACAGAATCCCAATCCCTGGAGGAATTTAAAGATGTGTAGACCTGCTGTATAGGGACATGGTTTAGTGGTGGACTTGGAAGTACTGAGTTTACAGTTGGACTCCATGATGTCATAGTTCCTTGCAAGCTGAACAATTCTATGATTCTGCAATGATTCAATCTAACATGTCTTCTGGCAGTTCTTAGCTGAATGCTAGATATTTTTGCTGCTGTATGAGATAGCTCAGGCTGAGTCAGAGATCACATCTTTGGTGCCAAAGCACCAAAGCAGTTGTGATGTAGCAGGAGGATGGAAGACACCTGCTGCTTCTGAGCCCCTTGTGTCTGTGAGACCTGTTGGAGTGGGTCCAGAGGAGGGTCAGAGGGCTGGAGCACCTGGAGACACCTCACTGTGGCCTTCCACTAAATATAAAAAAAAAAAAAAGGAGGTGACCTTATACACAGGTAGATAGTAATAGGATAAGGCAGAATGGTTTTAAACTAAAAGATGAATAGATGTTAGGAGGAAATTCTTTATTGTGAGAGTGCTGAGGCACAGGATAAGGTTGTTCAGAGAAATTGATTCCTCTAGTGCTGATCAGGCTCCACTGCATCTATATTTGATTTTTTTAATTACCTTTTCATGCACTTTTTCTCCTTCTTGAGCTTTTGGTTCACACACTATAAATAATGTTTAGATCTCTATGGTAAGAAATATATGAACTTCAAAAATCAGCTTTCTCTCATCAGTATCTATTAGAGAGGTTCAGTTTTGTTCCTGAACAGTAATTTGATATATCTAAAGTATTTCATTTGTTTTCTAGTACTTCAAATTGACTTGGTTTTATTATGGTTTGCCTTCCTTTAGCAAATGGAAGTAGATGACTGCAAGAGCATTATTTACTGTCAATTATAAAGTCTGAGTGGCATTACTGGGTAACCCACACAGCCCAAAGTCCCCAAAGTAGGAGAATATTATATTAAAACTGGCATCTGCTTGTACTGAATCTTTTCTGTTCTACCCTTCACATTAAAAATACAAAAGCATAGATGAATCCAATGAATTAAAAATAAGCTGCTCATTTGGAGTCAGAATGCAAATCCAATAGGTAATAAATTTCAAGAACAATTAGATTAAATTCCTTTTAAGACCTTAAGAAAATTTTTCATGTTTATGTTTTTACGGCATCTTAAATCTAGCTGCTGTCAGATTAATCCACAAAGTACCTTCTTCAAGAGAAAATAAAACAAAAACTAAGTTGTTTTCTTATAGAAAGACTTCTTATTTTTCTTTTTGTTTTCCCTCTTAGTTTTTAGTTGTGACTGAAGTATTGCCATAATGACTGATTTGTCATCAGCAATCAAACCTTATGTATAAAAAGTCTGATTTTTCAGCTACAGGAAGGAAAAAGACCATTTGATGGTTCAGGCATTTTTTCTAGATTTGGATCAATTACCAGTTGCAAATTTCAGAAAACTATAAAAACTATAAAAACTATAAAAAACAAGCAAACAAACAAAGAACAAAATAAAACAACCAAAAAACAAAACCCCAAAAAGACTCCCACCAACCAAAACCCAAACTCAAACTCTACACTAACCAAAATACAAAAACCAGTGCCTGTCTTGATTTCTGAAGTCAAGACAGTGGCAGCTCCACTTTCCTGTTTTATTTTTTCTTATCCTTGTAGCCAAGGAAGTGCCATGAATCTGGCATATTAGAGAGATGCCATCAGAAGGGTTATAGAGGCGGATTGCCAGCACATGGGCCATGGTTTGTAGAGGTTTATACTTAACCAAGGAAAATGCACAGCACTGAACACATCTGACCAGTCCACCAGCAGGAGAAAGCTCTGCCTTATAATTTAAGGGACAGTCCCATCAGCAACACTGAACCTAACTCTGGGCCATTGACATGGTGGTGACCAGATGACAAATCAGATGTTCTATTCATATTTCTGGGGCTTAAACACATGATGATAGGTCATCCATTCATCATGGAATGATAATATCATAGTGGAATATTCTAAGAATAAGAGCTACTGAAAATTAGATTGTGCTTGAAGGAATAGTATTTACAATTCCAAAGCTGCTTTAGGATATTTTAGCTTGCTTTTGAGTGTAAAACTGCATAAAGACTAAATTTAATTTCTGTGTGACTGAACTAAAAATCCAGACACTATTTTTAAAATAAAAAGAATCCTATGTGTTTATCGGATTACTCCTCTATTATAACATCTGAAGATAGAAAATAGACTTTCAAAAGCCAAATGTAATCTGGGATCAGATTTGTACTATAAGGATATTTGCATCACAGTCCACCTTTTCTCCTTGAAACTTTATTATGTCAACATGAGGAACTTGCTCTAGATGGAAACAAAGCTTAAACTTGCAGTTATCTATATTTACTTTTATTTTTTTAATGATGATCATCTGTTTTATTAAAATATGCATAGAAGTGAGAAATGTGCCATCATTATAGATAACAAATGTAGCTAACACCTTTTAGAAGGAAACATGTCAAGATTTTTTTCACTGAGGCTGAGATTTTTTTCACTGATTTCCTGGCCTTGAAAACTTTGTTTGTGTAGAACTTTGCATATTTTTGCCTAGGTATTTTCTCCTAATATATTCTAGAGTCAGATAAGATGGAAATACATAGTAGCTAGAGATACAGCAATTATTCATTTTCCAGTTAATACCTGAGAAGAGCTCTTCTTGATTTTATTTATAAAATTCCGAAGTTACTTTTGGCACACTAAAATTAGTGCTTTTAAGGGCACATTCCCCTTGACTTGGAAAAGTCAAAAGATAAACAAAGAAAGACCCATAGATAAATTCTAACAGAATCAACAGCAAAGTTAAATTCAAGCAAACACAAAGGCTGCGATTTAATAAAAATGTGTAAATATTTTATTATTCTGGAACCTTAACTTTGGAATGGAAAGAAATGGAACTTTAGTTTTTGTGTTTGGTAGACAAAATCTTCTTAGGGATTTCTTACAATACAAGGCAGAGGAAGGAAGCAGTCCTTTGTACCATGTGAGGTAGACTTGTAAATGTGGACTACAATTACTGCATTTAAAATACCGAATGAGGAATGAAAACTGCACCAAAATTCATAACTCTAGAAATAGAAAGTATGGTGTATTCCTTATCCCTGGAGATTTTTTAAATTAAGACTGATTTAAAAGCTTCTATTATTCAAAAAAGAAGCTGTGCAAAATTACTATGAGCTTCATAATTGCAGAAAGTTTGGAATATTATAATGGCCCTTTCTGGCTTTATAGTCTGTATTCATAAAAAAAGAAAATAATTTTTTAATCTGCAGGACCCCCTTATTGTCATTTATCTGTATAAAATATTCCAAATGGATTCACTGAGGCTAAAAATTTAGATTAACATTAAAAAAGAGCTTCAGTACTTATATGAATCTCAGACACATCAAGAATTATACTGAAAGTTAATAATAATAAGGAAATGTTAAATTTTAGAAATATAATTATGTCTTGAACTTTAACTCTGGGAGCTCAGCATAGGAATAATTTTAGACAGCCAAATGTCTTTATTCTTTACTTTGAAGAGCAGCCAAGGAACAGACTGATGAGCTGCAAGAATACATATATGCATATATCTATTGATGGATAGAAAAAAAAAGAAACAATCATTTTAGGATGTAGCAGAATTCTTCAGATATATCCTTCCTTCTCCTTCTCCTTCTCCTTCTCCTTCTCCTTCTCCTTCTCCTTCTCCTTCTCCTTCTCCTTCTCCTTCTCCTTCTCCTTCTCCTTCTCCTTGCCCTCCCTTTTATTTTTAAATGAACAGTCAGACACAATGTCAGCTCCTAGCTGTGATTTATCCTTGAATCTTTTCCAGCCAATTCATATTTTATGTGATGTTCCATTCATCACATAACAAATGCAGCAATCATTGCCTAACCTGACTCCAGTGATTTTAGTCAAACTGATTAGAGTCAAACAATAAATCAGTCTTATAGGATGAAATATTTAATTAGCCAAAACCCCCACTTCCTTAGTAATGCCTATAAACCTCTTTAGTCCAACTAGTATGATAGCATATTTAAAGCCTAAATATTAAGCATATATTAAAAAGGGGTGGAGATATTTTAAAAGGTCCCAAAATACTACACATATGTTACAGTCAGTCATTTATACTATTTTTTCCCAAATAACTTATAATAAATAAAAATTATGTGTTAAATGTGAAAGCAGTTCAGATATGTTATTTTTTTTACTTGAAAGAGCCATCAGTGAAAACTTCTAAAAAGCTCTATGATGTTGCTGCAGTACTCCAAGTGAGCCAGAACCTTGATATGTGTCTACTTTGTTGAGGGGGAACTTTTGAAACAGAGAACAATAACCTCTAGGAAAGCTGAAAGAAAAATAAAATCACTTCAAACCAAATCTGTTCCTTGTATATCATATCCTCTCAGGGTGGGGATCTTCACATCACTCTTACTCTCATTCCACCAAATTCTATTTGCCTTCTGAGTTACAACAGACTTTAGAAAACACCTTTGGACAAAACTTTCTGACAGAAGTCACCTAGAGGTTTTGATAACACTGCACTGGAGAGCAGGCTGGGCAGAACAAGGAGGTAGCCCTCTTCTCCACAGTTTTTTTGGGACACTGTCTGGTAAACAGGTTATATAAAATAAGACTGGTTGGATTTGTCTGATAAGTATTTGTCCCATTGACGTTTCTTGTTTTCGTCCATTGGTTCTGTAGTATTGGTGGATTAAACCAATATCAGCATCATTTTTATTGTCCTGCTCAGTTTGCAAATGGGCAGCTCTGCTCTCAGAAATAGTGGCCCTGTGGGCTGAAAGAAAGAATTTATTTATCTGGGTACTGACAATTTAAAGTGCAGGTAGAAACATTTTGAACAACCAATTTTCTACTAATATGTTTACACACTAATACCTGTAATATTAAAGAATGTCAATATATATGTGTTTTGCCTTAAAATAACCAGACCAAACACTTTCTCCTATACCTTTTATGGAAAACCACTGTGGAAATCATAAGCCTCTTGAGCACAAGTTGTACCATTTTCCTCCTGCTTTGTGTCAGTAGTGTCAAGGGAGAGTCATGCCTCCCTCTTCACTTCACTGAGAAATCCAACCTGTACGTAGCTGGAGTAGGAAACAACAATGCTTTTTGAAAAAGCAGAAGGCATGAGAGTCAGAACACTAGAGTATTTCCAATAAAGTCAGTGAGAACTGGGGAGTAGAGCTGGTGGAGTAGGGCTGGGGATCAATCACAGGTAAGATTGAGGATCTTCGTCTGTGCCATGGAGCTGACAGGCCATGACTAGCTGAGTCTGAGTTCCCCTTTATCTTTCCTCTGACTGCAAGGAATGAGCAAGAAATCAGCATTACCAGTGCCATGTGCTATAAACACAGTCCTGCTGAAATGATAAGGGAGATGTGCCTTATTGCAGCAAGCCTTAGGTCTGCATCTCTGTGCAAAAACATTTAACTGGATAATGCACAACCTTTCCATTGGGCTGAAAAACAAGAGCTAGACCACTTCAACAAAGGAATTAAGTGGTTGTTGGGCTGTTTGGTGCCACAATAGCACAGTCAAATATTGTGTGTGGAGACTGACTTTGTAGGCAAGACACCAGAAAGGATACCCTTGCAGGATTTGTAATCAGAGGAACACGTCGTGTTAAACCCTTCCTAGGGCATAAGGACTGAGATGCTTGTCAGGGATTGAATATTTTGCCTTTGGATACTCAAAAGCTGACACATAAAACTTCTCAGGCTCTTTTTTCAGTAGTGGGAAGGAAAACAGAGGTTTCTTTTTCTTGAAACACTTAGAATCCATTTAATATATTGGTTATAACTTATGAAATTACTCTATTCATTGATATTGGGAGTGACCTTGCTGGGTGTTTAGTATTCAAAAAAGTAGCAACACAGCTTGTAGAGCTGCATACAGCTTTTAGAGCAGTGTGCAGTACATGCTGATGTGCTTCTACATACTTCAAATCTTTGCATCCAGAACATCAAGCAAGCAGGACTCCCTAAATCTGTATGCATTCAGTAGTGCCAAAGATAAAATAATAAAAATCAAATATATTTTAAAAGAAACTTTAAGACTAATTAGAAATTCTAAGTCCACAAATGAGATGCATACAAATAAGATAAATATTTTTGACTTTTTGTAAGTATAACTATTTTTTATTCAATGAGACAGAGGTTAAAAGACAGCAACACAAAAAAAACCCAAACCCTACAGCTGTGTTTGCATTAAAATTAGTTTTATACATAGTCATTTAAGTATTAATTTCTTTGAAATTGATAAATTTATCCTTTAAAAAAGATATTATGCTTTTTGTCATAATTTAAAAAAAAACAACTTTTATTTAATCATAAAAAATGCTTTTTAGTACTCTTATCTTTTTTAGACTTGTTCAGATTTTTTTTTTCAAAATTTTTAGAGTAATGAAGATAGAACTATATTTTCACAAAGTAGGCAATGCTCTGAAAAGATTATTTTGGGGATCACTGTGGTTTGTGCTGTAAAAGGAACATATGCTTATCAAAATTGCTCGTGCTTAGTCTCAAAATTAATAGCTCCCACATAGGGTTGGGGGAGTATCAGTAGCAAGCAGATTCACATTTCTGGTGACTGTGGTTGCACGAAGAGGCTGTGAAGGCAGCTGACTTTGATGACAAACCCCATCCCATATTAAGTTTTTATTGACTGCATAGTAACTTACCAAATGCCTAAATATAATGGTTAATTGGTCTGACATGTTTGTTTTTCATGATGATGTATTGGTGTGAGTCTCTAACCAGTTGTTTTTGAGTTTATAGTGCTCTGCTTTAGCTAAAACACTTCTGTAGCTGTGATCCTGTAATAGTGTAGAAGAGGTGGTAGTGAAAGGTGGCAGTGTAGAAGTTCTAGAAAAAGATTTCCAGTGGTATTTGGAAGAACTCAATTTCCAGACTTTCCCCAAGAGCAGAGGGACAGCTTTCCACATGAGTTTGGTCATTATGTTCTTGGTCAAAAAATTATACTCAGAGTGAAGAAGATCTGATAAAAATCACAACAAGCTTTAGCTTTGCAGGAATATTTCTATTACCATAACAAAAAAAAACCAAAAACAAAAACAAAAAAAACTCTTTGCTCCTTGGTTTCTGCTTAATATTCTCATAAATGTGGTGGTGTTTTATCAGTAACTCAGCTGCTTCTTATTTGATCCTACTGTGAACCATCTCAGGAGGCTAAATAGCAAAAGAAAACAAAATGAAAAAGTGAATCATTTTCTGCTGTTCCTGTTTTTCTAACAGCAATCAGATGTGCACCAGTGCAAGAAAGAGGAAAAGACCATATCTTTCCCATAGTGATTCTAATGTGACTGTTCAGTCAAACATAGCTAAAGAAATAAGCAATAAATAGACCTTAAGTGTTTTGATGCCCAACTGCTTAAACTGGTTTTGAGCTAGAGTGATTAATGAGTTTTTGAAAGGGAGCTGTGGTACATTTAACATCAAGAAAAAATATTTATGTTACTCATTTTGTTTGCCTAGAGATTAGATTACTGTACTATTTTTAGGTCAATATTATAACTCTTAGGATGGATTCCTAGTAGAGCAATAGGAAATATAGTATAAAAACTAAAAAATCTCTTATAGAGATTATTTTGTTGAAAAGTACAAAAATCAATATAGAAAACTTTTTCAACTGAAAATTAAAGTAAAAAAAAAAATGTTATTTTATTTTCTTTCACAAGAGCAGCAAGATAACATGGGGTGTTTTCTTGTTTGTTTATTTTTTGTTTTTGTTTTGTTTTTCTTGTGGGGTTTTTTGTTTTGTTTTGTTTTGTTTTGTTTTTGGTTTTGGTTTTGTTTTTGTTTTTAATTTCTCCTTTCAGTGAAATCAAGTTAATTACTGTTAGAAGAAGGCACATCAAGTTTCTCTGTTTTCCTCGGCTGATATTTTTCCATTATAGGAGCTTAAAATAGGTTTTACCTTAATGGTTTTCCTATGTGTCTGGGCTTTAAAATTGTCTTTAAAATTTCCTTTTTGTCTGGGCTGTAATTATAAAACATATAATCATAGGAAGAAACTATTACATTAACTGACTATTGAACTTAAAGTAGTCTTGGTTTAGGTGTTCTCATAAAACAGATTGGACATTTACAATTTTTTATTGGTGTCTGCTCCTTCTGAGTGAGGCGTTGACCAGGAAGGACTCTGCACTGTATCAGATGAAATTACATTGGCCTTGAATTTGCACACACCTTGGCTGGAACCACTGTATGAATCTGTGATTCTGTGAAGCTGTTCCATTCACTGATGAAGGCTCACTGGCTTTTTATACTGCACCAGCAGATTGACACCTGTCTGTTTTCAAAATTCCCTGTATTTTATGCATAGAACACAGGAGTTTATAAGTTAAGAGTAAATTAAATATAGTTATTCTTAAATCAAACAAACAAAAAAACTTGTTTTTAAAATAGCACAGGTAAATTTTGTTATTGTACTTGTGTTACTGCAGCATTGCCAAATAATTACCAAAAACCTGTTTGACAGCTTGCACACACCTTTAGAGGGCTGATGACTGAAAGCATGTGGTTAATACATTTTAAACATTCAGATTTTTTTAATATAGCTGTCTGCATTTTGCTTCCCCATATGAGTATGCCAATTGATGTTTAATTTTGTTTCAATTTGATGTTAAATGTAAAAGACAGTTTATTCAGTCCTAGGTTACCCATATTCTCAGGATTCAGGCATACATTTGTGAAGAATCAGGGGATAAATAATAAAAAAGTACAAGTTTCTGCACTAAATTCACTTTAAAAAGATAGAATATTCATGTCAGAGTTCACAGTGACTAAGGTTTTCTAGAAATTTTACGTTGGAGATAGCTTTTCTTCCCACTTAATATCTTCTCTGCCCTTACAAATAAATATACATAAACAGAGGCTGAAAATGTTATTAGATAAGTGAGTATTTCTTATCATGGCTTTTTCCTAGGAGACGTTTTTTAAGAGGAATTTTGTAGCCAATAAATACATACAATTCTCTTTGGACTGACAACAAAAAATCATGGACGTCTCTCAAAAAAAACTGTGCTTGCCTAAAGATCACAACCAATTTTGATATCAGCTGGAATGAATGAAAGACATGCTATAAGAGAAGAATCAGATGTATTCCTTTCTGTACATAAAATCCTATCTAAATTATTCATGTTCTACTGTGGAATGAGAAGCATAGTTTTCCTGGCTTTCAGCAATTAAAGGATGAAATTATGCATATTAAGTTAGAGGCAGACCTGTAGACTCAAAATTCCTATATCATTCCAGTATGCCCAAGAGAATTTTGAGAAAGTTTTGACTCTTGTATGTGAAATCCAGGAAATCCACCAGATCCAGGAATTTGGAACTGCCCCAAAATTCTGGAGCCTTTTATCAGAAATGATTTATATATGCTTACTTGATTTACTTCTGCCACCTCTAAGTAGAAAAGGATGTATATACTCCTCAGTATGTTACCTGAGCCAATAATTATATTCCATTCCATTCCATTATATTGACCATAAGGTCAATATAATATAGTGCCAAAGAAATTATAAGCAGCAAAACTGAGATATTTGTTTACCCCTCATGACTATTTCTTACTGCAAAGAAAAATCCCAGCCAGATCAAGCTTTGCAAACCAGTAGCACATTGCATGGCTGCCATGTGAAGCACCTTCCCTGGACCACAGAAATACTTAAAAGCCCCTGGAGAGGATTTCCTATTGATCCAGATTTACAGGGTTTTTTTTTCTTTATCTCCCCACAATATTTTTGACAGACTAAGCTTCTTTTATCTTTTAAAGCCTTTTATTCAAGAATTTATTCAAGAATAAATTTGGCTTTATTCAAGAATAACTACTCATTCTGTTAGAGCACTTCAGTTTGAGGAGACTTTCTTTCTCTTCATATAATTTATAAATGTAATAAATTCACACAACTAAAGATCGTAGAGCCTATAAATGTTAGAGCTTCATTATGCTGAATTTTTGAGGCCAGAAAAACCAATAAGTAACAAACAGAAAATGCCTAGTTTCCCGTGACATTTCTAAAGCCTTTCAAAGGATTTGAAAATTAAATGAAAGGTTAGATAAGGTTTTGTTTCATAAAGTTTTATTCTCTTCTCTTTTCATATATTCATAATACTCAACAGCACGCTTATGTCATAGACACAATCCAAAGATTTCATGTTTTGTTTTGAGTTTTGTTCCTCTGGACAAGACAACATATTAACAGATAAATGCAAAAGTTTTGCCAAATCATTTTTTAGACTTGTGTTTTGTAGGATATATTTGCTATCATTTATTAAACATTTTATCTTTCTTCCTGTCTGTCTATACAAACACAAGCCAGCTACCACCATCTGTGAGTCCTGCCTCATTCCAGGTTCTTTTTTAGTCACTCACATGAGTTCTGGCTGGGACAAGTCCATGCATTTCACCTTGCTTTTCTTGCTTACTAAGGTAGATTTTTATCTTTACATTACATATTTCAGTGCTTAATAAAGTGAAACAGTATTGAAATAAAATAGATTTCTGTCATTGTTCAGATATGGATTTGCAGGTTTCCTAACTGTGGAGCTGTTGTTTAACTACACCTTTTACTTGAGGCTTTAATTTGATTTTTCTTCTTTAATTGTAGACAAGCTCTGAGTATGAGAGCAGTTAATAAAATCAGTAAATATATGTGATATAAGGTGATGTTGAAAGCACTTCATGCCAGTTCTGCACATTAATCTAAATCTATACTTCTTACAGAATACTACACACAATCAAAAAAAATCCTTCAAATACCTTAGCTTTTTCTCCAGAGGAGGTCTGTTGTTCCTATTTTTTAGCAGTTAAAAATGTTTTGATTAGATAAACACTACTTTAAAATGCTTAGATGAATTTCTGCTTAAAATAATAATTTTTAGGAATGGTAGAGAATATACACTGCATATATACATATACATGGTACATGTGTGTGTATTATACATATATATACCACATAAAACACACCACATATTATTTTTACACTAGGATGAATACTGTTAACAGCTCGTGTATATGTATTTTTGCTATATGAAGCCACTATAGTCTTACTTCACTTTTCCAAGATAAGGGCAAAATGTGTGTACTGCACAGATTTACAAAACTGTGTAAATCTTATATGAAAAAGACTTTTCTACGTGACTTCTGGCTGAGATTTAACTCAAATTGTTACTGGGATTGTGTGGTCAGGTCATGTAAGGAACAGTAAAAGAAAAAAGGGTAGTTACCCATTCACACCTAAAACTGCCTGGAAGTTTAAAGGATCCTTAAACTCAATTTTATTTATTTATATTAAAAAAAAAAAATAGCATGCTACTAAGTAAGGTAGTAAGGTAGACAATTAATTTGATGGGGAGAAGAGAAAAGAGAAAGTAAAACATGCCTTACATCCTAAAGGCAAGCTGTCATGCAGAGTACTATATCATTCTCATTTTAGGTATTAGTCTTGACAAGGTTTTCCCTTCTATCTCATTAGAGACAGAGCAAAAACCTGCTGAGATGCAAGATTTTGCATCTTGTAATTCTGTCCTACAGGGAAGAAATGAAAAAGATCTCGTCAAAATTAAGATCACCTGAAAATCAGTTCTGTGAAACTGGCCTCCTGCTGTTAATAGTCAGTGCTAGGAGCAATGACACATTACTGTATTTGTTTTATTTAAACTAAATGTCTCCTGCATTCCCTAAGGAGGCAAAGGTATTAGAAAGCTCCACCCATCCCAAAACTTCTCAGACTTCTCTATTATCAGCCTATAGCCACAACACTCTCTGCCTGCACATCTGTCTTCCCTTTCCTCTCCCTCTCTCTGTTTTAGTCCGTTCTTTCATCTACCTTTGTTAAGTGCCTGCCTGCAACTTAAGTCTGTTCTTAGTAGACACATGACATTTATCCCAATTAAAAATTAAATACATTGGTACCAGAGTTTTCTTGGCCATTTCCTAAACACTAGAATAATTGCTTATACCTAGAAATTTCTTTTTCATTGATGTGTTGGGTCAGGGCTTGGAATGAATGCTTACCATAGACTGGTTTATACAACTACAAGAAAAATAAGAATTTTAGGTGAATTTTCTTCATAAGCTGCATAGTCTGATCTGTTGCTCTAGAATGTTACTGAACCTTGTGTCTGGTGGTGGCAGAATAGATAGAGAACACTTTAAGATATGTATATATATGTATATAAAAATATATCTTTATATATGTTTTTTAAAAGTATTTATATGCACACACACATATCTATATATTCTTTACATAAAACATATTTATGTATGCTATATATACTTTATACATGTATATATGTTTTACATAAAACATACATATGTCTTTTAGGGCTCCTTGGTAAAATGAGGACTGGCTACATGGTAGTAGTTACAATTAGAGCTTTATTATTAAATAAAAATTTTAACAGTGAGCATGGCTTATTTTTTATCTACAGCAATGGTTAGTGTAGTTTACTGTTGCACAGAACTTTTGGCAATTACCATAGCTTTCAATTAAACAGAATTTCCAGTTAATAGGACTTTTAATCACTTGCATCCTCTACAGAGTAGGTCAAAAATTTTTAATAATCAGCCTATGAAACAATAATTGCAAAATTAGACTCAAAATATTCTTAACAGGAGTCACCATTTAGCCCTTGGAGACTTCCATTTTGGTGAAAGTGAACTTTGTGTACTAAAATTTGCTGATAGGAAACCAGGACAGTTTCCTTGAAAAGTTGTGGTTTGTAACATGAGGACATGGAATTTTGGGAGCTTGCTGTGGTAAAAGCTCCCAGTAAACTATCATGTTTTCACATGGTCATGTCCTCACATTCACATTCTCTGGCCTTCCTACAATCATCTAAGTTCACACAAAAGTGAGCATTTTTGTCATTGCTACTACTAGTATTCAGTAAGGGGTGATAGGTGAGGAGATTCTGGATCACTCTACAATTTTTGCATTCAATTTTTTGTTGTATTTTTTCCGTGCTAAATTTGTATTTGAACTATTTGAATACATCTCTATTATAGAGCTGTTTTATGATGTGTCTTCTGACTTCAGATTATTTTTCTTGTGACAAACTGATGGTAAAATTATAAAGCTTGTTTCCAGAAAAATAAGTGTTTGTGTCAATGAATCATAGCAGCTTCAAATTTATTCTGGGTTATGTGCATGTTCTGAAATCATTCCATTATCCACACGTATTTTTCTCCCTGATGTATTAAGGTGTATTTTTTCCACTTTGATTTTTACTTCGTTCTTTATACTAAGATGCTGGAGATTAGCTTTTTTTTTAATGTTTTAAGGGAAACACTGTCCTTTGCAAGAGTAATTTGAAAAATATCAGTATATATTTTTCAAGAACTTTGTTAAATTTTCTGCTATAGTTGGTCTCCCTTTAAAAGAGAAATAGTATAGTAGGAGTGTGTGTGTGGGGAATTAGAGTTACTATATGGAGCTTTTCAGTGATTTGAAATAGTCTGTCATTGAAAATGGAGGAGTTGATGTCCCTGGGAAATGCCAACAGATATAAGGTCTAAGCCTTATGTATACAGAGTGGCCAAAGGGCAGCAAAGTTACCCTGTGTAGTGGAAGGAATGGAGCCACAATGCCTAAATGGCAGTAGAGTGGAAACAGCATGTAGCATCAGCTTTTTGAGTTGTTCTTAACTTTATACTTGGACTCTGCTCCTGCAAAGCGAAGTGCACATGCACAGTTCTGTGTCTACACCACGGGACCTGTACAGGATTATGTAATGATTATCAGCGTTGGGTTCATTTGTTAATAAGCAAAATTATTTAGGTAAGATTTTATGCAGATTTATTGTTCATGTGTAATTATGCATATATTGCAATTGAATTTTTATTGACAGAACTTTATATTCTGGTAACAACCTCTTGAGCCATTCATTTACAACCCTCTTAGTAAACTAATCCAAATTTCTAGGCATTCAAATTGGTGATGTAATTGTCCATTTATGTATGATTCAGAATCAATAAAATTTCCTAGGATTAAACTTATACTTAACAATTTTTGATTTATACTTACTTAAATGTCATCATTGCTGTCATCTTTAGATTTTTCTAAAAGTTCAGTATTTATAACTATGAGAAGATCAATATAAAACAGAGGTGAAACCATTTTTAGGTTTAATTTTAAAAAAATGCACTGTTTTGCAAAACATTTCCTATTCATGTTTTTTCGAGTACATAAATCATAGCTTTTGGCTGCAATGTGTTTGGTTCTTTTTCCTATTAAAGTCCCAACATAGTAATAAAGTGTGTCCCTATGCAAGCCAAGTATTTCCTTTTTTAACGCACTTAATAAGAAAATATGATAGTTCTGCATTATATTTTTCTTGTACTCCAGTATTTATTTCTCTAATGAGCAAAGATCCTTGGTCTGAAAACATACCTCGAACTAAACTGATCCCTCAAATGTAGCTATGGTGATTATCATGGGCATTGATTGCTATAGAAAAGGTTGGGTTTTTTTAGTTTCTTCATGTAAATGCAATCAGGCTTCTCGAAGTTGCTTGTCCCCTAAATCAGGAGCATCATCTCAGTATCAGGGACATCTCCTGAGCCATGCTTTTGCTGAAAGAAAAAATTACCCTAACAGATGTAGGTTAATGCCAGTATTAAATTTGTAAGTCTTCTCTTTCTTTTTTTTTAACAGCAAAATAATTGCCCGAAGTTCTGAAAGTTGTAATTTACTCTAAAATTGCCAAAATGACACCACCCCACCCTTCCCATGCCTTCTCTGTTCACTCAATTTCACCCATTTTCACTGGGAAATATTTGAAGTGACTCAGGTTGTGAAGCTGGTGGTGAAAGAGCAGAGGAATCCTGTTAGAAAACTGACAAGCTGTTTGTCCGGACAGGATGCCTGTCAAAGCAAGTTTGTCCAGGCACTGACATTTGGGCTGGGGAATGTGATGGAAGGTGATTGATGCATGATCTCCACATTCACTTCTCATTCTGCCCAGTGAGCCAACAACCTGTCAGCGTGGGAAAATAAGCAGGTTACAGAGTAAGATACTAGGCCCACGGATAAGCAGGAAGAATTTGGCCGTCACCTATGGCAACTTTAGTCCTTATGTAGGTGAATGAGATAATCACAGCTGGCAGGATTTGCCTCATATTCAAGAAAGAAGCAGACCCTTTTAAGAGAAGCATTTAAACTGATTTTATAGTAGCAGTTACCATTGTTTTCAGTAAGAAATTTCTTAAGGTAATTTTCAACTCCAGGTATGGAGGAGATGAGCTATATACTGCTGAATTAGAAGGATTTTAAAGGTTTTAAAGAAAACTGTATGAATAGCTATATTAACTGAGTTCAACACCAGGATTTATGTTTGAAAAAACCTTTTATCCAGACAGTTTGTTAGCAAAGACAGTCCTCCTAAAGCACAAGTGATAAAGACTAATGGGAAGAACTGGAGGGTGAAGCAGCATACTTTGCACTTTCTTTGCATTTTGTAAAAAAATATGTGAAATATAAACAAGTAGCATTGCTGCTTGTATTTTTGTTTTTGGCTCATCCAAATATATTTCAAATATTCATTATGCATAAAAAACTGTAAAGAAGCACTTTGCAGTGCTAGGAATGGTATCAAAATAAAGCTTCTTTAATTGCCCAAAATCAAACATTGACAGTAGGTCAGAAGGACACACAGAATTATTCATTTTTCATCTCCTACATTCATGGTTTGACTGCCTCCATGTTTTATAGACTATATATTACATATATGTAAATGCACTTATTCACTGTCTGAATAGTTCAGGATAACATATTTTTTAAAAATTCACTCTTCTTTTTCAGCGGAGTATGAAAAATCTAAAATTCATTGTAATTAAAGTGTGAATTTCTTCTATCGTCCTCATCATGTAAATGTTTAAGGCAAAATCAGATTAATTTTCATTCTTGCCCTGCTATGAATGTACAAACTAGCATTTAGATAATCATTTCCTGGATGACTTTACAAATATGGGAATGAAGATAAAGCACTAAAAATACTAAAATACTCATTTTAGCATCACAGGTAGATTTAGGACCAGCTTGCTGAACTGCCACTCTAGTCCATTGACCACTGCACAATGTAATTTTAAAACTTCCACCTGGAAATGATAATTTAGTTTGGTATCCCTCAGCTCCTGCTTAGAAGAAAAAGGTGAATTCATAATTTCCAATTTTTTCAAAGATAAAAATTGAAGATGGATATAAAAATGGAAGACTCTTGGAACTGTCTTCCCCCTCATGGAAAATAATTTTCCCTTTTTTTTTTTTTCTAATATTTTCAACAAGCCTTTATAAATAATACGCAGCTTTTGAGAAGTTGTATTAAAACGAAAAAAATTTAAATCCCACCACTCCTTCCAGGAGGAAAAAGTGTGTTAGCCTCATAGAAAAATGCAGAAAATTATGAAAAATAAGTACAGTAGTGTAAAAAACATATATGGTTAGTACAGAATTAAGAATTGTACTACTGAATAAAGACACATCATAAATAAAATTTCTGTAATGATACACAACATTATTTGAATAAAATGTTTGTTTGGAGACAGGAAAATTGTATGAACTTAAGAACCTACCCCTGAGAGAATATACACGTATTATTCTTGCCATTTGTCAAAGCATTTAATTCTGTTTTCTTTGTATCTTTCTATTCACTTGCTGCAGTGTGTTTCTGAGGAGCTATGCACAGTAATATACAACAGAAAACATTTTGGAATCTAACTGAAAATTATTAAAGCAGTCCATTAAGAAGGATTTATTACTTAAAAGTGTTACCAATCCTATATATTAACTGATAAAAGGAAGCTTTCTTTTCTTGACCAAGTGGAAAAAAAAAATTTGCTCTGTTTAATAATTCCCTTTCTTCAGTACTGCATGCTGAATATACCTGAGTAAATTGACCACAGTTCCCACAGGCTTTATTCAGAGGTCAGCCTCTTGTGAGATAGAAGAAACAAACTTCAAAGCAACTTAGGAAGAGCACTTGTATTTAGAGGTGTTGTGTAGGTGTGGTTTTTTTCTTTTTTTGTAGTGCAACTTTATTGGAAAGAAACTTACATTGATGCTTTCATTAAGTTTTGAAAAATGTCAATTGAATCAAGGATTTAAACTACAAATAAAATGCAGAACACACTTTTTTCTAGTTTGGAATGGCATGCCATTTAAGGAAGAACAAGTAAAGGATATGACTGCAGTTTGATTTTCAGACAGCTACTGAGGGGGAAAATATGCCCACTAGTTTTTTGGAATTGAAGAAAAATTCATGAAGAACTTGAAGAATGTGCTGAGGTGGAAGGAACTCATGATAATCAGTCCACCCTCTAGCTCCACACTGGGCAACCTACAATGTACTATGTGTCTAAGAGCACTGCCCAAGTGCTTCTTGAAAACTGACAGGCTTGAGGACATCACCTGTTCCCCAGGGAGCAGTGCCACTCCTTGATAATACTCTCAGTAAAGGCTTTTTTCCTAACACTCAATCTGAAATCCCCTGATTCAGTTTTACCATTCCTTCATGTCCAGACTCCAGAGAAAGCTCCATCCCTGTTCCCCATCATGAGGAAATCATAGACAGCAATGAACTCATGACTCAGCCTCCTGTTCTGTAATCTGAACAAAGGCAAGCCCTCTACTCCTTTAATCACCTTTCTTACCCACCTTGGGACATATTCCAACTTTTTTATACCCTGTTTATATTATGTGAAGCTCAACACTGAACAGTAATTCAAAGTGGGGTTGAGTGGTTTGAGCAGCAGCAAAACTGATGAAGAACTGAAAGGAAAAACCAAAGACACAGCATGGAAATTGTTCCTGGGGTTAACATTTTTTGCAATAGGAAAGTTAAAAACATTTTTTAAAATTAGGTTTTTATTTTGGTCAGTACATGCAATTTTCCTCCCTCATGTGTTTGCAATTGGTCAATGTTTCTTTCCAGATCATTTGTCTTATAAATATATCATCTTTACAAGCTTCCTTCTATTTGAAAAAGTGATGAAAGTCACTGAAAGTGACTTGCTTTCTCCTGATACTGGGACCATAAAATGTTTCAAGTTAAAACTCAGTAACTTTTTCTTTCCTTTTTAAGTAGAAAGCCTCTTTTTTTCCTCCTTTTAATTTTATCTGATTTCCATAATGCATCTTACATCTTGAATTCCGTTTGTTGCCAGCTGGCAGAGACAGTGGAAATTCAAAGTCTGCTTTTCATACATGTGGTAGGATGAAATCTCAAACTAGTGTTTCAGTCTTTGCTGCTCTTGAACAAAGCTGTGGATCATAACGTAAATGGTGACAATGTTCCTGGTGTGTTTCTTGGCATTCTGGCAAAGAGTATCTCTGCCTTCCAAAGCCTATTTGGCTAAGTTCAGCTGTACAGGAGGAGTTGTGTCTGCTCCTGATACCACAGTCTGGAGAGGAACCGATCACTGCTCACTAGCAGGGACCTCTTCCATCCTGGCACTTTGTTCTAGCTCTGGATTTTTCTCATTCTTGGTTTGCTCTAAAAAATATTTTTATAGCACTTGAAATTGATTTAATTTGCAAAGTTTAAGCTCACATTTCAAAAGTTATAGAAAGCCCACTGACGACCTTCCAGGGCCATGATATATTGTTTGTGTTTACTGGCAGATACTTCTCTTCAGTTTCCCACTTTTCCCCATTCCTAATGTTTTGCTAAACATAGATAAACAGTAAATTCATAAAATACGGTTTTCTGTAGGCTCTAAACTCTTGCCAATAGCACAGAACATTGTTATTAGAATGGTTATATTTTTGAACAGCAAATGCAGATGCATCCTTCTCGAGAGGAACGGAAAACAACAGAGAGAACTGGGAAACGGAGTGATTTTGCCTACATCTCCTTAGTGGTTCATTCATTTTCTCTCCCAGTACCAATTTAATTACCCCTGTAAAGCCTTCACATTGTTTCATGTTTGATTTTTTAGGATATGTAATTCTTTCCCCGACTCGCCATTTTATGTCCTTCCTGCAATGTCCTCCCTGGAGATCAGGATAGTGAGAGGGTTACCACACATCAGCCTAATGTTGGTGTCTTGGCTGGAAAAGGGTTCCAGCACTGGATTATGACATCACAACCCAGTGTAACCTTTCCCATTTTCCCCATGTACAAAAGAGACTGCCTGCAGTACATGGAACATCTTTTACCTTGGTGAAGCAGCACCTGGGATCTGGGATGTAGCAAACAAAACTTTTAGAAGAAAAGGCCAAGGTACAATTTGAATTGCAGCGTTTCCAATCAAATTTAAGATAAGATTTTTTTTTGTCATTGATTTATATTACAAAAAAAAATTATAGAAAAAGTAGAGGCTTAAAATCTATCATTGTTTCCCATTTTATTTTGCCATAAAATGGAGTTCTAGTTATATAAGAACTAGATTACTATACTGGATATTCATTCTACATAAGGAAGGTTTCCCATCAAAACTGATTGCATTTGTTTGTCCACATCACACAGGTTATGACACTAACTTATTCTTAAAAGATTAAAAGAAATTTGAATGTCAGAAATTTTAGAAGGATAATAACACCTTTTCCTTCTTCACCTTCTTCATCTTCTTCCTCTTCTTCCTCTTCTTCCTCTTCTTCTTCTCCTTCTTCTGCTTTTTCTTCTTCTTCTTCTTCTTCTTCTTCTTCTTCTCCTTTTTGTCTTGCTTCTTCTTTTTATTCTTTGATAAGAACAAGATTTATTTAAAATATTGTCTCAAGATCCAAAATAAACTTAAGTATTTCAAAACACATAAAGAATATTTTAATTTTGAAAAAGGAATTGCTCTTCAATTTTGACCCAAGACAAAAAAAAAAAAAAAAAAATTAGAAAAATATAGTTTTCTTCCTTTATCTCCAAATACTGACAGTGTCATTTTGCAATTATCAGATTTAAGTTCAGATATTCTATGTGCCTTTAAAGTATTAATTTTCTGAGAAGTCTTTTTTACGATGGTAATAATAAAGTTAATTTATGATTATAATAGCATTAAAAAATATGTTTACTCCTTGTAATATTTGAATTATGGCAAAGAAGGATTTTTTCCCTTCATTAAAATGCTGCAAATCCTTGTAATGCTTTCCAGCAGAGCAAAACTGTGATTAGGCTGATACTGTTGATTCTCTTATCTCATTCCTGTTTCCAGTGAATTATTTTTGTCTCAACCCACAATCTCTACCTTTTGCATCTGCAGCTAGAGAAGGGAGTAGAAAGGCTTTGGTTTTCTTTTTATTGGGAGTACTAAATTGTGCAATACCAATCCTAAATCATGACATACATATGAGGGGTTTTGATAAATAGTTCTGTCACTTGGATCCCTTTTACAAAACCCCACATTTACACAAAACAAATTTATCTGAATTCATCTTGAACGAGATGCCTCAGTCTCATCCATCACCTCATGATGCCTCTGGGATCATGTGGACTGGTCACAGATTCCATACTGAAACTGATATTTAGGGCAGCAAGTTATTTGAAGTAGCTGCCAGTCAGGCAGAGGAGAGGTAGTTGAGCTGAACATGCACCTTTTGAATTTTCTGATCAAATGATGTGGCAACATTTACCTCAGCTGCCCAATTTGGAGCAGCTCTATGGTTGCTGTATCTGCCCTTACTTTGCCCCTCTTATTTCTTGCAAGGCAGCAGCAGATGGAAAATACAGAAGCACAAATTTGTCTCAAGAAGACCACTTAGAATTTCTTTTCACCTCAAGATACACTTATGAATAGCTATTTTCCATTCATTTTTTTAATCATAAAATTACTAAACAATAACATCTGAATGGAAATGCCCGTATGCACAAAGCTCATATGTTTTTGCTGAGTCAGGAGCTAACAAAGGATTATTTTGACAAGTGTAACATAATAAATGAAGGTTTTAATTATTTTACTAGAATTAATTTGTTCTGTAGAAAAGGTTGTGATTTGATTATCTGTAAATTAACTCATGTAGGTTCTCACTATATATATATAAATGATCCATAGGAGTAATATCCTGGAAAGCTTTTTAATTATAAAATAAACCCCCTAGTAACTCAAATAGCAAGTGAATTAATATAGATTATGCAATTAATTTCTTTGATATAGTCTTATTTTATAATTTAAAAGCTTTCTAATCATACTACTGATGCATAACATTTCTATAATTAATAACTAGGTCTAATTAGTATGCTTTCAAAATAATTTGTCGCATAAGCAAAAAAATTTCCCAATATTTAGCAGTAAGGTCAGATTCTCTCATGTTGTAGTTTTCCAATGTCAACATAAGCAGTGCTAAAAGCCATAATATGTATTTTTGCTCAAAACTGAAGAACACCGTTTCTTTCTTTCTTTCTTTGGTGAAAATTTAAAGACAAAATTTCTACCAAATCCAAGATGTCCTGTTCATTTAACAGTATTAATGACATTTAAACCATTCTGGAAGGATAAATGTGTGACTACAGCAGAACCTAAACTCTGATATCTCTGTTGAGACTGGGATAACTAAAGATTTTCTTCCTCAAATCTAAAGGCAAAGCTGATTTTTCAGTGTGTTAGTTCCTCCTCAGTAAGTAATTCCCAGAAACATACACTATTGTTCTAGCCTTTAACCTTCTCTCCCAGTGAGACAATCAAGATTCCCCTCTCCATCAGGCTGAGAAAGAGAAAAGTATGTACTTGTAGATAATAGAAACATGCTTGGAGTGACAGTGTTGTGTGCATAACCAAGGACCAAACATCTGCCAAAAGCCCCTTGACTGTAAGGTGTTCATTGGGATGGTCTGGACAGTTTTTTAGGTGTAAAACTGACAAATCACTGTCAGTGATTTATTGGTGTAAAACTCATTGGTCTGATCTTGTGTAGACTTCACTACCTGGAGCACAGAGAATGTGAGTGTTGTCCAACTAATCTTGGAGTAGTACTAAACAGCAGAGGCTAGGGTATGGATGGCAGGCAAAGGCAGGGAGAAAGGGGAAATTATTAGCTCTCAAATATGGCAGTAATGGTTACATTCCACTATTATTTATTAACTCTGATAGACTGAGAGAGATTTATTTCCCTTCCATAAGAGATTTGAAATATCTCGTTCCCTGTTCTACCACCTAATTTTAATGTATCTGTCTTCCATGAATCTACACAATGCGAAAAAAAAAAACAGTGAAAGCAAAATTCTTGTTTCTTTTCCTCTCTGAATTCAGTGTATCTGGACTCTTCAGTATTGATGCCTGCTCCAGCATGGGGTCCCTCCCACAGGAAACAATCTTTCACAAACACCTCTAATGTGGGTCCCTTCCCACAAGATGCAGTTCTTCAAGAACTGCTCCAGCATGTATTCTTTCCATGGGGTGCAGTGGAATTCAGGAACTTCTAAGTAGTTCAGGAGCTGCCTAAATACTGCACATAACTGTAGACATTAAACTCCTGTCATCATCCTCTACCTGCTTGGAAGAACATGGTGTCTTTTGGGAAGATACACCAAGTGCTTGTGTAATGGATGTGTGTAATGGATTTTGACCATGCAGTTGTTGACATATTTGTACACACATACCTTTTTTTACATATGCAATATGGGATGAACCCTCAGGGAAGGAAGGACAACAGCAAATAAATCCTTTTGTCATTTGAAGAGACCAAATGGGCGTCCTTCTCCTCAATATTCTAAAAAGGAGAGCTTTTGGCTACAACAAATTTGAAGACATCAAAGTGCTTACTGGCAGGGATAATTGATTTGTTTACCCAACTAATGCTTATCTCACATAAGAATATCATGCTAGAAATAAACTTATCTCAGGATATAATGCTTTGGTCAGGGCAGTATGTCAGTATGGCAAAGATCCCTTTCCTGCTCTACTCTTGGTATTCCAGCACAGGCAATACGAGCCCCTACAGCAACAGCACAGAACTCTCAGCAGGATGTGTTGGAAACAGGAAAGAAAAGCCTATCAGCATCTGGTAATTGAGTGGTATGGCTGCTTGGAGGCTCGGTGTTACACACCAGCACTATGTAACTAGTCACTGCTCTGCAGACTGTATCCTGAAGGGAATACCTCCCGCTCTTACGGTAGATAAAATTTTTCAGTGCTTGACAGGAAGGGAGGGAACACAAAGGGAAACTGGTCCACTGCCACAATTTAACCTTCCAGGTACTACGTAACAAAATAAATCTGCTGGATTTGCCCTGTCCATATTACTGATGTCCTCATGGCTCTCGGTTCTGGTTGTGAGATGCTCTGCTGTGAACTCTTATCAGAGGAAGTGCACAAGAGGAAACCCGCTGTGTCTTTCTCGGGGAAATAACTTTGTAACTCATTTTGGTAACAAACTTGGAGATGCTTATCCAGAACTTCTCTGCCCTTGCAATTGCCAACATACTAATGTTTTTAATTGAGTAGAAAATAACACTAAAAACAAGAAAAAAGAAGTCTCTGTACCACTAATTAACATTATATACAGGAAAAAGAGAACTTAGATGAAAAGCAGGGCCAGCATCCCAGTGAACCTGATAAGCATTTCTTCTGCAAAATGAGTATGTAACAAGAAGAAGGGGGAGGTGTTATTTGTTTTTATGTTTTGGAGGTTTGTGGGGTTTTTGTTTGATTGTTTGTTTGTCTTAATTCCAAACAGCACAACTACCTACTATTTTCACTATACAAAACAATTCCTTAATTTCAGAGCCATATTTTTGGCCATTTTTCTCATGAGGGCAGTCTATAAAACTGAAATACTATGTGTTTACATTCTCCTAATATTAAAATGTCTGTAGAAAAAATGTGATATTACCAGATATTTTGTTATAAGAAGCACAAGCTTTCCTGCTGTGTTATATAAATTTTTTAAAAAAATTGTTTCATTTAGCGTCTTTTTAATTTTGGCATGAATTTCCCTTCAGTAATATAAGTATGCCAAATCTAAAGGCAAAAATATCACAGTCAATAATCAAACATATTTTAGAAAAATACTTTTATGTGTTTTTATTTATAAAGTTAGTGCATTTTTCTTAACTTTTACAAATGCAGTTCTGGTAAATTTTGTTGAAAACTTGTCTTTTTTTTAAATTTTTTTTTTCCTAAAATGAATTAGAAAAAGTAAGCATAAATCATAAGTATGCTTTAAAAATGTTGAGGCTTTTCAGTAGCAGACTTACAGTAATTGACTTATATTTTTATTCATTGCCAATACAAGGAATATATAATGTTAAGTGCATGGCGTGGTAGTTTCAGCTGGAACTTGCTTACCTGAGGAGTACTGTTTTGTTAACCTGTGGAAATTAGGTCACCTGTGATTGTATAAATGTATCTTGCTATATTATAAAGTATTTCCTTTTTTTTTTTTTTTTTTTTTTTTTTTTTAATGAGTGACAATTACACTTGAGGTTATTGCCAGGCATCTATGAAAAGAGGGTAGAATTTACTTCACATAAATATTTGTGTTTCACAATACCAATACCTTCCCAGTTCCCAGATCAAGATTTCTGTATAAAGATCATCCTTATATGATTAACCTCTAGTGATGTCACTATAATAAAAAAGATGATTCTCAAATCTCAAACTGTGAAACAACACTACTGCTACTAAGAAATAGTTGCACTTAGGCTACACTTGAAATATAACATTCCTCATCTCAGCCACACTTTTCACTCCATTGGGAAAATAAATGGAGCACAATCCATACATATGGAAAATAATCATTTTGGTTTTGTCTTAGCAAAAGCAGTTTACTTCTCAGTTGTCTTTAATAAACTTTGCTGAATCCTGAACTCAGTTGTTAAAAACAGTATCATATAAGACACCTAGAAAAAAGACACTTAATAAAAGGAAACATTTATCAATTTAAAAAAGAAAAAAAAAAAAAGGAGAACTCATAACTATGCATGTCTATGCACACACTGTCTAAACTGGAGCATGAATGCCATGTGAAAAGACTGTGAAATTAATGTGCTCCCAAAGCGGGAAGCAAATTTCAGAGAAAATGCTGAAGGTAAAATCTTGTCAGAATTCTCCTTGAGTTAAACAGATCAGCAATTTACATTCATCATGTTCTCAGTTTGTACTTTGAAACATTTTTCAGATGTTATGCTAAAGATATGCTTAGGTTGCCATGTTTCAGTTAGGAAGGATTTCAATCATAGACCCTGACCTTTTTCCTCTTCAAACCAAAATGACCTCTGTAATTGGTTTACTCTTTTACATTACACTGACTACATTTTTCTTGTTCATTTGTGACAGACTGAAAAATTCCTTTTCACTTCATGTCTTTTTTCTGCTCCAAGAGAATGAAATACAAAGCGTGATAGCACTAACTACTCTTTGACAAAATGCCCATAAGGAAGTGAAGAAGCTACAAAAACCTGAAACTGGTGGCAGCCAATGGTCAGTCTCTGTGTTATGTTGAGGTTATATTGCTGCATGCTCTGACAGACATTTTTTCCTGACTCATAAGTAGCAAATTAGTCTTAAAATTTCTAATTGCAGTGAGATTTTAGACAACTATGGCAGTAGTACAGGTCAATCTTTTGTATGTCATACAAATGAGCTTATTGATGTCAGATTTGTATCTCCCAAAGGTGGTTTTCTAAGAGCTGATCTTGCTTCCAGTGCAGATGGAAAGAGCAGGATGGAAAAAGAGGAGGAACAAGTGACTTGAAGTTCAGTGATGTAATGTCAAGATGTAGTCTTGTCTGTGTTTGTTGCTTCATTCAAAAACAAGCTTGAGAGGAAAGATGATATGAATACCCTTGAAATAAAGGAAAGTAGATTTTCACTAAAGCATATACTTCTGACTGATTTAAGAAACTGATTTCAGCTCTTGTAGAAGAACAAATATCTAGTCCTTCTAACACCTCACTGAGCTGTAGGTCCAGTTATATTCCTGCTTTCAAGCTATTGTGCTTTCAGCAGTGCCCTGACCATAATTTTTAAGGCTGATCTATTACATGCCTTTGGCAAGCATACATTTCATTTGCATAATTAAAATCAATCAGAGGAGTAACATTTCAAAATAAACAATGCATTTTCCCTTTCATATTAGTATAAATCAGGCTTAATGCAACCAAGGTCAATGTAGTTGTAGTTGCAAAAGGATTGATGTCCATGAAAGCATGGTCAGGTTCTTATTTTGTCTACTGGATGATAAATTGTCGACTACTGACAAACTGAATCAAATCCAGAGATGGTCCCTCATGATTCAGTTAGTCAGTAGTATAAAACTGATCTTGACTTATATACTTTATCTTCAGATTTAACTGAAGAATGATAAGGTGATTCATAAATAGGTCTTTTATCATGAGTATTAAAATATCTCAGGTAAATTTGGGTAGAATTTTAAAGTTGGAAGAGATCTGGTGCATTTCTTCTTCAAAGGAGAAAGTCTGTAATTCACTCATCTAAGTAATCAGTATCATGGTACTTCTTGTGTTAGAAATTCTAACTTCTTTCTCCAGTGGAAAAAGAACCCCAGCTCAGATATTTTATGCTGCATCTCCAACAGCAAAGATTTAAAAGCAGAATCCTCTCCCTAAATTCCTGCCATGAGCATTTCATGTTTCATTTGGTAATTCATAACTTAATATTTGTTCAGAAGTACTTTTCAGTACAGAAGTATTAAGAAATTAAGTATATGATATTAAGCCATTTTGGCTCATTTGGATTTATTCACCAAACTTTCTGTCCGTCTTTTTATTTATTGGGAGCTGATCGTTGCTCCTATTCTAGAAGTACATTAGGGAGACCTTCCTAAAATCAAATACTAAAAAATCAACCTCTGTGACACTGAGCTGTATATTATAATTAAGGAAATCTGCATTTGAGAGTCTAATTTGGCTTGACAAAATACACTTCTTTTTTTTTAATTGAAAACGAAGAAATAAAGTATGTTTCTTGGTAGGTTTTATCCACTTAACAAACATCAACACCCTCTAAACTGGTAATTATACTGGAAAATCTATGTCCATATTGTACACTTCCTCACATGAAAGAGATCTCACCCTTTTTTTTCAACTAATTTGTCTGGCCAATTTGATGGTGCATGCTACTTTAATAATTGCAAGGCATTAGGAAATGCTTTGGGGAGTCAAAACCATTGTAAATTATTTAACAGGGGATTTTACTGGGGACATCAATTAAAGTTAATCCAGCAAGCTGAAGGGCAATTTAAAAATGGTCTAATTGACACTCACCCTGCAGTGTGAGTTTTTCAGTTTTGACTAACTATCCATTTATTACTCAACAAAGTGCAGAAGAGGCTTAGTAATTCAAAATATAATTAGTTTTCACAGAGAACAAAGGAGGAGGAAGGATTGGAGAAGGTTTAGCATACACATGCTAATGTGTTGTCCTCTGTGTGTGCAGATGTACAGCTTAGCGTGGCTTGATGCCAGAAAGCTCACAGCCCTTGCATTAATGTGTTAATAAATATTTATGTTTTCATATGCTAGACTATATTCCAAAGTAAATACAATTTATTCTGTTTATGATAAAGATGTACTCCTTCTGCTGAAAATAAAAAGTTTTAAAATCTGTGCCTAAAAATTAAAGAACAGTTGTTTCCAAACAGCTTGTCATGGAACTGTTTGGAACTCTGAATTTTTCTTCCATTTTTCACTAGACTGCTAAAAATCTTGCAGCACCTACTACAGAGTTCTTCCAAGTATGGGTTATTCTGGGATTTCCTTTGATGTTCTTATTAAAATTTGAAGACAATTAAGCTTTTTGAAAACAAAATTATACAAAAAGGAAAACAACTATTTTTTCTTCCCAGTAATCTCTGGAATGCAATCACTTATAATATCTGGGCTATTACCTGTACACAGCATGTACATTTTCAGTCTTCTAAGACCAAGAAGTCAGTGGAGTGGTTCCTGAGTAAAACTTTATGTATTTGAGTATTTAGTCTTTCAACCCATCAGAATGATTTTGCTTGAGAAGTTTCTGGTCTACATATGTTTGGGCCTTTTCTTTGTGGCCCAAGTCCATACATTAGAGGACAGTTAAAGTTTTTCAGTTTTCACTGTAATATTCCAAAACACTGTTAATCAGTAATTTCTTTATCTATACTTTAACAACTTTGGGCTGCATTTCTGATTGGGCCTTGACAAAAGATGGTTATGCAGTTGCAGCTTGAATTTTGTTTCTGGGAAAGTACTTCAATTTCTTACTCTAATAAAATTAAGAAGAATTTCTTTTCAATTATTTAATGAGGAATGGTATAATCAGCAGAATCTGCAAAAAAATAAATACAGAATCATGAAATAATTTATGTTGGAAAAGGCCTGTAACAGCATCTATTCCAAGAGTAAACCCAGGACTGCCAAGTCCATCCCTATAAAATGTCCCTATATCCCTATATGCCATATTCATATATCTTTTAATTGCCTACCTGATGGGTGGTGACTCTATCAAGATTGTTCTTGATCTCCCTTTTGGAGAAGAAATTTTTTTTTAAATATCCAATCTACAACTTCCCTGGTACAGCCTGAGGCCATTTTCTCTCATTCTACCACTTCTTACCTGGGAGGAGACACAAACCCTCACCTTACAATCTTCTTTTAGGCAGTTGCAGAAAACAATAAGGTCTTTCTTGGGCCTCGTCTCCTCCGGGCTAAACTGTTCCAGCCCCCTCACCCACTTCTCATAGTACTTGTGTTCCAGACCCTTTCCCAGTTTTGTTGTCCTTCCTTGGACATTCTTCTGCACATCAAAACTTTTCTTGCAGTGTGGGGCCCAAAAGTCAACACAGGATTTGAGGTGTGGCCTCACCATTGCTGAGTGCAGGTGGAAAATTTCTTCTCTAGCCCTGCTTTTACAAGCCAGAATGCCAGGATGCCACTGGCCTTCCTGATCCCCTGGGCACAGGCTGGCTCGTGTTCAGCCACTGTCCAACAGCACCCCCAGGCTCTTTTCTTCTGGGTAGCTTTCCTCTGCCACCAGCCTGTGGCACTGCCTGGGGTTATTGTAACGCAAGGGAAGGACCTGGCACTTGGCCTTGTCGAACCTCACACAATTGGCCTCAACCCACTGATCCAGACTGTCCAGCAGATGAACACTCCTGTCCAATTTGTGTCATCTGAAAACTGAGCAAGGATGCACTCCATCTGATCATCCAAATAACTTGTAAAGATAATAACCAGGTATCTTTGGTTTTCTTGCACAACATATGTAAAGAAAATCTCATAAAATACTTACTTGTATGAATTGATATTGGTATTTTTGTAGAGTCAAGTTTCAGGAACATTATGCTTCCATTGGTTTTTTTTTGTTGGTTTTTTTTTTTTTTCCTTTAAATTACTGCTTTTAATGTTCATTCTTCCTTTACTATCTTTTTGTTTTACAAGCATAGTCACAGACTGAAATGGATGCCTAGTAATGACACTGTTATACTCATTTCAAAATTATATTTTCAGGTGATAACATATAAACAATTTAGTATAAATATTAGACAAACCTTTATATCCATGTGCATTTGCTCCATTGACAGGCTCATTCCTCTTAAAATTCCTTGAGCAGAATCTGTTCAGAGATTTCTTTTACAGCTGAAATACAATTCTTCAGTCCCCAAATGGCAGTTTGCCATTTGCTGAGGAGCAGAGCTTTGTTTATGCACTTTGAACCTCAAAGGTCAAATGACAAAAAGAGAAGAAAATGAGAAATACCCTGGCAAGGAGGAGCAGATTTCAGGAATACGTTTTTTTTTTTTAATGTGAGAACTAGAAAAAAGATGTTTATAGAACCTGAAGCAGCAGTGAAAGCAACCTGAAAAATGAAGGAGACAAAAAGAGTTATGGGCTGCCAACAGTGCTGGATGTACATTGTTTCTGAGTGGCTACCTGACACAAGTTATTTATGAATGAAATATTGACAGGTAAAGTTCATGGAGAAAAGGATCTCAGAAATAAAATTGCACCAAAGAGAGAGGACAGATGCCAGAAAATGTTTCTAACACAATTGGAAGATGAGTTATTTGTCCAATCTCTGCTCTTAAAATTTTCTGAGTCTAAAGGGCAAACTCTTAAGAAAGGGTGGTGTGCTGAAGAATGTGGCCACATGAATAAGTCAGGCAGAGAAAAGAGGCAAATCAAAAGGAAAAAAGTTATGAAAGAAGATAGACATCCTTAAAGAGTGGGGAAAACTCATCAATCAGAAAGCAGAGTGCTACAGAGTAAGAATAAATTAGTTAGGCCTGTGGGAAGATGATGACATATATATAACAAGGTGTGAATGAGGGGAAGATAACTAGAGGTTTCCAAAAAGTCAATTCAAATTCTTCTCAGACTTGAGAATATTGAAGGGACTTACGTCAATTCTGAGAAATGCCCCTGTAACCAAAGACTTTCGGTATAAGAATAATCACTAAGGTTTTACCTGGAAATCTAAGAAACACAGTGTTGACCACCCCAATGAGCTATAGAAAATATAGAATTCAGGCTGGAAATATATATACTAAATCTGCTATAATTCATGTTGATGCAAGCTATAAGTCTTGTTCAAAAGCAACGAAAGAGCAATCATGAACACAGCATAAAGTATTTCAGAGAAGAGACTGAAATATTAGTTCAATAAATAGGATAACAGAGCACACTGATTAAACAAATGACTAAAAGAAAACAAACAAACAAATAAACACCCCCAAAAATATGCCATAATTTAATAATCCAAACTTGATGTCAAATTATATTGAGGAAGAAGTTAAAAATGTTACAGCAAGGTTATATAAAGATTCTATTTAAAGGCTTCAGAGTCAGATCAGGATATGAACAGAGATCCTTTGATATTGTCAGGCTTTTCTTGGAAGAAAAAAATGATACAAAACTGACTAATGTAAAAATCATATAACTCAATCCAGTGCTCTTTAATGTAAAATTTAGAGATTTTTTTTCTGTCACTCAGTGAAAAGGGATTACTTTTTTTAGACTTTATTTTAGAAGGCATATTGCAGAAAAATTTAAAGAACTCCTGAGTTTTAGAAAATTATTGGAACATCATAAACCCTTTAAATTAAATACGGGGACAGACAAAAGTGCACCTATCACATAAGCCATTTTCCATTTATAAACTCTACATTTTCTATTTGATTTTGATGTCCTGAAATCAAAGATCATACATAAAGAGGATGAAAAATATCAACACTATTCCTTCTGAATGATATGTCCTTTTAAAAAATAGAACCTTGCAACCATGCATACTTCAGATCTGAAATCTCTTCTTTACCCAGAAAAATAATGCTTGCCATGAAAAAATTGAATATAGGCAACCATTCAAAGCTGAAATAACTCTCTGGGGAAAAAAAAAAAAAAGAAAAGAAAAAAATAAAAGAAAAGGAAAAACAACAACAAAAAGAGAAAAATATCCAACCCCCCCCATATAAAATAGTGCTAAAAAATATTTATATCAACTGCTTCTTGACACATGTCATGAACCCTTAAGAAATATAGATATATTAAATTATTATATTCTATCAACAACATTAAATTAAATTATGAACATAGAATTATGAACATGGATGAAACACTTGATATTTTCATTTGTAGCCATTTTAAGTTTTTGGATTCAGCATTTAGGAAAATAGAAAAAGATAGCAAGGAAATCCTGAATGAGGCATTTCCACTTCCTTCAAGAACAGGGAATGTGTATCATAAGGTCAATCAGATAAATATTTCACAGAAACTGAAAATAAATATGTGAGATTTTAAAAGAGAGAGACAAAGAGAAAGGAGGAAGAAAGAAAGAAAGTGCAGGAAGAAAATAGAAAAAAAGGAAGGAAGAGAACAGGAAAATGAAAGGAAGAGGAGAAGAAAGGTGCTTAGTAGAAGAAAATAGCTTTGAGATAGGTACAACAGTATTTCATTCTACTAACCACTGACATTATGCTCCATTTGTCATCTTTTGACACATTCCTAGAAACCTGTTCAGAGGGAAACTGCTTCATAAATCTGTTATCCACTGCTTGTGATGTTTAATGTTTTACACTGGAAATTAAGAAAAATAATAAATCAGCAAATCGAGTCCTAGCTTACAATGAAATGGTGATTTCTGAGCTTTCAGAGGAAAAGTGACTGCATTTATCTTAAGGAAAGGATCTAGGCTGGTGAATTCTGGCTTACCTTGCAGTCATTCTCAGTCAGGAGGGTGCAGGACAGGACTGCTAAGCTGCAAAATATTTGCCATTATCACTGCTTGCACCCAACTCTGAGGCATTTTATTTCGTTTTAAAGCCTCTGTTGGTGTTTAGATGTCATGTAGGAGGTCAGTGTCCAGCAGTTCATGCAGAACCCCCCCACAAGGACTAAATGTGGGACCTTAGATATCTTTTTCTCCTGTTGATCAGAGCATTAGGTTTGTATGTAAACAAAGTTTTGGTGGAGGACGCTACAGAGGTGGATGTGAGAAACTACCAGAAGCTTTCCTTGTGTCCAACAAAGCTGATGCCAGCTGGCTCCAGCATGGACACACCAGTGACCAAGGCATCCAGTGGTAACACCTCTGGTATGACATAGTTAAGAAGGGGGGGAAAAAAAATGTGCGACTGTAAGAGCAGCAGAGAAGTGAGAATGTCTGAAAGAAACAGCTCCACAGACACCAAGGGCAGTAAAGAAGGAGGAGAGGAGGTGCTCCAGGCACGGCAGCAGAGTTTCCTCTGCAGCCCCTGGTGCAGCCCAGGGTGAGGCAGCTGTGCCCTGCAGCACATGGAGGACCATGGTGGAGCAGAGATCTGCCTGCAGCCCAGGGAGGAGCCCAGGCCAGAGCAGGGAATGCTCCCAAAAGAAGCTCTGACACTGTAGTAAGCCCACACTGCAGCAGGGTCTTGTTTGATTTTAAGGTTTTGCTGTTTGTGTCGTGGAATTTGGAGGCTGGGGAGGAGAGGATATAGACTTTGATGTCTCCTTTGCTCTCACTTTTGGGCATTTTAATGGCATCAGATTGTGCAGTAGTTAGAACTAAGGATTATCTTCACTGTGAATGTCTTTTGTGCCCTTTGATTTGATTGGCTCATACAGAAATCACCAAGAGGCTGCAGTGAATCACTCTGACTCATTACCTTGAAGTAATAGGTTAGACAGTTTTGCAATTTCGTCTGGCTGAAAATGTGATTGAAAAAAATTTTATATTGTCTTCAAAACATGAATTCACAGAATGATAAAACCAGAATAAATCCCTTTTGTTGCTGTCAACAAAATTAAGACTGGGAGGGCTTCGGCCTTTTGTTTTGTTTTGTTTAGATTATTGTTGGTGTGTTCATTTTTAATTTGAAGGAAAGATTTTTCTACAGGGGAGTACTACCATCAAAACAAAGAACCAAAACATGAAACTGACACTTCTCTATTCTATTTTTACTGATCTTACAACATTTGTTATGTAGTGTTTGGCATAAGAAATCCATCTTGCTTTAATTTTCCATCTGTGAAAAGGAAATGGTGTGCTATAACATTGTTTGCTATAAAAGTGTATTTTCCTGTTAATGTTTTTTGCAGAAATGGTTAATTGCAAGTAACCTAGCAGTTATAGAAGTAAAAAATTCCTGGGGGATCTCTGGAAGTCAGCCTCTGCGTGTGTGAGAGTCTTCCCGTGTGTAACTTTTAGCATTTATTTGTAAATTAGATATGAAAGCTTAATATCCACATCAAATTAAAACATCTGGCCCTAAAGAGATGATATTAATGTGTAAAAGCAGCAGTAGAGCTGGAATTAAAACCCAGACTCTTTTTCTTCTTTGAACTACAGACCTAAGGCAATGAGGAGAAGCTTTAATATGAGCCACTACTCCAGGTAATCTATTAAGTGAGTGTTAACTTCATTCTTTGAAGGCAATATATGCAATTAAACAAAAAAAGACATTATCAATTTAATTTTTTTATCCATTTTTAATTTCATGACATGTATAACCACTCATCTTTAAAGGAGACTCAATTTTTTTTTTTTTTGTACCACTTATGTATTATGGAAACTGCAGTGTATTTGAAGTATAGTTAACTTATATAACTTATGTTATAATCAAAATATATTTAAATTATAGTATACTTAATGTAGAATACTTATTCCTAATTCTAATTCAGAATAAATTCATTCCTTGAGGTTTGAGAATTAATAATAACATTTCTAAATTTATAATAACTAGTGCTGCTTAATGTGCGACTTTTAGTCATGTAAGATCTAACTTTAGAAGATGTTTGACTGGAGTCCTATAGAAGTGACTTGCACAGCTGTAGACTCCCCGAGTAAAAGGGACTAATGTGTGTCTCAAACACGGATAGCTGGATGGCTGTGGATACAACCAAGGATTATTCCAATAACTGACTAACACACCAGTTTCCAGGCCAAGTGTATAATTTACTAAAAACTTTGTTTTTTACAGATCCTCTGATTGTCTTTCAACCACGTGCATGTATGAATCTTGGGTGTTCCCTTTCCCTTAAGAGTAGGATGCCACACAGGTTAAACTATGCATTACTTACGAAAGCATTGTATTTAGTGTTATTTAATTTCCAGCTTCCTTCTTTCATGCTGAGACTATCAAAGCAAAAGAACATTACTCAGAGCAGCCTCAAATTGCTTTCAAGCATCAGCACTAGAACACTGACAAGGTGTACTAGAAGATTTTTAAACACCCTGATTTTTAAGCACTTAAGTCTGCTTGTGTAGTTGACAATCAGTGGTACTGAATAGGTGGTTTGATAGCAAATTGTTTTTCCTGCTGCAAATGTTAAAAACTCCGTGGATGGTCTTAAAGCCCTTTCAGAACAATGTGGTGCAAATGGTATAGGAGAAAATTTATATTAATGCCTGTGGTAGCCAAAGTGACAGAAGCAGCAACTTACTAAAATAAATTTATAGGAGAGAAAAGCAGAACAAAATTAGGCAGAAATCCTCTCTGTCCCAATGGAACTAGGGACTTGGATCTATTTTATATAAATGGATATCTGGAAAAAATGAGAGAGGTTTTACTGCAAATGATTCTCACTGGAAGACTGAACACATACTCAGATAATGAGATTTTCTTACAAGAAGCTGCGGTAGATGAGTCTATCATAAAGTCTTCATATGAACAAATGGAGAAAGCAGAAAGGATAAGAGCTGTCTAAGTGCAAAGATAGGCTTACACTTTTGTTGAGGGAATAACACTACAGAGTAGTTACAAGACTATATATTTACTATGGAAAAGGTACAGATTCCCTAAAAATATCAGAGGACTTAAGAAAATCAATTTCTATTTTCTCTTTAATCTCTGTCGTATACATGTAACATATGAGCCTTTAAAATTTCTTAAGGTACTAAATATCTTAATTTCTTGCCTGTGACTTAGGGATCCTTCATACCTGCAGGCACAGAGTGGTCAAATATTTCTGTGGAACAAGTTTGAATAAAAAACCACATTCCCAAGAGACTGGTCAACACCCTTAATATCGTGCTGTCAGCAGTGTACATTGTATGCTTTTAAGATACTTCTTCTGATACTTAAAATTTCTATCTGCATCTGTAAGCCTTCTGAATAAAAGCTTAGCTAAACCCGATTGGTCCCTACAAAACTTCTGTTTTGATAAATCATCATTTCACTCCAAAAAGCTTTCCTTCAGAGGTCCTCAGATGCACATAATGACATGCATGGTAAAACATGCATTGATTGAAATATGATATGTAGCCCAATAGGGCTAAATTTCCCCCCAGTATTTTCTCCACAGAAATAACCTGACGTCCAATGGTCCTGCCACAGCAGTGTGAGTTTTATTATGAATCAGGATAGATAGTAGAAATAAAGCCACAATGTTGTGACATGCACAAACATGCCAGACAACTTCCAGGCAATCAGATACATTCTCCCTTTTGGAATGTTGTATACATCCTGTGTTGTCTCACACATGAAAAATCAGAGCAGCAAGCCACCGTGTCATCTAGGTCTCTGAACAGGAGATTATAAAGAAAGGTGTGAAGATGCAGTGAATAAAACAGAAATTACCTTTTCCCATTGTTTTCCACAGCCTTCAGATTCTGATTCACAGTAGATATATTATGGAAGGTGAATTTACAGTATCTCTAGCCCATATAAACCAGACCTTCAATTATTTTCATTTGCAATTACTTAAGTGACACCCTGAAGCTGAGTATTTTGTAATGCAGCAGTTTCAAGAAGATTATTTAATGTCATGCAAATTGATATGCTATTTCCAAGCCTTTTATGAGAGAATAATATCTCTAAAGCAGACAGGAGAAAAAAGCATTGCTACCAGGTCAGGTTGATGCGGTGCCTTGCATTCAGCTTTGGACAATGTGTCATAGTGCTGATATTAAATCTTGCTGTGGAGAAAGAGATCAGACTACATTAGTTATGTCTGAAGAAATGTTTACCTAATATACTGATATAAAGAATTTTTTTAAATCAAAAAGACTGAGGCTTGATTCAAGATTTTAATTTTCCATGGGTTCAGTAGTTATTTTTATGTAAATGGAGGGAAAAAAAGGCAAAATTTTGGAGTTGGGTTTGTTTTGGATTAATAATCAGAAAGCATATATGTTTGCAGATTATTCTTAGACCTTGAATTGTTTCATATGGGGTTCATAGTTTTCTTCTTAAAGCCTATTCTAATCAGATGAAACGCAATATTTTTTTTGCCAGCTTTGTAACTGAGCCCATTCACAATATGTCTTCACTCATAAAAAAAGAGGAGAAATGGTATTTAGTGCTCTACATTGTATGCCTTTTTCCAGGAGCATCCTGAATCCAGAATGCCATTTCTAATCCCTATCACTAATGTTAAACCCTCTAAATCAAACTCATTTTCTGAGAAAGAATTTTTGAAAATTACATTTACATTTTGAAGCAAAAGAAATCTTTTTTACAGTAAAATTGGTACAATAATGTGGTCTTCCCTACTGGGCATTTTTTAAAGTGTTAAATTGCTGATAATTCCTTAATTGAGCATAACTGTTAAACAAGAATAACATGTGAAAATATGTGAAAAGGTGGCAAAAGATCCAAAGCAAAGGCAAAAACATCATATATTTATGCTCATGCCAAATGAATTTTTCATAAATAATCTACTGCTTGATGAAATCTGAGAAGCTATTTCTGTGTCTGAGCTCCCTATTTGCAATGTCTCTGCAACTAAGGAAATTAAAATTTGTCTAAAATGAACAAATTTTCTTTTTCAGTGATGAGAGAGAAATAAATTGAAATAAACAGCTTTTGAGGGTTGTTTTTTTCACTCACATGATCACAGCTTTCATTTAAAAATAACTTTCTACACTGCCAGGTGGCCATGCTGGCTGCATATTATTCTTCAGGAAATGATTTTAAAACTAAATGAACGCAAATTCAAGGTAGAATAAAATAAGAATAGTTCCCTCTGTTTCTGCAGGATGGATTAAGGAAACAAGAAGATATTTGTCTTTCTGTGAAATGATATGCAAGGGGAATAAAGTCGCATCTAAAAATATTTGGATTGGTTTAATGTATTCTGAGGTTTATTGGCTTAATTCTGTTTCCCACTAGCTTTGAATGTATCTAGGTGAGCTAAATAAGAGGATTTCAGAGTATTAGGGTTTTTTTTATTTCTGTTGTTGTTGGATTTGCTGATAAAAGTGATCCCAACAAGGACTGAAATACATTTTTATCAGCAGAAAGTTCCCTTCCCGGTCCAAGAAATCTGATTCACAAACAGGACAAAGGACACAGTGCTCCCAACACAACCCAGTGGTTGTGTTCTGCCTCGTGTTGCAGGGAAGTCCTACAGGCTACACTAGAAGCTATGAAAGTATTCTCTTACCTCTTAATATGTTTGCTTCAAACAAGAAGGCAAAGACTCAGAGGTGAACTATTCTGTAGACTAGGACCACAAGATCAAGAGAACAGTTTTGAAGTAAATGAAAGGAAAATCAAAAATAGAGTGTTATTTTCAAGAGCTTGGAGAATTCTTTCCTTTTGTCTGATTTTTTAGTAACCGTTTTTCCTAGATGTAGAATAACAATAACTGAACTTTTCAAATGCATATACTAATATTTGACATTTGTGAAAGAGTGTAAAATAATTCCGAATTTATTTTGTCTGGATAATTCAGTGCTAGACAAGTCTATTGTCCACAGGAAAGTATTGCAGTTATTTTCAAATAATGCTGACACATTTTGAAACATTGTCAAGGAACTGGAACTGTAAATACCCATCCACTACTTTTAAGCATAGAGATTATCGTGGAAATAAACTATAATCCCTTCCTGTTTATTTATTGCAAAAAGTGAAGGGAAGAATTTTTGCCTTTTCAGCCAACTCCTTGCTGAGAAAGAGAGGGAGTTCTAAAACAGCTTGGAAAACAGATTGTCTTCCTTTTTGTTTATCATTTCTTATAATCAAAAATAGCAGTAATGCATCTTCAACCTGGATAACACCAGCTCAGGGACCTTAGTCTTCTTAGGTTAATTTACATGATGATCCATATGTGCCATAACAACCTTTCTTTTTTTTTCATCTGCTGTAAAAAAAAAATTTTTTTTTTTTTAGAAGAAAAACAAAACAGTTTTCCTAAATAATATTCAGCTGTTTCCCTGGAGATATAAAGTGCATGAGGCAAAACTGGAAGGAAAGAAAATACTGTGTTCTCTTAGCTAATAAATTTATTGTGATGCTTCAGTATGTTATGATCGTATCTCAGAGATGTCTAATTAAGGACCTTTTCTCCCTCCCTCCTGCCAAGTCTACAAAAAGAATAGATCATTTGAATTTCTCCTCTGGGTAATATAGTGCTATCGATCTTGAAACAAGATTTTCATAAGCTTTTTCCTTTAAACATTAGCATACCCTTTTCAGAGAGTCTTTCTACTCTGGCACAGCAAGAAAAAAAAGACTAAATTTGCCTAAGTAAGGCCAGTTTGTTACCCAGGCTTAGTGAGAAATTAGCACTTGAACAGCAGAGAGAAGGAACACTCCCTTCTGCCTTCTCTGCCTAATTTGGAAAGACTTGAGCTCACCTATGTAAATGAAGAAATCCTCTGTGTTTATGTTACCTCCTAGAGGACTCTTGGTTGACATATCAGGTCCATTGTTCTGTCCAACTGGAAGTTCACCATATTCCGGGGGGACTTAAAAAAAAAATCATTTCTCAAAGTACCATCCATACAGAAAAAAAATGATGAGAAGGTTTTGGTCTCTTTCATAACCAGCCAATGCTGTGAAACCACCTTGTTGGCCTGATGAGGTGTAGCAAACAAGTTAAACTGGGCTAAACTATTCCATTACCAAGAGTTACTAGAGAGTTCTAGAAGTGCAATTCAGAACCTGTGACAAGTGAAAAAGTCATCAGTCTTTCTACCCCAGAAAAAGTGAAAGTAGAATATTTTATTGTGAGAGAAAGCCATGAGGTAAATAGATCTAATTTCCATCTATTTTCCAGCACTGCTCTGATTAGTGCTGTTGTCTGTGCTGCATACAACTTTATTCTGATTTTGGGCTCCTGTATTAAACCACTTTGTCATATGCACTGGAGCAAAAAACCCATGCATATAAGCTGCTTTTAAAATTTTAATTAACTTAAGCTATCAATGCCATAAGAAATACTATTTTATGTATTATTCCTTAGTTTCAGTAGCAAAATATGGTCAAAGACTAAAAAAAAAAGAGATGCACTGAGAAAAACCTTATGGCAGATATGCAGTGGTGCTGGTAAAATATGGTGTCATTCAAGGTGGAAGAAATTCTGCTCAACAGTCTTTATCTGTTCACATTTTGTAGATCCTGGGTTTTTATACTTTATTGATTGTTCCCTCCCATTTTTACCACATGAGTTGTTTTGCATATGCTGTTTTAGCTTTGATTTCTCTGAATACTGCTTTATCTGGCTCTAAAGGTTCAGAAGGTATTCCCAGTGTGTTGCACTGGGCCTCTGGTGTCCCTGTGGTGTCATCTTGTGCCTGTACTCTCAGTGTCTCAATCTGCACACTTGTCACTTGTGCCTTTCTGGTTACTATTCCTTCAAACTCCATCTGCAATGCACATAGTTTTTTTAGAGATTAGCATGTTCTGCTCTCAAAGACAAATCACTTCCTTGTCCAGAAGGTCTTAGCTGGCCTATGATCCAGCCATCTACTTGGCCAAATATTTAGCTAAAATATTTTGTACATTCTGACCAAGTATACCAAACTATTTTACTTTTAACTACACCAGTAGAAGTCTGTATGAGTAAGAGGCTGAGGGCAGTAAATCTTTTGTTTGACTTTTATTTTTCCAACAGATTATTTTTCATACTGAATAGGTGCATCCTGATGCCTGTTTGCTATGGTTTAACTTCTAATTAATTTTTTCCCCGGGATATATACTTGCTGTCAGGGTAAGACATGCATTTACTGAGTATCTATGATATGTAAATTAACTTTCTGATTCTGTGAACAAGTTTTTTTGAGTTCAGGGAAGGATTGCAATAGACACATGATTAATGCATTTTCAAGGAAAAGCAATTCCTGAAACTGTTGTTGGGTTCAATTCTTTTCTTGTACGAAAAGATTGAAATTTTCCTGAATTCTGCTGAACTGCATATTTATTTACCTAGACAAGGCTAGTGGCAATATGGAGGATAAAAGGTGTTGTTGTATAGCTTGTCACAATTTCATGAAATGAGAAAGAAATAATGCTAGAACTTCTATTTCAATTTTTATTTTTCTTATTTTTTTAAAAGTAATAGTTAATTGCTTTAAAATACAAATAGTTCTTTCTATTCTGGCACTGATGAAATTCAGAGATTGAATGAGCACTTCATACAAATTGCACACAGACACAAGAATATAGCTGTACCTGTTCTTAGATTTTAGCAGCATATCTGCCTGTTTAGAGATAAGGGAAGAAGTAGTCAAAGTGAAAGTTGTCTACTGCCTCTGCATGAGACCATTCCTTTAGTTGAACCCAAACTCCTAAATTTTAGTACTGTCTTTCATGCATCTTTCTTCTTACTTCTTAGTCCAGTTTATTGTCTGCCTACCAAAGGTGTGGATGTATGAGAAAAACAGTAATAATTGGCGTTTCTAGACAGACTTTTACAAAACATTTAATTATCTTTTAATAGATAAATGCTCTTTTCACCATGATCTTCTTAAAAACTGAAATTAAATGGGATACTATGGAAAAAAAGGATTGAATTCTAAGGTGATAGCATAGTTACTGAGTAATGTGTTAGGAACATCATCACATACCTAAAAGTGACTGGTTCACCAGTTCATTTGTTATAAAAATTATTTTTCTGTTGTAGCTGAAATATTTGAAGAAAAACCTGCCCTAGGATATCAATTTTGAACCTTCACAGGTCTGTTCTGACTCTTTTTCAGGTTAGGGGAGGTAATACATAAGATCGTTTCATATTTCAGCTTTCAAATATTCTTTTTCTTCCTTTAACCTTTAGCAGAAAAATCTTTCCCTAGTTCTGTCTGCACAGCAATTCAAAAAAACAGGACCAGATTTCTCTTTCTGATTTTGAGTTTTTCCATGGCATGGTTCCAGATTATTGCAATGTATCATCACTTGCAATAGAAATGAGTTCAAGTTTGGGTCATATATTTTTCCAATAGAACATAAAAAAAATTGCTAATAGAACATGCTGGGAGAAAGTTTTTGTTAGTGCCTATGCATATTTCATTGCTAACCTTTTTTCTTCTGGTGTTTTTCCAAAAAAGATGAAGTAAATATTTTTCTTTCAAATGCTGTATTTAAAAGAAATCATATTTGCAGAGCCATGCATTTCACATTTGCTAGGATAAGTCAGACAATGTGATTAATTCCAGTGTTGTATACAGCTTTGTAGTGGAATTAATCAAATTCATGAAAATGTCCTTCATTGGTTTGTACTTTCTGATAGGAAGGAAGAGTAAGCATTTGAACATTTCAAATGGATCTTGTTTATTGAAGACTAAACTGCATAATCCAAGAGGTCTTGCCTTTTTATTATTATTATTTTAAAAGTTGCTGGTTTTTATTGCTAATTACAAGAAAATGCAAGTACTTGGCATGACTATACATTATACATTTCTATATCTATATTTGAGATTTACATAGATGTATGATGTAAGGGTCTTCACTACTTAATTTTTTTATACTTGTTTGAGCTACTGGTAAAACCTAGAACTCTTAATATCATTATATAAAATGTTCAGTTTCAAATCTTGTCAAACAGTGGTGACATCCTTTCCCTCTTTCTCAAGGAATCAATGTCTATTAACATCTTGTGTGTGTGGATCAATGCCTATTAACTTCTCGAATGTGTAATCCTCCCCCCACCCCAACCCCCTCCTCCTTGGAGCTGCTCTGTGATCCCAGGAGCTCCTGGCAAGGTTTCACCAAACGAGCTGAAAGGTGGAGTGCCCCTTTACCCCACCAGTTGTGCTGTGAAGCACCCCCTGACCATTTCAGGAGCTCTTGCAAGGTGAAGGTGGAAATAGTTCTGACCATCCCAGGAATATCAGCTGCCTGACCAAAGGAATGAAGGGTTAGCAATTATACTTCTTAGTGAAGGGAAAATTTTCCCCTGAATCATAGCCTGAGTGAAAGGGTAGCATCATTATGAAAACTTTTGAAGAGTCTGAAGATGCCCTACACACACATACTCCTCAAGGTGTACCCTTGTCTGGTGAGAAACGCTAAGGGTTTGCTGTGAGTATTCCACTGAACCCAGTGGGAATTTTTGATGGGTACCCTTACAACACAAATAGAGATGTATCTTGCTGCCTGGGTACATGCAGGTGAATTGATAAGGGCATGAATGCCATTATTACAATTCTAGCAATTCCTATTGAATCATTTTATAAATGTTAAATTAGTTAATGATTAAGAGCTGCTAACCCCTTTTGCACCCCTCTTTTTGTATCTAAATCCTTTACACCTTTACCATTTTGCATCCCCACTATCCCTGTAAATCATCCTAAACTGATTCTATTCCAATTCTCCTGCATATGCTTTATCTATGAAGTAAATAAATGAGTGAACACTGCCATGGAACTCTGTTAAGTTGCACTTTCACAAATTTATATTAAAACCTACTTTTTTCTGATATGTTTTATAGTGATTCTTTAAGCTGTCCAAACCAATGATTCATGATAGCCTGTCAAGATTATTTGAGAAGAGACAGGGGCTGCTAATGTATTAAGAAACAAGAGGAAAACAGCTGTGAAATTCCTCAAGTGAATTAAGACATGTTCCCCTGTAAAGGTGGCACAGTCAATATCCCTGCAAAAATGCCTCCACAACAATGCCCTTCATGGATGGGAAGCAGGGGGAGCTGGACATTATGACCTAATTGCTACTGTTGACACATGGTGGAATAAAATGCAAAACTGGAGCATTGCATCTGCTGAAAAAGTGGCACAGCAAACTGTAAGGTGCTCAAGACAATCTTAGAGGTAGTCAAGAATAATTTTTTATTCTGACCAAAAGAGAAGTGTTACTAGGCCTGTTGCTCACCCACACAGAATAACTAATTAGGGATGTCAAGACTGGTGGCAGCCTGGGCTGCACTCATGACATCCTGGTGGAATACAGAGTCCTGAAGGACATGGGCTGTGTGAAGAGTAGAGTCAGTATGCTGTACTTCAGGAAAGCAAATTTTTCCGTTGTTCAAGGCAGCAACGGATGAGACCCTCTGGGAAATGGCTCTCAGGGACAATCAAGCTGAACAGAGCTGTCAGCTCTTTAAGGACATTTTTCTTAGAGCACAGGAGCTCTTGATTCCCACTTGAATTAATTTGGACAAGGAAGTCCCAAGAACAGCATGGCTCAATGAGGACCTCCTGGTCAAAGTAAAAAATAAAAAGAAAATACACAGACAGAGGAACCATGAATGTGTCCCTGGGGAAGAATGTAGGAATACTCTTCAACTGTGTGGGGATTTGGTTAGGACAGATAAAGCACAGTTGGAGAAGAGAAGGCTCCAAGGAGAGCTTATCGTGACTTTCATGATATAAAAAGGATCTTATAAAAAAGATGGAGAAATATTTCATATGAAGAAGTAGTTCTTTACTGTGAGGCACTGAACAGAGATGCTGCAGATGCCCTGTGCCTGGAAATGTTCAAGGTCTGGTTGGATAGGGCATTGGGAAACCAGGTCTGGGGGAAGATGTCCCTGTCCATGTCAGGGGTGTTGGAATTAGATGGTCTTTAAGGTCTGTCCCAACTTCAACCATTTTATGATCCCATAATTAATTTTTCCTCATACATTTTTAGCAGTTGATTCAGACAATTTGAGGGGAAGAAGAGCAGAGAGGAAGAAGTGCTTGAACACAAGAAAGTGTTGTGTTATATGGCTCCTGAGAAAGGGTATTGTGCTTTAAGAGTTTCATTGTTTCACAAGAAAATTTGTTGTGTCTTTATGTCCATAAGTCTAACACCTCATGTTAAACATGTACAAAAAACCAATTTCTTTGTGGACCTTTTTAATTTGTGGTAAAAGCTCAAGTTGATTTTTATGTGGTTTAAAGCTTTGTAATGGAAATTATATAACAGAGTTACTGTCACCTTGACCTGTTTTCTAAATCTCCTGTGGAAATCTGTAAAATTATACATACACCCACACAAAAGTTAATAGCATAGGGTAGGCAGAGAACATGATTGTGTTTCATTTTGAACAGGCTTCTTGAGGACATTTGAAAAAATCCACTGTTAAAAACATTTGAGTCTTTTTTTCTGTGATTCATCCTACGAACTTCTTTTATCACCCATTTATATTCAGAAAGTATGAAAATCCTGATATGATAAATTGATTTGCAGGCTGCGATAACTGAAATAATTGACAAAATTTATATGAGACAGAGAGAGAGAAAAGAAGTTATATTACAAGAAAGGAAGAAATGGAGGATTATTAAGAATCTCTACTATATTATTAAAATAGAAAAGTAAGTAGAAAAACATGTAGGTATGAAACATATATTCTGACATTTTCCATAATTATTGTTACTGTAAAATATTAATATAGGCCACTAAGTTTAAAAATACAACTGCTATTTAAGAAATAATAAATATTTTAATAAAATAAAATCACAATTTCTTAAGCATATCTAACAAAAAATCCTATTTGTATGAAATATTTGCATCATACTTTCTGAATTTTTGGCAGATATATACATCATGGCTCAGCAGCTGCTTGTGGTTTGGGCTGACTTTTTAATGGCAGGTACAAAATGTACTGGGCTCAAAGTCCTTGTAATGACGGAGAAGGGGGGAATTATTTTTGTAAAGCTATGGCTGAGCTGCTAAGCTACTTGTTCAATTGGGAAAGAGGGAGAAATTGGTTCTTGGGGTTTAAAAAAATATTTTTGAATTGGTGTGGGGGAAAAAAAAGAAAAACAACAAAAGAACCTCAAACCATTATTTCCCTGGGCAGTGGAAAAAAAAACCCCAAAAAACCAAAACACAAAAAAACCCACCAAAAAAACCCCACCAAAACCCCAAAAAACAAAAAACTAAACCCATCCACCCCCCCAAACCAAAAAAACCCCCAAAAACCAAAACAAACAAAACAAACAAAGAAACACCACAAACAAACAAACAAACAAAAAAGCCCAAACAACTAAAACAAAACAAAACAAAAAACCAACAAACAAACAAACAAACAAAAACCACTCACAAAACCCCCCACATGTTTATTGTGGGCTTATTATTGTGGAAAGTTGTCGTGTGCAATGTTGTCCATACAGTCTTTGATGTCTAAAATTAACCTGCTGCCAGTACTCTTTCATAAGAATTTTTTCAGCGCGTTTTTTGTATGTGTTGTCCATTGCACTCCTTCTTTTAGATGCTTAGGGATACTAGAGGATTTTAAAATTTATGTCCACCTCTAAGTCCAAGATCAGGGGTGCAACCCCAAAAAACTTGCAACTGCAAAGTCAATTTTGGTTCATCAGTGAAGAAAGGAAACTTCTCAATGTCTGTGACATGCATAGCTTGGAGTTAATATATTTAGAATTACTAGATAGTAAAAGAGACCATACTACCTGGAACATATGACTGTTCTTTATCTGTTACTGACTATTCTCACCATTTTCAGTCATTGCCAAATTTTAGAAATCATTATTAAATGAAGAATCTTCTCGGTAGAATCAATCACTGAAAGTATTAAATCTATTTCCATTAAATGCCCTAACAAATAAAGGAGAGGGAAAGATTTCCTAAGACTTTGTGGTATCTCACTACCCTCTTGTGCAACTTTAAGCATGTCCAAATATACAGTAAGGCTTGGGAGGCTTATAAGGCTTGGACTATTCCAGAGTTATTCCTCAATTCCATTTTTCCCTGCCTTAAAGACTGGTATTGGACTTCATAAGACAGGAAAAGCAGATGCAGGAACATTAAAGTTAATAGAGGTAGGACAGCCTTATAAGAAACAATGTATATTTTTTGTTTTCATGGAATATCTCATGCTGCATGACTAAAAGGTCTCTGTAGCACCAGCATTTCTACAATGCAGAAACTTATCTTCTTCCTCTGTATCCTTTATCAGACTTTAGGCACCTATTGATTTTTATGTATGTGTGCTAGGAAAGTCAAACAAAACCAGACAGATAGATTACATGTTTATAAATTTTCATCCATTTAAAAAGTTTAAATTTCAGTTCCTCATCTCCTTCTATTAATTAGGTTACTTCTTCAGGAAAATTTTACCTGCGAACTGTATTTCATAAATTTTTATCCTGAGGTAAAATACAAATAGAATTAAATGTTTGAGGGTTAATTTCCTTGAAATAAAAGTATTTAGAGCTGTATTTGTGTGGCAGATATTTCAAGAAAAATCCCTGAAGGGACTGTGACTTTTTTTTCAGACAGTGATTAATTTTCAGGTCCAGACATGGGAAATCCTTCTCTATGCAATCAGTTGTTGGCACTAGACAATGAATGTTAGTGATTCTTTTATTTTCCTTGTGCTTTTTTTAGCTCCCCCACACTAAAATCATTCATTTAAAAANAAAAAAAAAAAAAAAAAAAAAAAAAAAAAAAAAAACCACCACAACAAAAAGAAATTCCATTTATGGCACCCAAGTTTATAGTTTTGAGACAATAATTTTCTAGCAATCCTTTAAGAACTTTGAAATCCACCATGACTTTTTACCCTTCACATGATCATTTTTCAAAATTAATAAATACATATTTTTAATTTATTTTTGTTTTAATTTTTTATGTCTACATTAACCACTAGTTTTGTATGTATTTATTGAAACAGCAATGAGTGGGAGAGTTGGTAAAAATGCATATACAGGAAAATGTTTAAATTCTAGAACTGAGAAAATGCCTTAAGACTGAAGATTTTAAGATTCTGAAGGTTTCATGTAGCAGTTCTTTATGGCCTGACTTGCACAGCTTGGTCACACTTTCATGATAGATACCAGTAATTCAGTTCTCCTCCAATATGTGGCTTTCTCTGATATAGGCTCAGTCAATGCTGCATTTCAGGAGAGGTAATGCAGTAAGGTAGCCATGTCCTTAAGCAAAAAAACATCTGGAGTTTAACTCTCCAGCAACAGGAAATATTGCCATTGAAGTGTTTGCTTGTGGATAAGGGCGAAGGTGAGATAGAAGGTAATTGTATTTGTTTATTAATTGTAAAATAAAAAATTGGTAAAGGAGAACATATTCCAAATGTATATTTGACTAAGCAAATAGGCCTTTTCTTTATTAAATTAAACAAATATCTCACTTTTCATTAGGCCTAGTGGTTGCCTATTTTGAAAAGACATATTTAAATATCTAGGAGGCATTTTCTAACACAAGTTAACAAGACAAAGCAATGCACTTTTTTCCTTTTTCTTAGGTGGCAAATGTAATCAATTTATGAATCAGACTGTGAAATCCTGGGAGGCCCAATATATTGCTAAGTATGTATCTTGAAGGAAACCATGTTTTTGTAACCATGTATCGAAACAGGAAGTGGGCATTAAAATGGGTAAAATAAATCTTGTTGAAAGAGCATGTAATTTTAAAAATTATTATTTTATTTCTGGCTAAAATCTTCTTTACCATTGTTCGGCTTTAATAGGTGACATTAAGAACAGTGTTTTTTTTAATTTTCCATGAAAAACAAGTATATATTACTTCTTATAAGGCTCTCCTAAGCCATTCAGACTTTCAAATTTTATGTTGTTGATTAATTTGAGGGTAATCACCTTTATAAGATTGAAAAGTCACTAGAGGAAGAGGACAGGTAAGAAAAATCGTCACTATTTTAATCCTTTTGAAACGCTAGCTCTTATGTTCCAGAAAAGTAATGTAATGGAAGAATAAGGTGTATGCATAGCTTAAATCCTAACCTTATACATCCTTGAATTTCTGTTATGACATCTGTAAAGTTCAAATATAAACTAAACGCTTGTAAATTGTGTGTATATAGTATGACATGAATTAGAAAGGTGTTGCTTTCGTGACAGAAAAAAACCCAAAGACAAACAAGTCAGATTTAAAAATACTAAAATACTTAGGCTCAATAGATTTGCATTTATAATAATTCAAAATTGAAGTTTTTCTATTTCTCTTCCATAAAAATTCTATGTAAAAAATTCATTAAAATGGACTTTGTTTCAGATGAGATGGAATTCAGAACAGAACAGGTCCTCTGATAAATTCTAGTTTTAAATAGTTATTTTAGCTAACCTAACATTTAAATGTTAATGTTTAGCTAGGTAACCTAGTTAAAGATTACAGGAAAGCAGGAGTAGGAGGTAATATAGGTTATTAAAGTATTATACAAATACAGCAGGCAGCATTAAAAAAGTATAGTAGATTGGCTTGCCTTCAGTAGTAATAGTACAATAGGCAAATTTATTTCTCAACAGAAATCAAATACAAGTATGAATAGTGGTGTCAGGCTGCAGATAGGAATGACATCAATCATTTAAAATTAAATATTATAATGTTAATACTTATTTTTAGTCCTTTATTCTTGTGAAATCAGAAATGCTGAAATACTATGTTTTAAATTTAAGAATATCAATCTGTTCTGCCTTCTTGTATTTGTGAGTCACTTTCAGTTTTATGTTCTTCAGTTAGCAAAATTGTTCAATTGCAACATGTTTTCTAAAAAATTTGGGAATTGATTTTAAATATTTTTTTAATATGAAGCTACTGATTTGCCTGGCCATGGAGTGGCTGAATTCTTTCTTCTGGCTATGTTGCTGTACTGGTTTAAAACCCAGCAGGAAAATGAAGCACATCTGTGTTACCCTGTTCCACTTTCCAGTCCATCATTCTCCTCCCGAAACCATTCCCCTGACAGGATGTGGCTGGTGTGGAACTAAACAGTGGTAGAAACTCCACCCCTTTTCTCTTGGACCACAACAGTTACCTTCATATTTCTACTGATGGCTGCAATTACCCCTTTTCTCTAAGAGAGAAAAAGGTTTCTTGCTGGGCTCCATACATAATTGTATTGTTATTCCAGTAGTTTTGAGAATGGAAAACAGAGACAAATAATGCTCTGTATGAACTTAGTAGCTTTTGGTTTAACAGAAACACAGCTGTACAGCCCCTGGGTCTCCCAGTTCCTCGGGTGACTGAAGCCCTGGTGACCCTGGCTCTGTCCCCTAAAGGTTGCTGCCTGCTTTCTAGCACAGTGCTGATAGCAGAGTGAGATTATGAATGTAAAATAAGGGTGGCTACACATATGCTCAGATGATCCCAAGGGATCCTCCTTTACAGGTTTATCTATCACAGAGATATTACCAAACAATATGCTTATTTATATCAGCTTTATGCTCGTTTGTTGCTTGAAGTGCTCTGTCCTGAAGAGAATCTTTGGTCTCTGCTGCTGAGAATGAGAGTAACTACTCTGGAAGATGTTGCAAAAATATCTTTTGGCTGCTTTTATCCCAAATGTCTAAGCTCTACCAGCCCAGTTTATTGGCTAACATTGCATTCCCTGGTAAATAAAAGCTGCAGTTATTATAGCTGTAAAACTTCTCTGAGATACTTTTTCTTTGCTGACAGATTATACTCAGAAAAACTGTTTTATTTTCTGAAACTGAGGTGTGGAATTTTCAAACTTAGAAGCAAAAGAAAATATAAAGGTGAAAACCCCAGAATAAATCAGCTGAAGCTTCATAAGCAATGTTTAGATTTGTCACATTTCAGAGTTAGCCATTTTCCCTTTTTCAATGAACAGCTCTTCGTTTAATACATTATTGAAGGGTATGAGTTATCAAGTTTTGTATTTTTGTATTCCTTTACCTGAATGAAAATCTCTTACCTTTAGAAAACTTCTCATACCTCTGCTCTATTATTTATGGGATTCTCTCTGTCTGTGCTTGTCTTGGGTTACAATGTAAGATATAACCAAAAGCATATATTCTATTCCCAATCTGTTGAAACGAATTGAAGAGGTGTTTTTTCTTTATCTCATAACTCTGGGGGGAGGGTATCTTTCTGTTCATGAACCAGCTGTTAAAACCAGGTGGAGCAATATTCCTTGTCTCTTCCAAGACCCATCTTCCCACCAGGAGGTTATCTTCTGTTAATGGGCCATTAAGGCCCACTGCATGGCTGATAAAATTACATCATTCCATTGTGAGATGCTTCACCCAGTGGGAGGAGCCAAGCATTCCTACATGGATAAAACCTGAGACTCAGATGAGCAGAGCAGCCTGTTTTTCCACTGGATTTCCCAGAGGAAGACCAGACCCATCTTGCCACCACTAGACCCTTCTACAGGATCATCTCTACTCCAACAGAACCACATTTGTTACTCCAAGAGGACTTACTTGGACTGCCTCCAACACCCTGACCAACAGGGTGTCAGGTAATATTCTGACTCTGTCAGGGTCTCTAGGATTTTTGTTTGTTTGTTTGCCTGGGGTTTTTTTTGTATGACTACATTTGTATTTTTAATATTCCTACTAAAGAACTGTTATTCTTATTCCCATATCTTTGCCTGAAAAACCCTAATTGCAAAATTATAATAATTTGGAGGGAGGAGGTTTACATTCTCCATTCCAAGGGAAGTCCCAGCTTTCCCTGGCAGATACCTGTCTTTCCAAACCAAGACAGTGCTGTTGGCTTAACTTGATTTTGGAAAGTTTTCTTAAATGCTGTTAGTACTAATGAATTTTATCCTACTGCTTAGCGTACTCTCCTGACCATTCTCTCCTGATTCAAGAGCTCAGTTTGAGTTAAACAGAGAGCAGAGGTGCAATACTTGAAGGGTTTGTAAAATGAACTTTAATTCATTCTATATGGCAGGAACCATACAACTCACATTTCAGCAATGCAAAACTTACACTTCCCATTTCTACTCTCTAGATTTCTACGTGACTTGCTGCTTTATATTTTATCTTTTTTTTTTTT
>VXBR01020419.1:1248323-1370428 GCA_013400215.1 Cisticola juncidis
TTTTTTTTTTTTCTCAGAATTTTTTCATTCAAGCTATCTCTCCAGAAGTTACTCTATTGTTTCCTATGGTTTTGGCAGCTGTACCTTTTGCCCTACCTAATCTGTCTCCTCCCAGATGCTCACTTCTACACACTTCTAGGTTTAGGTACTTAAAAACAAAAATAAATACAAAACTAAATATCTTTGTCAATTTTTCCAGTTATGATCTTGGCCCCATCTGCCCCTCTATTCTCACCAGATACCCAACCCTGTTTCTTGTTTTCTGAGCTGTCTCTGATGATAAACTTAGAAGTCCATTTTGTGATGGATTTTCATTTTGCAGAATTTTAGTAATCTGATTTCTGTTTGGTATCAAGATAGACAGGCAAAAGCTAAGAGGACTTGTTCTTTCTCTCAGTGATTCAGCACCATGGGGGAAATGATGGTTTAAATACCGGAAACAAAAGGGAAGCAAAAGAGTGGAGCTTCTACACTCTCCCCAAAATGCTGATTGCTGCCTGATGTCGGTTCATTTCTTACCTGGCTTTCATGTGTGCAGTGAGCAGGAAACCTGGCTTTGTAATCCAGCTCACCAAGCTATACATTTATAATCATCTAACCAATCAAAAGCATAAGAAGTAAAAATTAATCCTGGAAGACTGAGTACCTAGTTTTATTTTGTAGGCTGCGATACCCTGTTGTGGACTGAAATACTCTGTTCAGACAGCTCCTCAACTCCAAAAAAATGAAAGAACACTTTGTAGAAGATTTCTTTATATAATGAAGCCTATATAGATGAGGTATAGAAATAAAACCTCCCTCAAAAAACATACTGATTGAATCTACCACAGTGCTTACTAACCTTCAGGATTGATATTGTATAATAATATCAAACCAGGATAGAACTTCTGTACAAAACGGGTGCCAAGAAAAGATGCATTGGATAATTATGATTAATAAGGTTCAAAAATTTATCAAATTCTAAACAAATTTAGGTTGTTGTTTGTTTTTTTTAAAAAAAACAAACAAACCAAAAAAAAAAAAAAAAAAAAAAAAAAAAAAAAAAAAAAAACAAAAACTGTGCCTTGTGTTAAGGACAGAAAAAGATGTTTATCAGGTAAAACTAAAAAAAAAAGGTCAAATAGATATCCTCACTTGCTGATTTTATAAAAATCTTTATAAGATATACCGTAATGATAAATTATATATTATATTTCAATACATTTTATTGACAAAATGCATTAAGTACACCAAAGAATATATCATAGAATCACAGAGTCATTGAATATCCTGACTTGGAACGGACCCAGGAATCATCAAAATCCAGCTCCTGGCCATGCACAGGACAAGCCAAGAGTCACGCCATGTGCTTGAGAGCATTGTTCAAACACTTCTTGAACTTTGTCAGGCTGCTGCTGTGATGATTTCCCAGGGGAGCCTGTTCCAGTACCCAACTACCCTCTGGGTGAAGAATCTCTCTCTAATATGCAACTTAAACCTCCCCTGACACAGCTTCAGGTCATTCCCTCAGGTCCTGTCACTGGTCACCACAGTGCAGAGATCAGTGCCTGCCGCTCTTCTTCCCCTCATGAGGAAGCTATAGAATGTCATGAGGTCTCTCCTCAGTCTCCTCCAGTCTGAGCAGACCAGGTGACTTCAGCCACTCATACAGTTCACCTAGAGAACTTTTACCATCTTCATTGCCCTCCTTTGCCTTCTAATAGCTTTATATCTTGGTCATTTTGCAGTGCCTAAAACTGCCCCCAGCATTCGAGAGGATACCCCCCTGTGCAGAGCAGAGCAGGACAATCCCTTCATTTCCTGCTGAACAGGCTGCTCCTGATGCCCCCAGGACAGGGTTGGCCCTCCTGGCTGCCAGGGCATTGCTGACTCATGTTCAACCTGCCATGGACCAGGATCTCCAGGTCCTTTTCTACAGTGCTGAATTCCAGCCTCTCTTTTTCCACTCTGTCTGTTCATCCTGGGTTGCCCCATCCCTTGTGTGGCATCCAGCACTTTATTAAACTTCATACACAGGGTGATTGCCCTGGCCTCTAGTTTATCAAGGACTCTCTGCAGGACCTCTCTGCCTTTGAAAGAGTGAACATCTCCCAATTCAGTATCTAAGGCAAACTTACTATACTAAGTATACTGAATACGATAAAGTATACTGTAGGACTAGTAGGTCTAAGTCATGAACTATTTGTAAATATTTAAGAAAGAGAAACACAAAATAAGCCTTTTCTTTTAATGTTTTGATCTGAGCACAGATATGTCTTAAAAATCCAAATCTTTCCCCGAAACCAGTTTCTTAGTGTGGTAAAAGAAGGGAGGAGGTGTGAAAGCAGAAATCATCTAGATGCAGTCATGTTTGGTTCTTCTTTTTCTTGTGCAATAAGGTTTCAGAAGTTGAGAGCAGAAATCACCTTTACTTCTGATTAGGGACATGATTAGCTAAATAAATGTACTTTTGGACACTTTTAAATATTTTTCTCGTTTTCTTAGGAATATTATAATTTTACTTTAGTGATCATTTCGGAAAATATTTGGAAAGGTGTTTACTTAGGTTATTTAAAATACCTTTGTGTCTCAAAAAAGGTAGACCCTACATTTTACTTCCTTTCTCATTCAGCAGGACATACTCCTAGTAAAGCATCTGTTGCTCCTCTGTCTGTCACACTTTACTAAATTCCGGGAATCATAGTATCAATCATAGACTGGAAAAGCTGATAGCAACACAAAATACTGTTATGATCTAAAACTGAAATTAAAATCCATTTTATTTTTATATATGAGAGATTTTGTGAAAACAATGGCATTTTATGCATTAGTGTTCATTCTGTGACAGATTATCACAGTAGACAACAGTTGGCACATCTTTGTTTTTTGTGTTGTTAGATCTCATGACAATATCAATAAAGAAAGTTGCTGTAATGGCTATTTACATTAATATATGGGTACTAGATTTCTGCCAAGCAAGCTTTTTTTCTTATATGTCTAATTACAAGAGGGTTTGTTGTTGTTGTTGTTTTCTCAGCCATTCCAGCATCCATTCTAGAATATTAAACCTTACTATTAGCTGCCAAATGCTGAAGGTCTTACACATATTTGACAAACAAATAAGATTTAATATCATCAGTGTAATGATACAAGCAATTTTCTCCTTTATGAAGTGTAGTTAGAGGCATTGTGCTTTGATGACACTACTAGATAGAAATATTATTTGATGTCAGAAATCTTAAAGATTCATTATAAAAAGTATTACTTCCTCACCATTATTAATGTTCTGTCAACATCTTTTATTGTCTAAAAGACTACACTTTGCTGCGACTATAACAAATTAGATGTCATTATGTATTAGAATTTTCTCTTGAGTCCAAAGTCCTTGGTGAAAATTCATAATGATATTACTTAAGATATTAATAAATAGATCAGAATCAGTAATTCACAGAGTTGCAACTGACAGTCTCTATCTGAAAATCTGCTCCCCAGCTCAGAAATTGAACTTCTGAACAATTTTCAGCTACCAGGCCAGGGCCAGCTGTGTCAGATTTAGTCCTGAGTGGGATGATGCTGCCAGGTTTCTTACATATTATAACCTTTCTTACATATTATAACCTGCCAATCAATTCCCACAGCAGCATGCAGGGTATTCTGAAAGAATAGGGCTGCAATCCAAGCTGTCATAAGAGGTTAGGGCAAATAGATTGGAGAAATAAACATGTCATAAAAGGGGTGCTAAACAAGGCTGAGGATATTGCTTGGAATCTTAATGTTCACAGAGCAAAACCAGTTCCATCTGGTAAGCTGGTGATGAGCTTAAGAGATATCAGAGTCCCAATGACTTGGCAGTGATATTTTGATGCCAACATCCATTAAAATACACCCTTATGAAAAATTTCCTATTTTGTACCTAACATGAATGTGTTACAGATTGCATGCAGCATACTAATATTGAAGTAGAATGTCTTTTGTGTTAGTCTCCTGATTAAATGCACTTGCATGGCTCAGCTTATACAGAGAATGCTAACATGTTCATCACATATAGACCTACAAAAAAGCATACTAATTTACTTTTACAAGCACTTTTCATTCCTCATAGTTTTAATGTGACTACTTCATTCACTACTTTAGGTAGTGAAATTACTGCCTGCTATCCTAAACAATTTTTTTAGCTACTTTTTGTGATATTCTCATGTAGTAGTGTTAATTTATGGTTCTAGTCTAAGAGTTATATTAACCTCTGCCTGTAGCAGGGAAAAAAAAAAAATTAGAGTGAGGTCCACCTTTAAGGAACTAGACTGGTATGGACTGAAATAGAAAGGGTACCAACTTCCTTAGCAATGCTTGTCACTTACAGTATGAGAGAAGCCTACAGGAAAACTCATAATTGTCCAGTGGCTGGTCATTCTGATTGTGAAAAAGTTCTTCTTGTGTCCAATTGGAATTTCTCCAGGAGTGAATTGCCATTTGTTATTTGTAGCAGTCATCAGAATACTATACAATTTAAAATCCTAGATAACAAATTATTCACTAAATTATTTCAGAAATACAGAGGGTTTTTTTTCCTTTGTGATAGGAAGTTCAGAAGAAGAGATTATGAATGGTAGTTGATTTTTTTGAATGTTAAGTTGTAGTTATTTTTAAATGATTGGTCCACCATCCTTCAATCATAATCCAAGGAGTATCCACATACTGTGAAGATTTAATTAATTCATAGACTAATAATAAACAAGTTTAACTTCATCCTAGAACTGCATGACTGTAGATCAGCCTGAACTAATTAATGCAGAATTACTTCTGCACCTGACCTGCCAACCAATTTACCTAGAAATTCTTCTGGTGCATAGAATTCTCTGTGTTTAAAGAGTAAAAATTTCACTTTTTACATCAGTTGAATTTGCGTTATGAATGTTAATACAAGTCTCCAAAATTATCACTAAATCCCTCTAATGCTTCACATCATCTACCTTTATCTTTTCATCCTGTTTTGCTGTCTTTTGAAAGAAATATATTAAACCATCTTTCTTGGCTTCCAAATCTTTAGGCCATCTTTTTTTAAAGATAAATGAAATCTGAGAGGAATAAAGAGGTATAAGCTAGAAACACAGGAGAGAAAACTATAGAAAAATTATAGAAAGAGCCTTATTTCAGGAAGAGAAGGACAGTGTGAAACTACTCTTCTGAGAATGGCACTCCCTGCTTTATACACAGGAAAATGAATGTATTTCATTTTCAGTCATGAAAGGTTATTTAACAGCAAATCTTATTCTTGGATATCATCATAAACCCTGAATCCTTGTTGCATGTTCAATTTGACAACTACAACTGTAATGTAGATGATATTTCTATTAAAAAAAAAAAAAAAATCTGCTCTCCCAATATACTTAAATCTTTGACCAAAAGAAAGACTTAAGGTATGACAGTGGTGACTGGTTTGTTTGATCTGTATTTTCATGTTAAATTTAATTACAGATTCAAATTTTTAAAATCCATATCACCAGATAGTCATATAGAGCAACAGCACCAGTTAGCAAGTGGACCCTATTTCCACACTGCAATGTAAAATAACATCCCTTCAGTATTCCTGTCTCTTTATTATATATGTTTCTTTGCTTGCTACAAAAGGAAATAGAAGAGTCTGGAGTTATGATTGTATTTTCTAATTATTTCACCTGACTTGAGAAAGAATAAAGATAGAAACTTTGCCAGCAACAACTGATGTTTATGAGTAATCCAAAACAGTACAGAATATTCTAGGGTGATTTATACTATTTGCCCAAAAGGAGCAATAGGTTATAATTAAAAATTGAAATAATGCTTTAGAAACCCTGTGCTCATCATCTTTCAGGTGGATAGCACGTAATATTGATATTTCAGTCAGTCCACATAGTCTAATCCCTGCTGTTCAGTAAGAAAACAGACAAAGAGAAATACCATATCTTCCTTAGTCCTTGACTCCACAGAGGCTCAACAGAAACATAATTAATGTAACATAAGCCTTTTTCAATCTTTAGCTTTTCTTACATGGATGTAAGAGACAGTTTTCATTAATTTCTCCCATTTTTCAAAGTTTACTAATAAACATGAATTAGCATACTGAGCTTTGATGTTTTCAGCATGGTGGGTTGCAATATTAGACCTAGAGGTCTGAGTAAAACATGACATAATAAGAATTTGGCTTGCTGAGATGAGTGATCCAGAAGCATGACACTTAAGAGTTCTAATATTTATATTATTCAGATACAACTAAGCACAAAAGCTATTTAAATATCTTCTCAAAATAAAAACCCTTGTAATATCTTGGGACCTATACTACTTGTATTATGCCATTTTTTTAAAAGAAAAATAGCACCAGAGAATTGAAAATAGCTATTATTGTGGTCCTGATCCCAAATGAGCTTCCCTCATATTAGGACACAGTTCTAGGATGCTTTTAAAAGTGTTTTAGTACTCATATGTTACCACATTTTTTGTGAAAAAGAAAAAAAGTCACCGTAATTATTTGTTACATTCCAATAACCAATAATTTATTTCATATGAAAGTCCGTACTATTTTTTAAGATCAGTTGATGGGACTCCAGTCATGCACTGTGAATTGTGCTCTCTCTTCTCCACCTGATCAACACTTTCAACCTCTATATAGCTTGATCTAAGTTGCTTAGATACATTTTATAATTTTTAAGATTACATATCACACATAGGATTTTTTTAACAATTGTGTTTAATAGTTCTTGAAATATCAATGATATTAAACAAGACAGGATTTTTAGTTCAGACATTACATTTTAGTTGGCACAGAAATGAAAAATGCCATGCTGCTGAAGCTGTAATTTTTCTAGGTGAACCACTTATAAATTTTGGCAACAAAACTAAACAAGCTCTATCTTGTCTTCTTGACCACTCAAAATAAAAAATAAAAAAAATCCTATCTCTTGAATAAATATATTAGCTTTATTTTAAATATGGGAGTAAATCTTTGTGTTGACTCCTTTCTTTCATTGTGCACACATAAAAAGAAAAGCTGAATATAGTCTAACTTTTCCTTAAAGTCTTCTGTAAAGATAATTCATAATTTAAGAAATTATTTTGAGAATACCAAAACAATGAAAAGTATGATTTTCTTCTTAAAAGTTTACTACTCAGGCAATGATTTATGAGCACCATTATTCCTTTTGTGATGTTGGCATTTTATACCATGTCAGTGCTTCAAACACAACCTTCATCCTTCACCTGTAAGTGCTGTGGAAGTGGAAAAGCCGAGGGATGACAGGACACCGAATTTCAAAAATGTTGGCTTTTCACCAGTAGGTAATTGAAGGTCTAGAATAGACCTTGTATGCAAATAAAGTTTAGGATCGACTCCTTCATATGATAATGATACTACTGAGGTGACAGATTAAAGGATATACTGGTAAGGTCTTCCTAAGAACCAAGAGAGCTAAGCTTTTTAAAAAGTGATATACTCTTGTGGCTTGCTCCACCAACATTTGTTTGTGGGATTTTTGGTTTGCTTAGTATTCAAAAAGAAAGAGGAAATAAACTCCAGAGAACATTGAATCTGGGAAATTTTGATAAATATTATTTTTCTTTTAAATAAGGATATTATTATTTCCATTATGTGAAGATTTTTCTGGTAGCTGGGTTTTCTGACCCTTTTATAATTACTGTTTTTCCTTTTGATTTCTTTTCCTGCCTGCCATTGCTGAGGGAAATCTCTGGAGTTTAGTAAATTTCTGTAGAATACAAATTGCCTTAACATTTTCAAGTAGTTGTCTGTTTTCACTCTGTGTCAGAACATGGACTGGCCGCTCACCTATGCACAGCACAATAAAAAAAGAGCACACTAGGAAAGTAGTCAACATATCATTGGAGAGCAGAAACAAATTATGAGATGCATTAAAATATTCTTTTTAAATAGTCTTGATAAGACTAGAAAGATGCTAGTTCTCAAAGGAGCACAAAAATTATTATGAATCAATTTGTATACCCCAAATTGCTCCGAATGATCCTAAATCATTGGTAAATAGTGACTCATTGAAAATGAATGAGACTTGGTGGGTCTATGAATATAATTTTTCTAGCTTCTTGACAGTATTTTTAATATGTCCAATCATAATCCATCATGTAAAACATATATTTTATGCTTCTGGAGCCAGTTCACCCAGGCATTTCAGAAGGAAAGAGGTGAAAATGAAGTCTTCCTATTACTAGAGACAGATGTGTACTGTGTGCAGAAATGCCTGAAAGTCAGTGAGAGTGGAAGTGTGTCTCCTTACTAAAGCAGAAATTGAAGTAGATGCTTCATGTCTAGATGCTCTCCTGAAGCTACTTTATATGAGAAGGACCTCTTAACTGTCCCAGGTTTCTTTGTGTATAGCTGGTGACTTTGAAGAGCTCACCTAACAGGTACAAGCCAGTTAAAAAGTTGTTTTCCTTTGTCTTACATGTTACAAATTGGATTTGATTCTCCATATACAAAAGGAGAGAGAGAGTTTGGGATTATTGTTGCTACACCTCTAAAAAGAGTGCAAGAAAACTGTTCACTAATATCACAGAAAATCTTTTTTGTTGGCAACATCTTGCTATGGCAAAAAAGTCCCTTTGTATGTATAATATGTCATTAAATACCAAGTGACACAGAAAGGAAGAGTAAGTTCTGAATCCACTTGACAGATTAATCCTTGAGGTCTTTGAGTAATGAGTAATCTTCATAAACCACAGTCCCATGCTTTTGAAAAAGAATCAGTAAGCCATTTGGCTGATTATATGTAGAACATCATAATTTTCCTTGATAGGGAGTAAGGACAGAAAAGCTGCATTTGAAATGCCCACAGGAAATCATCAGGAGTTGCTGTCTTTACAGAGACAGAGAAAATTTGAAAGACTGGCTTTTATACGTTATTTGTGTTTTAATTCCTTCACCCAAATATTGAAATTCGTTTAAAGAGCACAAGTCCACATCAAAACCTTAAAAGTGAACAAACTCTCCTGAACGAATAGTCATGTTATTCTGGGAATTACAAGTTCTGATGAAAGCATTTCTTTGGAGTTTGTCAAAAGCCCTCTGTGTTCACCTCAGGCTGGTTACAGTGTGAATTTTTCTTGGAGCATCCCCTTATACTCTAGATAAATCTGGCCAATGCATTTCACTCAGTAATGCAAATCTTAATTTCACCGAGAGACAAATAGAAAGTGTTTAACTTCTACATACAGACTAAGAAACAAGACTCTCATCTGTTGAAAAGACATCTGGTTTTGCATAGTGAGTGTAGAATTTGATATTTTTGGTTCAGTGCCTACAAGTCATCAACAAGTGGGCATTGAGGACTGTGCAAGTGCAACTGTATGTGCAGGTGCATATGTGTGTGTGCATTTGTTCCAGTTTGCTTGTATCCCCAGCTCAGTTTCTCACTGTGATAGGAGGAAACAGAAAATCCAGCAGCATCTGGCATTTGCTACCTTATAATAGGAAAGAAATGTCAGAACCTTCAGCTGTTGCAGTGCTGTACTGGGCATTTTATACTGGAAATTTCCAATAGTCATGAGGGATATTCACATCAAAAGTCCTTTCTTTTCAATAAATGCAAGTGACTGAAAGAACATCAACGCAAGCCTCTTCTTCTTCCACTGGACTGATGCACCAATCATTGGGCACCAGAATTCAAATCAAGGTTTCTTTCAAAAAAAAGCCCCAAAGTGAAACTGCAACATCTTATTAATTTTGAAAATATGTCACACAATAATTTTGAACAGAGGGGAGAAACTTCATATCTCTGACTAGTTTGAGGAAACTTGCTAACTACCCTGATTTAATAGTACAACTAATTTTTCATAATTTGTTGGGATTTTGAGTATTCTATTTTTGAGAAAAAATCTGTAACAAACAATTTTGGAAATAATTAATTTTCCAAACAATAAAGGTCTTTGAGAGGAGTTTCTTTACAAGGAACAGGTAATTGAGTCTTACAACCTACAGGTTGAAACCTACTCTGAATTTTATCATGTTTCTACTGCTTATTAACTTTTCCATAAAACTTAGGGTAGGAAATGGAGACAAACATTTGCTTTTCTAATATTACATATGAAAGATCGTCAATAAATTGTTTGTATTAATGTCCTGATGAATAATCCCAGTTAGTGTAACATTTGCCTTTTATTACAGATATAGAAGAAGTTATAAAATACTGCTGCAGATGCACTAATATGTTAAATAAACAGCTTGTCAAAACCAAAAATATTTAAAATCCTGAACAGTAAATTAAATTGCAGAACATATATTTAGGTTGATGAACTCATGAAAGACAATATTTCCCTTAATTTATTATCTAATATTTAAACCAATAAAGCACAAGCACATGTTTATCTCCATAAATTATATGAACATCTGTTTTGCACTGAATGACCTTGCAGAATATTTGCTACAGTTTTGACTGATAACCAGTCTGTATTTTAAGACAGCAAGGACAAACAAAGTGCATGGAAGAGGTTCATGATGACAATGTAATTTATAAACATGCTGCATGAGTAATGCCGAGTACATGCACGCTGATGGCACAGTAATAACTGCTTATAGGAAATATTTAACAAATCATTGTGCCTTCCATAATTTCATGCAAGTTGATTGGAAAAGTGTTGACATTGCAGATAGACTGCTTAGGGAGGAATAAATTGAATATGGCATTCAAAGTCAGCCCAACTCAGTAGTGAGTGAAAGTAATAATGTTCTGTGGGTTATTCACTTGCCTACACAGAGAAACTTGGTGCATCATACTGAGATCTTGATAAACTAATCCAGTCTGGACTATTATTAAAGAGAGATTCTATCCATACCCTACCATGAGTTATGATAATAGATAATGATCTAATTAATTTCTTCTTGCTATTTGTACTTGCCTGATTTTAAAAAGGCATATTGGCTATTTTTGACTGTTAATTCTTCCATATTTTAATTCTCTTCTATCATCAGTCCATAACTGTCTAAAGGAAATATTTGTCATATTCCTTTTAAATTTATTTTAAGGAAAATGCATAACATTTCTGTGAGCATTGAAATGGATAATAAAACTATGTTTTTCAAAATTCAGATTGTTGTCCTACTTGTGTGTCTTGCTATCAGTAGTGGTGTCTTTGCAAGCAGAGTGAGTACAGGATAGAAAGAGGTCAAAGATTTATTCTTTTTCAGGACAAATAATAAAACAAACAAAATAGCAAAATATTTTGCATTTCAGGCTCCTTTGGGGCTAAAACTGAACCTTATGCTTATTAAGCTGAAATGAAATCAGAAAGTGTTCCCTACTAAAAATATGGTTAGGGGAATTTATCCTAAGGTCTTTAGGTGCATATTTGCCTACACAAATATGTGAAGATTTTTGGACACTGAGATAAATATGGAGCTCAGTCTTGTCTGCAGTTTTCATTATGTCCTGCAGTAAAGCATATGTGCCTGGGGTAAAGAACTGAGCCAAGATGCCACTCTATCTCACAGCTTGTTTCAGTAGCCTATCTATTGAATTTGTGTTTGGGGAAAACCCAGAAGTTTTCAGCTCTAGTAATTTTTTTTTTTTTTAATTTTCATTTGTTTGTTGTGCTGTTTTATTATTTAGCAAGGGTTCACAGTCATTATTAGAAATTGTTTAGTGGTTTTGTTCACACCTGAGAGAGACCAAAAGCTGCTGAGCTGAGCAAGCTTCCAGTGTCCAACAAATCCTTTCTAAAAAACATCCCATGGACCCACCTCATCTTTTTCCCAGTATAATGAGCAAGGGCTAATTCTCAAATACTGCATGCCAATCTTTATATAGCTGGTGAAAGCTAGTTTTTTACAATCCTTTTCTATAAACTGGTGGGAACCATGATGGATGTAGCCAGTGGTTGCACATGTGCAAAACTTTTGGGTTACAGATGACCAGAAATTGACTTTGAGTGGACAAAGAGCAGCAAAGAGAGTGAGTTCTGGAGAAAGAAAAAAGCAAAAAAATAGTTTTTATTTTTGTATCTGTCATTGAAATTGTAACTCCTCTTTCAGAACCTAGAACCCATAATAAGTTATTTGTTCATTCTTGAGCTATTTCCAGAAAGACAAGAATGATGTCTTAATTTTGAGTAATTAGCATAGTGGGCTAAGATCACCCTGAACAATCTCATGAAAAAACCTTTACCTATGTTGATTCTTTCATTTTGTTATGCCTAATTACATAGTTACCCATGAAAGTCAGCAGAGCTGAATGTCCCTCCACAAAGCAATGACCATGACTTATAAACAGTGTTTTGTAACTGGTACATGGCTTTGGTGATGTTCTGCTCTGAATATCGACCAAATATATATTGTTGGTATTTTCAAATAAAGTAAAATTTTGATGAGTGCATTTATAGTAGTTTCATGTTGACCAATTTTAATTTTTCTTTCTGTGAGACAGACTTTTGGGAGGAAAAAGGCAAAACAGGCCCAGCTTAAAAGTTGCAAATATAGTTTTATTAACACACACTAAAGGAAGGAGAAAAAGGGGAAAAAAAAGAAATTTAAAAAAAATGCAGTAATACAAAAAAACAAACCAACCAACAAACAAAAGTCCTAGAAAACCCTGACAGTCAGAGATATGACCGGATACCCTGTTGTCAGGGTTTTGGAAGCAGTCCAAGTAAGTCTTCCTGGAGTAACAGATGTTCTGTGGAGTAGGGATGATCCTGTAGAAAAAGGCTCCAGTGCTGGCAAGATGGATCCAGTCTTCCTCCCAGAACCCAGTGGAAAACAGGCTGCCTGAGGTCTCTGGGTCTCCCCTTTCATCTGGGTAAGGAATGGTTGGCTCCTCCCCACTGGATGGAGCATCTCACAATGGGATGATGCAATGTGTCCTGTCACTGGTGAGCATTAATGGCCCATTAATAGAAGATATCCCCCAGAGGGTGGAGTTGATGAAAGAGATAAGAAACACTGCCCCAGCAGGTTTTAGCTGATGGTCTGTTATCAGAAGGCATCCACCCTCCTCCTCCCTGGAGTTACAAGAGATAAAGAAAAAAAAAGAAATCATCCCCCAACTTCTTTCTACAGATTAAATTGAATACACATTTTTCTGGTTAAAAGCCCAAAACAACATGTTTGTGGAAACATAGACTATGTTTATATATGCAGTGAAAGCACCATAATTCAGATATGATGAGAGCAGGCTTAGAAACACAATAGAAATAGACACTAAAGGCATCAGAAATCATATGACATTTAAGCAAATATGCCATCATAGTTTCAATTCCAAACTCTATCAAAGTGTTAATGCTGAATAAAAAGTCTGTGTCAACATCTTTTTGATATAACAAACTTTTATTTATAACAAAGAAAAGAAATATCGAGTAACATGTCTAGCAGAATTTCAAAGTTGTTTTCCATTTTCTTTCTCTCATATTCCCTTTCTTCCCATGAATAAAAGAAGAAAGTTGCTATTTAATTAAAACTGCTCTCATCGTCATAGGAATGACTGGGGAACAGGAAAGATGCTGAAATAGTATTAATGTTCATTTAAGATAAGTTTCTAAGATGTCCTCAGTAGCAGAAGATAAAATTACTTGGATAATTTCCAACTGTGTCACGTCATCGATACCCCATGTATTCCCTTGATTATGTTTTTCTTGTGTTTTATCCATTGTGTTTCATTCAGGTGTTATATTTTTTTTCCTACTTTCATCCTGAAGGACACTTAAGAAGTATGGTTTCTCAGCCATAGGTCTATATGTATTTATACAGATATTTATAAATACATACACGTATGTATGTATATGAAATAATTGATAATAAATTATGTATGCTCTACTAGACTACACATATTAGTTATTTATGTATCTGTACATATTAATATACATTAGAGTTCTTAAAATTATTATATAGGATCTAAAGAAATTAAAATTTTCTAGAGGGCAACAGAACAAGTGCCCAGGACTGCAATGAGCATACATTATTACAGCAAGCAATTAATCTCCTTCCACTGTTGTTGGTCTGGAGGCTATATTTCCCATGCTGCCAAGACTCTTTCCTAGAAATTTCTTGCAGCTACTTCTTTACCATATGCTAGGGTAATTAAGCATACAATACCTGCTAGCTTTTCATATGCTATCACATGGTTGATAAAATTTTATTGTTTAAAAAAAAATAAGTCTGTAATATACAAACAGGTGTTTATTTAATATCTGCATAGGGTTTTTTTCTCTTTAAAAAGAAATCTTGTGGAATTTAGGAACTTTGATTAAACCATTACATGTGAAAATAAAAAGAATAAAATAGGTCACTGAAAACTGTCATATAATGAGGTAAAAATGATGTGTCATTTTTCTCTCCCTAATTTTTTTCTTCCTAATCAGCGATATCAAATTAGTTTATCATATTTTAAGGAATAAATTGAATATTTTATAAAGTGAATACAGACTAAAACAACCACTGGTTGAAGGGATGGGAAAAATTTATATTGTATAGCAAGGAAATTAATTCTTCATTTTTTACATATCGATTATTTTAGTATCTCTTGAAAAAATAATTAGATTTAACAGAGAAAAAATAGATGAAGAAAAACCTTTTCCCTATTGTATAAAATTACTACAAGAATCAGCAAGACTGCTTTTTTTGCTGTGGTTGGTTCTTCTACTTTTCCAGTCTTATCCTTAACAGAGTTCATATAAAATAATCATAATAGAAAACATTAAGTTAATAAATATAAAGAAAATTTTCAGTTGATGCTGAAATATTGATGTTTTAGTATTGCTAGCTCAAACAAAACTGGTAAGAGAGGAGGTCTTCTCTAATATGTCTCTCTCCAAATACAGTTTCTTGTGAACTTTTCAGCATTATTCAGTTCCTATTATTATTCTCACAGGTACAGTGTTTGTAAACTAAAATACTGACTATTTCAGTGTTTCTTTTGTTGTTTTGTTGAGGTTTTCTTTTTTTAAGGAGAACTCCTGAAGATTTTGCCCTTAGGGAACTGCTTTAATACAGGAGTATCCTATTGCTTTTCAATTAAACACATAAAACAATTCATAGGCAGAGATATTCTAAAAAATTCCTTACAAGAGTGGCTCAAACGACACAAAGAAGAGTCTAATTAAAAAAAAAAAATAAAAAATAAAAAAAAAAAAATTTGAAAGCACCATAAAAAAGGTTTAGAGAACTGTTATGGTAATTCCCTTTTGATTTCTGAAAAAAAAAATCCTCAGAAATCACTTTCCTTCCCTCTGTTCATGTTCCCCATCATACTCAACTCACACCCAACCACCACACTTACTTTCCTCTATAATGGTTTTGGGTAAAAAAAAAATCAAACAAATTATTGGACACAAGTGATGGCAGGATTTGGATTCCATTGAAATTAAGACTCTGAATGCAGGTAATATAGTCTGTGGACATGTAAATAATTCTGTATGGGAAGCTATTCTTCTGCAGACACTGTAGATGCTTACTTTAAAATAGACACTTGACCCTGGCAGTCTCTACTTCGACCAACTTTCTTTCAGTATTATGACAACAAAAATAGCATGAATACTTTTCTGTAGAAACTTTTTTTTAGCTGCTTTAGATCCGTCTGTCTAGGTTGTATACTCCTGAAATATATAAATTAACCTATGGTAATCCTCAATTTTATTTTCATCTTTAATCCTCTCTTCACTCTTAACAAGGAAATGTGCCCAGGAAACAGCAATGGAAATTATTTCCAGTCAAAACCTAGTAGTTTCTAACTGAGCTGATCTGCTCAGTTCAGCCATACCTTGAAATTCTCTTAGCTTTCTTTATGTATTTCCTTATGTATTTCTAACTGCAGTTCTAAACCTGTCATTAACTGCTGTGAAGACCATATCCTTACTTTTGTGGATGGTAAGCTAACACTAAGCACTGGACTTGGCAAACAGCTACAGACTGGTTGTCTTCCTTCTCCAAAATCTAAAATCTAATGCTAAATTAAACAACATAAAGGGAAAAATTCAGAAACAAAGAGCCTAAGGATTTCCTGCTTTCTTTTAGATTAGATGGTACTCATGGTGTGTCTTGAGTGCCCGCTGCAGGAGGATGGTGCTGTTGAACTTTTCAGAGGAGCCAGGCTGGGGCAAAGCAGCTCCCTGCTGGCTTTCAGAAATGGACCATGCAGTGGGGGGCTGTGTGACCATATGGACTGTGCCCGAGTGCTGGGGACAGAGAGCTTGACTGCTCCAAAAGCAAGGCCACTGGTGTACATTTACACTGTGGCTACTCTGGGACCATGGCCACGGACAAAGCAAGAAGAAATCTAGCTGACTATTTGGAGATAGCTACAACACAGCCCAGCTGGAACAAGGATTTCTGTCCTCAGCAGTGCCTCCGAATGAAATCCATTTTACGTCTTCTGAAATGCAAGAAACCCAAATAAGGTGCAAATAGACTTATGAGTAATAGAAGATCAATTACATAAATACTTCCCCTTGATTTAAACATATTAGTATTTCAGTATATGGTATTGATGAAATGCATATTTGACTATGCTCTGCAATGGATATATTCCCCTGTAAATCATTCCCCTCCCCTTTCTTTCCTGATGCTGAATACCTGATATTTTCAATCTTCTAGGGATTTTGCTTTATTCACTGAACTCTGTAGTGTGATTGCAATTGGCTCACAAATATCTCATGTTTTCAATTATGAGAGAAATACTTTTTGCTCCTGGAGGTTTATTAGTTCCCTACTTCATAGTTTAACTTATTAGCTTTGCCTCACTAATCCTGCAGCCAGCAAGGATTGTGACTTATTCTTAATATCAAATAGCATGCATTTAGTCTCGCTCCTCTAACCTTACTTGTAAGGAATAGATATAATTAAATTACATATAAATATTGAGATTTAAAGCTAGAACAAAAGACACTTCATTATCACAAACCTACTAGAATAAACTAAAATTGCATCCAAAAAGCATACTATTGGTTCTATTCAATGTAAGCTATATAATATGAAAACTCTTTTTTGCAGATATAAAATATCATCTCATATCTAGGCTTGTTAAAAAGCGTAATTAACATGTGGAAGAGAACTAACATATGAGCTGGAAAGATCTTGAAGGATCAATAGCAAGTAATCCATGTTTCTGAAGATTTACATTGAACCTTGGACTATCTTATCCTGAAATACATTTGGTTTGTCTGTGCTTTACAAAACATTCAAGTGTATTTGAGCCTAAGTACAAAGTCTTCATTAAGATGCATACAATTACTTATCTTTGATAAATTATGTCGTCGTTATCCAATTTCCTCATTTTCATGATTCCAAAGCCCAAGAGTGAAACTCTTGAAGCCAAAAGGGAAGAAAGGAACATTGTATTAAACTCAAGCTCTGGTAAAATACACCAGAAATACAAAAGACTCTTTGTTGCTGAAAAAACTTTTTTAGCATTACTTTATCTGGATGCATTTGTAAGAAAGGAAATATGAAGCTTCCTCTCTCCTCTTGCTTCTTATCTTCTGAAGCAGTGTCCTGCATTTTACCCCACAAAAAATAATGTGTATAAAATATATAGCTTCTTTCACAGTCATATGCTAATTTAAAAAATAATTATTATTTACTGAAAATATTTTTAAACTTTTTTTCTGTTAATAAACCTTAGGCTTTTCCATTCTTTCACTGCTTTTAATGTATTTTACAAAAACCCCACTAAAACCACAACAAAAATGCTTTTAAGATACTTGGATGTAAATGAAGTTCATGTTCATCTGTAACAAAATAGAAATTTAGTGTTTTGTAAATAAATGCATATGGCATTTTAGTTATACAATCCATAATGTGTGTTTAAAATTTGCTTATACTTCTCTTTTTGTGATTAACATTAATTCAGTTTCATAACAGTGAGAGCATGTTCAGTGTCAATCAGCAGACCCTTCCACCTGAATGAATAATATTCTTTTACATTCTTTCCTAATAGTAAAATTGAAGGATTTGTGATATGGTTTCATATGATGTATGAAAAATGAGGATTTTTTAAAAATGGATATTTTTATTGGTTTTTGCATTTTGGAGGGGATTTCATTTTGGTGTTTATTACTATTATATTGCTATTACTATTACTATTACTATTACTATTACTATTACTATTACTATTACTATTACTATTAATATTAATATTAATATTATTAATTTTATTTTTATTATTTCAATTTTACTTTTATTTTACTTTTAAATTTTGCTTAATTCAAAGAATTTAAACCAGAAGGGATGACATGATAACCCACAACCCCAGCTCCCACCAAAAAACAGTTCGATCAAAGAAAACTATCAACTATCATATCTTTTAGTGTTCTGCAAATTGTCATTCTCTTTTAGAATTAACTACCATTTCTATCATAAAGAGTAATTTTAGATTGCAAAATTCTGATGAATTTTATCATTTTTTTAATGTCTTATTCCATTTCTGATTATCCTAATCTCCCTTAAATTAAACATCTATGTATGCACACTAAAACTACCATCTACTAATGCAAAGCCAACTACATGTCAGAATGATAGTTACTAAAATACAGTCATTAAAATTCAGGGGAAATACCCATCTATTTTACATGCATTGAAAGACTTTACTATTATCAAAGTGCATGATTCATTCACCATTACAATAACTATTACAGGAATTGTGCAGTTTGTGATTAGAAATGGCAGACAGAGCAGCATATATCATTGAATATTGACTCATAGTGATTCCAAGGTAGATGTGCAGAAGATTTCAAAATAGTCCATTAATAATAAAGGATTTCTTTCTCCCATGGTAGAGCCACAGGAAAGTAGACTTCAGGGAAGGTCAGCATGACATTGACAATCATTATACATGGAAGCCTGCTGAAATAAAATATATCTGGATGCTGGGATTAAATAGAAACTCTTGATTTAGAAATCCCATACAAGTAGTGAGAGGAGTGATGGTTACAGACTTTATTTTACTGAGCAAATCTCTGTATGATGTTTGCTATTCACTATAGAAATCCAGTAAAAAAATAGATGTAGAATTTCAACATTGATAACAAGTTTAAAAAAGAGAAGAAACAGTCAAGAATATCTGAAATGCACCCTGTGATCCATAACTAGGAAAAACCATTTGCAAGCATCTTTATAACTTCAAACTTCTGGAAGAATTCACTTTCTTTTGGGAAGGGGAAAAAAAGTCTCCTACTCTTAGCTGAAGTATTGCAAATGAATCTATCAACCAGAATGAAAGTGTTTAACTATCTCTTAGCAAGAGGGATTATATGTGTCAAGAAAATGCTTTTTTTCCAGATTTTTCTGAAATCAGTAGTTCTGTTCTTACTTTCTGATCAGCAGGTATTTGATCAAGTGTTTTCACTATTGATACACATAGAATAGTTATGTGAAAGTTTTAGCAAAGCTGTTTCCTTTGTCAATAATGTTTTAAAGGTTTTTTCCAAGTAACTATAAAAAAAACAAACAGATATATTTGGGCTAGTGGTTTAATAACAAAATTGTCCACAGATAATTTGTGACTTCTGAGGTCAGAATATCAATAACTGTTCTGAATGAAAGTCCTGCTGAATGGGTGAATGAGCTGTAGAACAGGGAAGAAATGGAAAATAAAGCACAGCCTGCTATGAGTGATATTGGTTGGATGTTGCCTGCAGAGCACAAACCTCACCAAAAATACTTCAGAATACAAATATAGAACTGTTGTCTTTCAAAATACTACTAATATACCCAAGCATCTAATGGGTTAAATTACTTCAGATATTCACTATTTAAGGGTCTATTTTCTCTTTCACTGTTCTGATCCTTTTTTTTGCCTCATGTGACTATTTTCTAACTTGGAGGAAACAAATCAAAGACATCCCACCTCTAACCAGATTCAATCAGAACTCAGGCATGTCTTCTGAAGGTCTGAGTTTCGTAGACCATCCCTTTATCAGCTCTTTACATCTCTGATGACCTGTTATTTTTCAAGAATCATAGTAGTGCTCAAATGTGGGGTTTTCTTCCTTCAGCTGATTTTGAAATAATTTCTACTTCTATGTTTTCACAGAAACAGCAGACATTGGTTTGCATCTTGATACAGTAAAAGTACAAAATGAATTTCTAATGGAAAAATTTATCTTATTTTCCAGTAAAGGTCTGGAGGTTTTAGCTGTGAAAAGCATTTAGCTTATCCATTTTCTATGGACTCAAACAGATAGATAGGAATAATGTAATTTTCTAAAGAAAAAGCTGGTTTTTATGCTACGCAACTTTGAGAGAGTCAAATGCTAAAGTTTAATGACTCAAAACAATCAACCATGTGCAGATGCAGCAGACAGCTTTGCTGGGGCCAGATTTGCACATCCCAAGGAGGAGAAGATGAGGTTTGGGTGTGTGGTGGCAAAACCTCTGATCTGCTTAAGACTGAGGGGGTGAGCACACACACAGGAGGCTCTATGTTTTGAGCCAGATAAAGGAGAAATCTGATAAAAATCAGATCCTGCATGGTGGGATAGTGTTTTTTGTTGTGCCAATGTCCTCCTCTGCCCCTTCCCTGGGGAAGGTCACATTCACAGAGAACATTCTCACTCACACATAGGCATGAGAGAATTCATCCCTTCTGATGGGACATAACTCACACAGCTATGCTGACATGAGAGGCAGTCATCATGAGTTAGAAGAAGCCATAAACCATCAGAGTCCCTCAAAGTGCCCCAGACCCATTTCTGAGGCCATCCACCAGATGGCTGCCCATGAATCCACAGGATTGCGACAGAATCACAATGTTACAAAGGCAGCATAAAATTCCCTCCTGCCCAGGAGAGGAATCTGGGCATTCCACCTCCATCTAAATGCTGAACCATTAACCCATTGTTTTTTGCTGACTTACTCCCACCCCCAATGTCCAAAGACTGTGACCATCACCTCAACCAATGGATATCAATCAAGTTTCTGCTGGATCCACAGGTGGTGTTATCTTCACACTCTTGCCCATTCTTTCCTTTTCTTTCTTTTCCTTATACATTTTCTTGAGTGTTATTTTTATGATTTTGTATTTCTATATCACTATAGATAACAGTAGCAATCAAAATGGTTACATATCTATTTTCCATCACAACAACATTGTTCTATAAATATGTATATAAGCACCAATTATTCATTCTAATCTACGCCAAGGGATCTATTAACAAGAACTTAAGTGCAGGGGAAGGTCGTGACAGCAACTTTATGTACTTATTTAAAGATTTCTACTAGCCTATAATTTTATCATCCACTGAAAGTTTAAGACATTTCTTTTTTGAAGAATTAAGCAATTATATTTCAGTCAAAGTGCCCCTGTCAATTAATCCACAGACTTGTTTATCTCTAGAAGAACATATATTTAGAATCTGTTAAAGACATTTTCCTTTATTTGTCTGAGATTGTATATTATATTTAAAAAAATTGCAAATCTCCAAATTTGATTGTTAGGTGAAGAAAAGAAGAAATAATTCTCAACATTTTAAAAATCATAAATCATAACATCCCTGCTTATCTGCTAATAGTAGTAATGAAACAGTTAAGTAGTAAAGTGGGGTCTATCTCAGTCAAACAGAATGAATTTTACATATTTAACATTTCCTTCCTCTTTAGTCTAGAACTTCAATTTGTAGTAATAAATTTACATTGAGTTTCATGTCTTGTTTTGCAGTAATACATAGGATGTATGTACATCATGTGATGAATTTCCTCCTCACTGTTAACAGGACAGACAATTCTTGATATTACACAATGTCTCAGTCAACTGTCAGGCACAAGCAGGGCAAACATTGTGCAAACAATGCAGTTTACTCATCTAGAATCAAGTAATGGTATTTATTTGGAATTTTATTTCTTTTCTCTTTCTTCTAAACTTTGCAGCATAATAATGGAAATAATGCAGATATTACTATGCACATGCACCATCATATAGGTGCTTCATAAAGATTATGTTGTAGGTGTTTTTTGGTCCTTGCTAGGACTTTATCTTGTTTTTCAAGATGTAGAATTATGACAACAAAAGAGAGGGTCCACAGATAACTTCTTCTTTCAACATTTAACTTGAATTGCTGAGGACTTTCTTTTGGTTATCTATGTGGTACAAACTGTGACTTGTGTGTTAAAATGGCAACTTACTTGCTAAAAAAATAAAGATGTTGAGTTTGGGCTGCTACTGTGGCTATTAAGCATAATAGAATCTAAAATATGATTCTATTTTCTGAAATTAGATTATAAACATCATGGAGTGTAAATGAAACAAAACCCCTAGTTAACTTGAAGTTCTAGAGTAATACATCTTATAAAGTCTTTAAGTATAAAATTTTTTAATGATTTTGCTCTTCCACAGGAGTTCCAATGAAAGTATCTGCAAAACTTTTAAGATATTACTTATTTAGGCTTCTTTATTTAAAATCACCTACAATTTAATGGTTTTCATGCTTCTTGTATGGCAGAGCTGAAAATGACAACTTTCTCTAAGGACACTGTTAATTCAATATGATAGCTCTATCCAAAAGCAAACTAAGTTGACATAGTGATTATCAGCTGAAAGATCAGAGGGTCAGCTTGTTGACAGTCTTGTTCCATCAAAGCAGAAAGGAATAAAACATGAAAATGCTGCAAATCTGCTATAATCATCAGTTTGAGGTGCAAAAAGAAATAAGAAGTGGCTGGACATGGAGGCATCAGTAATTAGCATTGTCAGTGCAGAGCAGAGTTGTCAAGACAAAATTGGCACTCACCACATCCAGAAATAGCCTGGGCCATTGCCTCCACAGAGATGTCTAATTCTGGTGGCAGACAGCATAACCCTAGGCAAGTCTGTCTCCTCTGCTCCTGGGAGGAAAGTTTTGATCGGTAGCCAGCCAGGACTGAGTCATCCAGAGAAATGTAAGGATTTCAGTCCATTGCAAGATGTCAGCGTGTAGCTTGGGCTGCTACTTCTGGATCTCAACAAACCTGTTTGCAGAAGAATGTTAAGAATTTTGTTGGGACTGGCCAGAAAAAGAAATCCCAGAAAATAAATATATAATAGATATTCCACAGAAAACTGTTGTTTAACCTCAATCCACTGATTGTGTTATTATTAGCTATATGACATTTCATGTCTTTTACTAGGTTAAGTAAAAATGCAGTGGTATTCAATGTGATAATGTTATTCCATAGTTACAAATCAAAGGCAAGTTTATTGAGAAAAAAGTATGGAACTCCATTATTTTTGCAGTATTTTTGTTTACAATATTTGTTCTTAAAGATAAAGCAAGTGTTCTTATTAGCAAAGCAAAAAGAAAGCATTATACAGCTTTTTATCTTGAAAGTGATGCCACCAGCATCTTGACATTTTGCATGTGTTGTCAATGATCCTTGTGACCACAGCTCCATATAGTGCACTGAGCAGTGACCAGTAGTAAGTAGTTTGGGAAGACTTTGATAATTTTGTCAGTATGCACATTTATACTATGTGGTAGACTATATCTAAGATTTCTAACTTATCATCAGTTGTGTTGAGTATACCCATATGGCACAGAGAAGCCTTGATGTGATCTGAAGATTAATAGACTAAAAGATTAATAAATAAATAGCTCTGGAAGTCTAAAATTTGAATACTCCTTGAAAAATAGCTAAAAATTACTGTAAATATAACGTCTATGTACATCTAGCTCATCTAGCTTATCTTTAAAGAAAACTTATTTACCAACACAAAGATGCTTTTTTTTTTTTTTTTTTGGTTATACACTGTGAATTAAAATTAAGCTGTAAACACTATTCTAGCTATAAGGAAAAAACAACACAAAAACAAGTGGATAATATTGAATGTTGGTATTGGTGCCGGACATAAAGATTAAAAAGTGAAAGATATGTATGTTAGAAAACATTCTCCATATAGATATATCGTTTTTATGTGGGATAATTTTATTTCTGCTTTTTAATGGAAATACTGTTACTAATAAAACCAAGTGGTTTTGTTGTTTTTGTTGGGTTGGGGTTTTTTTTTGTTTGTTTGTTTTTGGTTTTTTTTGTTTTGTTTTGTTTTGGTTTGGTTTGGTTTTTTGGTTTTTTTTTTTTAATACAGTAAGCTTGCATTCACATTATAAGAAACAATTTCTTTTTCTTTTGCATTAGGTAGTGAAACCAGTTATCTCTCCATTTGTTGGGAAAACATGAGATCTAGAGGAATTTTAACTCTATCATAAAGCAGCATAAAGTAAAAGTTGAAAATAAGAATAGAGTCAACAAAATATTTTCTAGTCAGCAAGTACTATGAAATTTAAAATTGCCTTGCCAATGAGAGACAAAAAAGCTGAAACAGACCAATAGGGAGAAAAAATATTGTCTCATTCGTTCTCTCATAGTAAGGGAGGAGTGAAAAAATGCCACATCTGTCCAGGGCTAGATTTGATGGGGACAGTGAAATCACGCTAAAAATGCTATGGACACAATTTTTTACTCTAATTCTATTATTTCTTGCATCTGTTATATATTTCCCTATCCCTACAATCATTCATGCACATATGCTTTCCCTCTCTCTCATCCTAATCCCTCAGCAATTCCAAACAGAATATATTCAGGGATGCCATAATCTGTTATGCATGCAAATGCAGTAATGTTGTGATTGTATTGCAAGAGTGGTAGCACTTTTCTGACCTGCCTATGGGCCAACTCTGGCACAAATTCAACTTGTAGCTTTCTAGCAAGCCTGGTGTCTACATGCCATCTCAGGATTTCGTAGCTGTAGCCTACAGTTACTGCACAAGACAGAATTTTACTGAATTCTGATTTTTTACTTGTTCAGGGTACAGTCTGAAAAGGTTTTTAAGATGTTTGGACTTGTCATGTGGATTGCATGTAGTCCATGTGAGTGAGTGTTGAGCAGAGTGAAGAGTTGTTTGACAACTTTCATTACACCTGAAAAGAATTTCTATTACCGTGCTGCTTGGTTTCATTAAATGGATTAAAGGGAGTATAAAAATGAGCTAAGCTACATTCTATGAGACATTGAAGCATTGTGTCAACCTAGTAGGTAGAACAGTTGATTTATGCTGGGGCTTGCTATCAGAAACAAATGCATTAGCATTAAGAACTTTGCTTTCAAATGCGAGGCACATCCCCAGGAAAAAAACTGAGACTTTGCAGGCAGAGAGAAGAGAACTATAGTCATTTCATTGTGGAGAGAAAAAAAAAAATTAACCACACCAACAAAAAATCATAATTAAAGCTCAGAAATCATAATTTATCACTGTTCTTAGCAGCTAGTAAAAATAGTCACAGACAGCTGACTATGACCTCAGAGCTAAGCAATATCAGAGGAAGAGATCAAAATGCATGTAGAGGAAGAGTATGAGAATGTCAGAGATTCTTTGTACACCTGCCAAACTGCTTACATAGGAAGGCTCTAGGACTGTCACATCTAACAGAACACATGTGCTACAGGACTACATATATAATTTTGTTTTCCTTCTAAATCCAGGCAACTTGAAGTCTTTGTATCAATGTTCTTAGTCAGATAGAAACTCATGGATTTTAGTCACTGCCTTATTCTGCTCGAGCCTTTTCACTCATGCTGTGCAATTTACTGAATGCTCTTCAGCCTCTTAGGACTTGCAGACTACACTCTTTTATAGCTCAGGTCATCAAGTAAAATATCTTTTCACTAGTATTTGTCATGAACTTGTGCCATGAAAGCCTGTTCCAAAAAGATAGCACACTTGCTTTCTTTAAAAATATGGATGTTATAGGGTTAGTACTTTTAGTAGACATAGTTTTCTTTCTATAGATAAATTACTCAGTTTAAAATAAATGCAAACTTATTTCCTATTTGAGTTTATCTTCCAGCCATTGGTCCTTGCTCTGTCCTATTCTCTGAGGAGCTCTTTATCTGTTATGGAAGTGACTAAAAGAGGAAGTCACCTTTCACGGTTCTTCTTCTTTTTCTTCTTCTTCTTCTTTCTCTCTGTCTTCTTCTTCATGAACTAAATCCACTGAGCACTCATGAATATTAAAAAAAGTACTCCTAAAGCAGATATTCAAGCTGGTATATTTCAAATTTGATGTTAGTGATAATCTAAAACTGCTTCTTCTAACAGAAAATGTCAAACTGCCTTATCAGTTCTACTTATAATTTTACAGAGGGCAAAGTACAATTGACATCCTCTAGAAATCACTTTTCCATATATGATCACAAGTGAATTGGTTTAACACTGAAATTTAACACTGGGAATTTAATTTCCTGACTTTCATGTATTTAATTTCCGAGACAATTATGTTTGCTTATACACTAATTTTGTACATACCTTTTCATTCTAGCACCAAAGAATAAATTTTATAACAAAACTATGAACCCTGTAGTAGCAATATATATATATGCATATATATATAGTGTCCATTTGAATGGTTCCTAATAAAATGAGGGGAGGACTACAATTCTTATCACAGACTCAGCAATGCTACAATACAGTGTTTTTATAATGGAAGTGACCGAATGCCTGAGGTGTATTTAAATAACTTACTGTGATAAAAAAAGGTATGTTGCAGACATGGCTGCAATCACTGCATAAATAATAATAGGGAAAGAACTTCATCATGTTCTACCAACTGTAGTCAGGTGAATGCTCTGTACTATTCCTAGAGGTAAGTCAGAAATGTTTAAGGATCCTGATCTTATAATTCCAAACCTCTATTTCCTACCAGAGAGTAGGATATGAATGTCATCATCAGCACTAATTTGAACCCTTGTTCTGCAATTATTGATGGGTATATTGCACTCCTTTGATCTATAAAAGTAAATATGCTCAAAGGTAATTATCATCTGTCAAAATTATAACAAAAACCCCAGTGTAGTTTTCATCCATGTCATTAAGTCATCATTAAATAATGATTAATCCTGATCTCAACGTGGATGTTGTTTCCACATTACTTTGTTTTGTTTTGAGTTATATGTATTTGCACCTCTGCAAGAATCTAGGCCTCAGTATTCGAGTTTATAATTATAAATCATGACTCTTGTACAAATGCCAAATCAAATACACATTTTTCAAGAAAATGAGACAAAAGTTCAACAAAAGGAAAATGGTATTTGTTACTGTTATGAGCCACAGAAGGAATGAGTTGATTGAGTAGATCTTAGGAATGCTTAAAATTATACCTAGAGGCAGAGAGCAGGCCACCTACATACTGCAGCTAATTCACTTGGCTCATCTTAAATTTCTGCAATGCTCTGGGGAGATTCTGTCTTTCAGAATGGTGTTGCAGTTATTTAATTGTGACAGGCAGATTCCAGCTGTCTCACAGTGAGAACTGATTATGATTATCTTAGTGGATATTGAAATGGCTCAACCCCAGTGAGCAACTAAGCCTCACTCACACAGCCACTTGCTCACTCCCCTCAGTGATATGGGGAAAAGAATTGCAAAGGTAAAAAAGAAAAAATTCATGTCTTGAGATAAAGATGGCTAAAGAGGTAAAGCCAAAGTCACACACACAAGCAAAGCAAAACGAGGAATAATTTAACACTTACCCTGGGTAGGCAGTATTCAGCCATCCCCTGGGCAGTACGGATCCACCACGTCTAAGGTTTATTTGAGAAGACAAATACTGTCACTTTAAAACTCCCCTCTTCCTTCTTCTTCCCCCAGCTTTAAATACTGAGCATGATACCATATGGTATAGGATATCCCTTGGGTCAGCTGGGGTCAGTCCTAGCTCCTCATGCACCCCCAGCCTCCTCACTGGTGGGGTGAGAATCAGAAATGGTTTTTACTCTGTGTAAGAACAGCTCACCAGTAACTGAACCACCAGTGAGTGCATTATCAACACTAGTCTCATCCTAAAACCAAACACAAGACAATATCTGCTACTAAAACCAAAATTGACTATCTGAGCAGGACAGGTACAAGTGTAATTTTACAGTAGCACTGGAAGTATCTCTGATTGCACTTTCAAGTCCCTATTCTTTGATGTAAAACTGGGTAGCTATATATACTGCTAATTTTGAAGGTGATATTTCAAACTATAATTTTGGCAGGACAGGTCCTTATGATTCTCATTTGCATAAAGTTTATGTTTAATCCTATTAAATCTTAAATAGGTTGGTTTTTTCATGTGACTGTCAATTAGCAAGCGTAGGTTAAAATTTACAATTGTGCTTCTTATTCAAAATCCCAAAACTGATACACATCTAGAGTTGCATTATGTCTAAAGTCAGAGTTTCCATTTAAAACTGCATGACTTGTCAAATGACAAGTCAGACTTCATGACAAGGGTGTACTCCCTTATTTGTGGCTTTAGGGTTTTGACCATGTTTTGTTTCAAAGCACAATGAGAAAAGAATGTGTAACCGCCTCATGGCCCCTCATACCAAGTCAGAATTCAGAATAAGAATCAGTAAATACACATTATCAGGTAGGTGTTTCAAATCTGTTGTTCTGGACAATGGTGTTCCTCAATTTTCTGCAGTACTCCAGTCTTTTTTGCTGTAGAACATTTCCCAGGGGATTATATGGAGTGTTGCTCTTCACTAACAAATTCTCCATGTAAAAGATGCAATTATCCTAATAGAATTATCCTGCACAGCATCTTTCAATTATATTTAGTAAATAAGTCAGTCCTTTTTTTTCTGTTCTTTGTTCTTTGCTTTTATTTTTCTTTGGCTGCTCATATTAGCTCTCATGGAACAGGGCTTTTTGCAATACCCATTTAGCTGATTTAAAATATAGTGCAGTTTTACTTCATTGCACCTTGTTCTGGTTTGTGGCTGTAGTGAAACCTGTACTTCTTAAAAGGGCTTCAGAAGAAATCTTCCTTAAACTGCCTGGCTTATGGATTTCTTTTTGCTCTCATCAATGCAGGAGGCAGCAGGTTATTAAGTTTTGCTCTGGCTTGTGCCCTCTGATTGATATGATTGTGTTGGGCTTAAAATTCCATCCTGTCATGTCTTGTAATTCTTGTTGCTGCCAGACAGTTTCTTGTGTAGAGTCTAGATAAGATATATTTCAGTTTATTTATTTATTTTTTTTTTTTTTTTACCTCTCAAAGTATTAATTTAAAGAAAAAGGAAGGTGATTTGGAGTAAAACTCAGGAGGTGAAATCTTCTTGAAATCAATAAGAATCTCAATTTCATTGACACCTAAGAATTTTACTCTGGTAGTTGATATATTCAGTGATATTTAGGATATTTTCCCTATTCATATTCTGCTTAATTATTCTTTTTAATTTGTATTCATTTTGGTTTTAAATCTGTCTTTTTTGCTATGTAGCTGTGAAATTATTTACTGTGAAGTCTGTTTATACATATTTGCTTACACATAATTTACATAACTAAACCATAACTATGCCAGACATATGAACGTGATTGGAGCTTCTTGTTGAAGTGCAGTAAGTCTTCCACCTTAGGGTTCATTTATGTGAATTATGATTTGTACTTTGGTAAACTTTCCTTTAATTAGTGTATAAAGGACTCAAAAAATGTTTTTTATTTAAAGGAAAAAAATTAGACATTTCATAGCCAGTAGCATGAGCACTTTTCTGAATCAGAGAATGGAAGTAGCAGCTAAATGCTAATTTTCTTGACAGTTATTAGCAGACTAGATAGAGGAATCTGTTCATCTTATCAGGTAATTCTTAGGTGCAGAGAGGGGATTTTGTGGAAGAGATATTAAAAGTATATCATAAATCATGTCTATTTTCTCTTTCTTCATCAAAGAAATGTTGGTCTCCCCAAAGCTAAAATAGTTGAATGATGCTCGGAGAAATAATTGAGTTGCTAAAAATCCTTCATTAGTGGAAGGACTGTAACTCCTGTTCTACTTCTAAAGGTCAGAGCAAGTGCTAAGAGCTCTAAGCCTTCTCATTTTAGAAAAAAAATCTTCCAGATTCCACAATGAAAATCCTAGAATATAATGGCAATGAGAAAAGTCTAGATGCACTAATAGCATCAATTTTAAAATTGCTCATAGACATATCCAAAAGACAGATACAACTAAAAGCTTTTTAAACTTTCAGTCTCCAAGACCTTTGGAAGAAGGAAGAAAACAGTATGGCATCTCAAATCAAATGGTGATTTGACAGTACTTCTTCATGTTCCTGTTGTTATGACTTGAGATTGCCTCTTAAAATTCTCAGTACTAGATTTGTGTAGAAATTTCCAACAGATTTGCAAAAGCATACAATAAAACATTTACTTTGCTTTCTACTGCTAACAACCTCGTGGCATTGAATTGCATATTCCATTTGAAAACGAAACAAAACAAAACAAAACAAAACAAAAAAAAAAAAAAAAAAAAAAAAAAAAAAACCAAAAAAAAAAAAAAAAAAAAAAAAAAAAAAAAAAAAAAAAAAAAAAAAAAACCAAAACAAACAAACAAAAAAAAAAAACAAACACAAAATAAAACATAAACCTCCTTGCTTTCTGCATTTGTTCCAACTGAAATGAATTTTAGAATGTAGCCCATATGCAGCTGAATATTCCAATTCAAAGTCTGAAGTAAGCTCTCCTAATGAGGGGCAAATTATTCTATCTAGTCTGTGAAAAAGCATAGGATCAGATCAAGTTTTAAAAAATTATATACATATAAAATTATAAATATATATGTACCTATAAGGGCAGACAATGATAGCTTTAGAAAGTCAAGCTGCATTAAGGAGTCTCTGCTGAATAATTTATAATCCCAAAACACAGAAAGCAGACTCAGTCACAGAAATCAGAAAAAAAAAAGCTAACCAGAGTGAGGTGATACAACTTTGCATGAAGCCACAGTGCAAGCCATGGGTTGTTGACTAGATTTTGGAGGTTTTCTTCTCCAGTGAGATTAGTAATACCATGAACACACAGATTATGTATGCCATTTCAATATCCACAGACTTTTCAGAATTCTTTTTATATACTATGAGGGTTTTTTTAGTCATTGAATTAGATTGTACAAATGAAATATAAGACCTTCCAGATCTCTGACTCATAGCAGATTTTAGTGTTACTATGGCTATGCTTGCTTTTCTCTCCATTTAAAATTGAATGGTCAAACATAAAAAAGAAAAGGAGAAAGGAAGATATTTTTAAGCTGCATAATTTGGTCATGCCAGGCTCATTATAAAAGAAGGATTTCTAGGAGAAATAAAGAACATACACAAGAAAGATCCATTATGCAACTCTTCGGACCCTGAGAGGATATGGATATAGGAAAATAATTCTAAAATAAGTTACACAGCAATTTTTTTACTTGTTTCAGTTTGCCATATTAATTTTTATAATTTAAGTCTGCTACGGGGCATTCTGCAAGGGAGATAATTATGATTTTGATGTGTTAAAGAACGCTTTTATTGTTTTGATCTTTTTGAATAGTCATAAATTAAAAATTTCTTCCCTCTTCTCTGCTCCTGCAAGAATATTTTTTAGGCAAAAATAAGATAATTTGTTGTTTTAACAGAATTTCTTTGGGTTGTTACTATATATCTCATGGTAATGAGCTCATGGTCTGTTAATAGAATTGGACTGTCTCAGCCAAACAGTGGCTTAAGGGTGTGCCTGAAGTAAAGGATATTGTACTGTCTGAAACACCAGGAAGAGACTGTAAAGTCTCTATCTGCTCTTTTTCCTTTTTTATTCAACAACTTATAATGCAGCATACTTACAAAATATTTACTGTATTCACGTATAAAATCAATGGCAATGAAAGGGATTTGAACCTTCCCTAATTCTCACCTCCTTTTCCTTTCTACACTGTCAAAACAATCTGCACTCCTCACAGTGGAAATGCGCATAAAGCCCTGTCTGCCATTGGAACAGCCCTGCAGTGGCTTAATTTGCAGTAATGAATTTGGCACCTATGAGACACTGTGCTGCTGAAATGAACTGGGATAAGTCCTTGTTGCTTAAGAAAATCTATTCCTCTACCAGTGCTTATTTTGTAATGTGAAGGGAAACTCAGTCTCCAGCTTAACATTCATGCTGTATCAACCCTTAAATAGTCTGCCATGCTAGAACAAGTGGAGAGATTTTTGGATACCGTCTCATTGTTTTACCTAACAGTCTGTTATGAAGGCATAATGGCTTGGAAATACCAGAGTATTCTTTCCATTTAAAGTGAGATGTGAATTACAAGTATAAAAGAACTCTTACGGATATTTGTTGCTGTGCAGAGAGTGTTGAGAATCCACTTTAATATGCTTGGATTTTTGTTGCAGTGTAGTTTTGTTTACTTTCTTACAACTACAACCACCACAACAAAATATCACTCCCTGGTGTTTGTTTATTTGTTTGTTTGTTTATTAAAAGCTACATATTTGTCTCTAGTGAATGTATCAGTTTAAAAAACACACACTACTCTGATTTTTTTTGTTGAAATGGTAGTAATTTTGTGACAGAACACTGAATATATAAATATGCAGCTATATGAAAACACTTGCTTTATGTTATTTTCTTCAGTAAAAAAGAAACCCAACAATGTTAAAAAATCATGGAGATCAAATATGTTTTCTCCAGAAAATGGGCATACATAGCAGATAGTGACAAAAAAACAAAAAAAAAACCAACAAAAAAACCCCACAAGAAATAACAACAACAAACAAACAAAACAAAAACTCTACTAGATTTTTTGAGCTGAGATGAAGTTTGAGAAAGCAAACAGCTGAAAATGTGGATAAAGTTCCTTGCAACAGTTGGAGAGGCAGAATGCCTATTTCTGAAGCAGGAAAGAAAGTGATGTCCAAGGTTGAAGTGTAACTAACTTGTTACATGTTCATTTATTGTTATTAACAGGAGTCTTCAGTGGCATTTTTCTTTGGCCAGTCTTTAATATTAAACTAGTTGGGTTTAAAAGCACAGAGGAAAGAGCTTTTCTAATCAAGGCAGAATACCACTTTGCAGTGAGGGTAGTAAAAGTAATTCATTCACTCTACAACTTGTCTGTACAATTATCCATCAGTTGCTCTTACAGTGCCATACAGTCTCCTTAACAGTTGCTTTTGTTAATAAGATATGCATTCAAAGTTAACAAAAATTTTAAAAAAAATTGACGAACTATGTCAGGGACACTGGGAGAAATTAATTGCAACAACAAATAATCAAGATCAGATTACATACACACACACACACATATATAAAAGTTTAAAGACAAAGCAACTTTTTCCATTCCCAGTAAAACCTACATTCAACCTCTTCAACATGATCTGGATACTGGACATCTGCAGGTGACTGCTGTAGCAATCAAGTTGTAATTTTCTTTCCCACTATGAGCTGTCTACCTTAAAGTCTTGTACACAGGCTTTGTTAGCCTAAAAATTATTTTATTCTTTACTGCAAAATGGCACAAAAAAGGTGGTGTGCTCTGCCCTCCCATCATATAGAAACTCAGAACACTAGGTGTAGTTGAATGATATCAAGGGAGCAAAGTGTTCAACTCCTCTAAGGCAGAGAATAGAACCGAACATCGAGGAGAGCTCTGAATGGAGGGTGAATGAACAGAACAAAAACCTGTTCTTTTAAAAGGAAGTGGTGATTGCTGCAACATTTTACAAAGGCATGATTTGAGATTGTGTAGCAGAGCATGGCTGTAGCAGAGCAAGCAGACACATAGAAAAGGCTATCCCATAGCTTTTCTAAAAGTAGCAATGTCAAATCTTCCAACAGAATGTCTGGGACATTTTGTGTGGAAAATTTATGATGCCCTGTAAGCTTTGTGAATTCAACAGATGAATTCAAAAAATAGCCGTTTTGAGTTTAGGTGATGGATTAATAACTTTTACATATAGGGTTTGGAGAAACAAGGATTTCACTGAAGATGACAAAAAAAAAAATCATTGTCACACTATTTAATCAGAGGATGCAGTATGTGTCCTGAAGATTTTTAGCCTGTGGGGTTTTTTTGACACCAGTCTTCTTCTGTTTTTAAGAAGGAAGTCTCAGTATCTGAAAGAAATGGCTTCCCATATTTTAAAATTTGCCACGTTTTTACTCCTGCTCATGAAAGAAAGACTCTAGGATTCTTTAACACAAGAAAAATATTCTGTTCACTTGTGTTCAAAAGCACCTCTGAACTAAAATCTAAACATAATTTTTCATTAAATTTATCATACGTTTAAATTTTCAATAAAGATACTACTTTAGGTTAGCAACAAAAATAGCTTGTGAGGTAAATCAGGGGAGCTCAGTAATACATACTTCTTTAATAGTCTTCTGAATGTCTCAAAGTCGCAAAGAAACAGACAATCTAACTGTTGATGGTCTGACTGAAAATTTAGTTCAAGTGCAGATTATTTTTTATTTCTTTTTCAAGGCTAGATTGAGAAATTTCCATGGCTAAAGTCATCACTATTAAGGGGAATTTCTATTTGTTGTGAATTTCTGTGGAATGAACTTTCTATAACTTTCTATATCAGTGTAAAATTATGGTAATAATAATAATATAGGTTATATATTTTTGAGTCCAGCTGTTAAAACACCATTTATTTGAGAATGAATAGGAATTTAAATTTGCCTAGAAATATTCTGTAGAGGATCATTCTATAGTATTATGCTTTTCAGAAGTCTCTAAATCCATTTTTAACTGAAAATTAGATAAAAATATTTAAGCATGTGAATCTTGACATGGTCCAAGAAAGGAACATCAAAGAACTCAGAAAAATGTTTATACTTCAAGGCTTTCCTTCATTGAATAACATACTTTTTCAAATGTAAATGTAAAAAGCGATAATAACAAAAAGAATGTTTTTTTCATTGCTCTGGATTGTAATGAAATAAATAAATAAAGTATGGCAGAAATATGTCTGAAATCAAGTTCAGTAATAAGCATATTCATTTAGCTGATTTTACAACTGGAAGACCAGAACTTTTTTTAAGGACTGAGCACACTTTCTATCTCAACCATCAAAAATTTTAAATTGTTCCTTCCATGCTCCAGGTATGCCTATGCCAAGATGAGATATAAAATAGTAGCAAGTCCCAAATTAGAATGCATTGTCTGGAAGTGAAATGGTTGCAAATGTTAATAACAATATAAAATTGAATCCTAGTCTGTATGACCCATTGCCATTAAAAAACCATCGAAGGAGTATATTTGCTCCACAGATGATTGCTCCTTCTGAAAAATTAATAGTCTAAGGTACAGTACTTGCTTTTATTTAGCAATATATTTTCCCCTAAGAACTGAAAAACTGTTATGATCTTCCCACTGCCTTTAACTGTGAGAGCATTTGTAAAATTTTGTTAAGCATAAAGATGAATAGAAGTACTTAATCAAGACATGTTATATTGATTCTAAATAACTCTTCTTTCAGTATGCCTATTGAAATAAATAAATTAAGATCTGTATATTTCTACTGAACAGCTCAGGAGAGATGAAGGCAGGAAATATTTTACAGAACCCAGTCTTTGAGAACCTTTCTCCCATCTGTCACAATCAACCAAGTTTATCAAGAGTGACCTTGCAATGACATCAGCCAGCACCCCAGCACCTATAAGACTTCTGGGTGAATCCCATCAGGGCCCATGGATGATATGTGTGTCCCATTTGCCTATGTCCTTCCTGAATTGAACCTTTTCCATACTGATATGTCTTCCTTTCAGCTTCTCCCCCTGGACTCTGGGGCCTCTTTCTCATTAAATGGCCTATAATGAACATGCACTATAATGTCAATATAATTTACAAGTATTCTTTGTAATTCTAATTTTAAGTTAGGAAATTCTGTAAGTAAACATCCTCCTAAATAAATCAAATACTATTCAAGGTGGTTTGTGTTTTTTTGTGCTCAGTTCTGTACATGTGTTCCAAGGAGACTGATTGATGTACTTGGTTTAGCAGAAAAATACAGTGATAAAATTTGAGATTAAATTCATGCACTTTTCCATTATTATTTAGATCACATTTTTACTATGAGAAAGAAAAATTCTTTCTTACTCAGATTGATATCTAAGCTTTAATAAATATTGGTGGGCTCAGTGTTCAATATAGAATGGGTTACTTCATAAAGACATATACAGTAAACACAATGCCTCTGATTTTATTCATATCTTTTTAAAGAAATCAAATTAATGTGGGCACATTTAGATGTCTGGTATGAATATCAAGTCTGACTTGAAATCTTATCTGAAAGCCACTGAATTTCTTTGGAGGGTAATCTCCAGGCCTCTGGATTTTCTCATTAAAATGTATGTCCCTCGCTGGTGTATTAGTCTAAAATGATGTTTCTCTGCTGGACCTATTTCCAGACTACTGCTGTTCAATCTCCAATTCTTCTGTTTTTCATCAGTGCTGAATTACAGTTGGGTTTGCAAGTCTAGCTTCTGAAACAACACCTGTCCCTTTTAAGTGAAATGGCTTAGACTGCTCATACTTGGTCTTTAGTGTATTCTTTGACAGAGATTTTCATGGTTTTGTTTGACTGTAATGGTGGTAATGTAAATAGATCTTGTGGCAGGGGTCAAGGAAGGAGCACAGGAAAATAGAAGGTAATTACTCTTTGTTTGGATGCAGGCATAGGATAAAGTAAGCCTGTCAATCTCACAGAGATGTACCAGAGTCAAAGGCCTGTACATCAGTAGTTCTCTGTGATTAGGGATTATTCCAGATGCCTCTTACACGAGTGTAGTAATGCATATCACCCCACTCCTGTAGGGTGGACACAATCTACTTTTAGGAACTCCTAAGCCTAACTGATAAGGGCAAATAAATTAATCCAAAAGCATGTTTTGTTCAACCTGATTTTGGCACTTATTGCTATTCTGTTAGAATTTACGAACATAATATGTGCAAATTCACTTTGACTTTTAAAAGACATTGGCTGGCTTTATAACAGATATACACTCTCTCTCAAGATCTCTCCCTATAAAGTAATGACTACAGCTTTTACTTTCTCTGTCATTAGGGCCTTATAGAAATCATTGCAGTAACATTACTAAAAGTCAGATGTATGGAAGTAATATACTGTTTATATTTTTTTAATACACCATGCTTTTCCTTTTCTCCAAGTCTGTCTCAGCCTTTTCAGAAACAGAGCTGAGTCTGCTACATGCGCAGGACATTTACTCATTCCCACCCACAGAATCACTTCATATACTATTTCCTTATGCAATATTCATGTTTCTGTCAATGGGGGTCCTGCAGATGGACAATGAGAGCGGAATAATCAAGAGGCATTTAATGAAGATCACAGTAAAAAATGCAATTACCTACTCAGTTAATTAAAATTTTCCACCTGCACTCTCAGGGGTATTTTTGTAGGGAAAAAAATGCCAAGACTTCGGTTTTACAATTTTTTAATGTCAAGTTTCAAACCTGGATGTCTTGTATAGAGTGAATATTATATCTCACGTGCTATTTAGCTTTGGCCCAAGAGCAGTTCAGTGACCCAAAGGAAGGTAAATTGATATCCTAATTGTCCCAGGTTCTCCATACATCATAAACTTAAATAAAATGAGGACCATCTCCAACAGATGATTCAGGTCTGTTTTAGCTTGAAAGACAGGTATCTGCTAAGGAAGGCAGGAGCCTCCCTTGGAATGGAGAATGTAACCCCCCTCTCCCTGAATTACTATAATTTTGAAATTAAGAGGCTCACAGGTAAAGATGTGGGAATAGGATTAACAGTTCTTTACTAGGAAAATTAAAATAAAAATGCAATAGTACAAAAAACCCAAACAAACAAAAAAATCACTGACAGAGTCAGAATACAACCATATGCCCTATTGGTCAGGGTGTTGGTAGCAGTCTAATTAAATCTTGTGTTGAAGCAATAATCCTGTAGAAGGGTGTAGTTTTCTTCTGAAGGTCCAGTGGTGGTGTAGATGGGTCCAGTCATTCCCTGGGAATCCAGTGGAAACAGACAGCCTCTGGTGCTCTAAATCTCAGATTATATCTAAGTAGGAATGCTTGGCTCCTCCCCCTGGGTGGAGCATCTCAGAATGGGATGATGTAATTTTATCATGACATGATGATATGCATGTCATGCACTGAGCCTTAATGGCCCATTAACAGAAGATATCCCCCGGGAGGGAGGATGAGTGTGGAAGAGATACAGAACATTCCCCCACCTGGTTTAACAGCTGGCCCATTTACAGAAGATGACCCCTGGAATTATGAGGAATGGGTCATGGAAGAGAAAGAACACTGCCCTACCTGGTTATGGTAATAAAATACATATATTTTGTTACTTCTTGCATTACAACCTAAGACAAAGTCTCAGAAGTTCATAGATCTCCACTTATGTAAAGTAAACCTTAACTTGCTAAATTCAACCTTTGAATGTTTCAAAATAACACTGAGGAACCACTGTGAATCACAATTATTTTCCAGTGTGGGGGTAAATTTACTGTCCCATGGAAGTTGAAGGGACTGTATGGGATGTTTATAGTTTGACTGTTTTGATTGTATTTTTCCCAATGAAAAGAAGGATAAAATATGCTGAAAAGCATAGTGGTAATTACTAATTATTTAAAATTAATATGTAATGACACTGGATAAAATAGTCTGCATTGATCCCTTTCTTGGTGAGATATTAACACATTACATAAAATGCAACATTTCAGAAGCAACAAATGAAAAATAAAGATTAGATCATACTCTATAGAATCAGATATATTTTCCTTAAAAAGCTTCTTCTTTTTTTCCACTTTTATATCTGGAAATCTGTCAAAATCATAATTTTTACGAAATAAGTATTTATAGTGGTAAATATGTTAATTACACAATTTCTAATTATCTCTATTTGTTTTCACCTCATTAGCTGCCAGCAGACTACTTTGCTGCTCAAGGGGAAAGAGAACCTTGACCAAATGAAATGAAGGTTGGAGCAATTCCATAATTGAGTGTTTGTGCTCACATATAAATCTATTTATTCTGGCTTGATTTGCTTGCTTTCCTTTAAAGTATGTCAGATAAACAAAATATCTTCCTTTTTAATTAATGGCAGTCAAAACTGCGCTTTATTTAAATTCTAAAACAAATCCTTGGCTTTAGTTTCAGGCTGCAAAAATACATTTTAATTTACTGAGCCGAATGGAAAACTTATATAATTCTACACTGTGGAATTTACTGCGTGTAGTCTGAGCTCCTAGATCCATCTTGCAAACAGAATGTTGTTGTATGGATTAATATGAATCCATTATAAACATTCAAATTAATAAAGTCAGGCATTTCAGACTTCTTTCTAGACTTGACTTTAGTGATCTGAAAAAGAAGGATAATGGTTCAAAATCTATTCTTAAACATATTTCTAATTTTAAAAATCCATTTGCAATTAACAGATGGATTTGGGATAAAATGAGACCCACTCAAAGATGTCCTAACTATATCTAGCAGACACTGAAGGAGACAGGAGAAGGTTCTTGAACTGTATAAATTTCAAGTTTAGAATACAGCTGCTGTGTTTTAAGAGTAGACAACACACTAAAGCTGCAGTAAATACAACAAAAGTTAACCTGTAAGAATAGAGAAACTAAGAGCCTTATTCATTTTGGTGACAGGAGAAAGGTTCTGAAAAATCAAACTGGTGTAACTGAAAGGTATTTCTTTAAATCCATGAAAAGTATAGAGTCTAAAATATTTATTCTATAATACTGCATGAACTGATATGAAAAACTAGGTTAAAGTTTTTGTAAATTGAGAAATCAGAAATAATAATATCAGAAATATAAAAAATACCTGAAGAGTAAGACAGAACATACATATTAGGGGAAAAAAAATGAGCAGGGGAATAATTACAATGATGGAGTTAATGGAAGCTGAAATAAAATCTAATATGGCTTATTGCAAAATAATTTTACTTGACTAATATGCTATACTTCTTTGACAATATAATTGATTGTTCTTAGATAAGCAAGAAAAGCTATTTCCATTGGCACAGGAAAATACTCCTAATCCATAATAGTAATAGAAAAAAATTAAATTGCAGAATTATGTGTATTTCACCTGTTTCTTTCCAAGAAGGTAAATAAAAATAAGGTCAGGAAGCGCTATTAAGAACTTAGAGCAAGGAAAGACTCATCATAAAAAAGCAATAGATGAGAAAAATTTATCTTCCTCTGCATGACAGAACAGAAGCAGAAAACAGCTATGATTTCTCTCTTTAGATGCATAGGAAAGCTAAATTTCAGGAAAGAAAAAAAGATATTTAAACTAGTAGGTAATGCCATCATAAGAAAATGTACATATGAACCATCTTGCACTTATTTAAGATGAAGATTAAGAGATACACAGCTAACCTGGTGTAGTAGAAAGTGTCCCTGTCCATGACACACATTTTAAAACTAGGTGATCCATAAGGCAAATTATAAATCTATTACCCAAATCATTCTGATTCTACAGCAAAGGTAAAACTTCTCACCAAAAGTGAGATTTCCAGTATCTGTGAAGGTGTCAAATTTCAGTTTCTATCCTTGTTATAGTTTCATTTATTTAAAGTAAAGCTTCATCTTCAAGTCAATCGTTTGTTTCCAAACCAATTTCTTTGGCTTTTAAGTACTTCTTTCAAACTGTATTTGTTAAACTAGTCTAGAAAGCGGTGATATCCAACCCCTTAAAATAACCCTCTTACTATCAATGTGTGAAATTTTTGCCTTTTATTTTCCTCATTATATGTTTTAATAATAATTTCAATTTAAAAATGCAACACAAAACTTAAGTACAAAATTTGTAATTGTTTTCCTTCATGAAATTGTGTATAATTGTAGTTTTGCAAACTAAAAAAACTTGTCTTTCTTGCTAGTGTTTAGCTTTTGTAGTACCTGCTTCTGTTTAACTTCTGCTATGCTGAACAATGTTTTCATGCCCTTATGACCCCATGGTTTTCTTCCTTAACTGACTGATGCCTGTCACATGCTGTGCAGTCATGTAGTTGAATAGAAGAGTAACCATACATTTTAATTCTGAGTGATTTTTTTAAAAATTGTTTGCTTAGCTTTAACAATATTAAGTGCATTAAAAGGTCAGATGCTTCCACTTCAGTAAGGCTATGTCAGTTTCCATGGTTTACTGGAATCTGGACCAATGTGAATGTCTTATTATTTGTTCTAAAAGCATGTTGTTCTTTCAAGCTACTGTGCAAAAAGTCAAACCTACTGCTCTTTAACCTGTTTTCCAAATATTTAGAAATTGAAACCAAATTATGATAGAGAAATAACTTTATCAGTCATGCACACTACACCTTGTATGTATTTTTTTTAAAATGAGGGAGATAAACTTTGGACACAGAATCACAAAAAGTTGAGGTTCAAAGGAACTCTTAGAAGTCACCTTGCCCAATCTCCCTGCTCAGGCAGGGAGGCCTACAGATTATTGTCCAGGTTTGGATATCTTCAAGGATGGAAAGTACACTGTTTTATGGAAAAAAAACAAAACAAAACAAAACCCTATTGTAGGCAACCTGTGCCAGTGTGCAGTTACACTCATATTAAAAAATTTCTTCTGCATGTTTAGAGGAAGCTTCCCTTGTTTCAGTATCTGCCTACTGCCTGTTGTCCTTACACTGGTCACCAACTAAAAGGGCTTGGCTCCATCTTCTGTATTTCCTCCTTTCAGAAACTTAAAAACACTAATTAGATCTCCCCCAAGCCCATGCAGAAACAGCCTTTCCCACTGTCTCAGCCTTTCCTCAGGACACAGATGTTCCTGTCCTGTCATCATCCTAGTGGCACTTTATTGGACTCCAGTGCTAAATAGAGGGGAGGGATCACCTCTCTTGGCCTGCTGAAAATGCTTTGTCTAATGCACATCAGGAGAGAATTAGCCTTTTTTTGGCTCAAGGGTGCATTGCTGGCTCGTGTGCAGCTTGGTGTCCAGTTGCAGGAGTTCACACTTCCCCTTGCTGATCTGGTTGATGTTCTTAGATCATTTCTTCAAGGACCCTCTGGTTGGCAGCAAGGTCCTCTGCCATATCAGCCACTTCTGCCATCCGCAAACTGAGGATGAACTCTGCACTCCAATCTTTTTTGAAGGTGTGCACCCAGTATTGATTCCTAGGGTACACTGCTAGCTACTGACTTCCAACTAGATTTTATTTCTCTGATCACCACCCTCGGAGCCAATCATTCAGGCAGTTTTTAATCCATCAAACTGCTTTCTCATTCAGCCCATAATTCATGAGCTTCTCTATGAAGATCTTAAGGGAAGCTTAGGGGAAACTTCAGTCAAATGGAAGTTTGTTGACTGAGCTTGATTAAACAAGGTTATGATTTGGTACATGTGCAGATTGTTGTGTGAATGAATATGACTTACAAAATTTCCATTTCTCTATATTTGAAGTACGTCTTTTAATTGAACAATGTTTTTAAAAGATTTCAGCTAGTTTGAATTACCATTGCATAAAACATGGAAATATATTCACCTGGGACTAAATAGCACTTGTTGAATCTTATCTTAGTCACATAGATGCAGTTAAGGAAGTTGGGAATTAATCCCCTAGGCATGTTAATGTGCTTTTTTGACAACTGTTATTAACTCTAACAAGGTATTTAAATTGCAGATATTTTTCTGACTGAATATTTAAAAGGTACTTGACAGCCAATCACCAGTGTGCCAGATGTGTTTCCCTGTTGCAAGTGTATCCTATGATTTTAGATTTTAGCTTAGATAATTTATTCTACCTTTGGAGCCTTGGTGCCACAGATCACAACATGACAGAATTGTTAGGGTTGGAAGGGACCTCTGGAACACCACCTAGAATGGGTTACACTAGAAAGTGTCCTGGTGAGTTTTGAATGTCTCCAGACAAGGAGGTTGCAGGACCTCCCTGGGCACAGAAAAATGCCTTTTCCATAAAAAACCTCATCAACTTCCTCCTCCTGGTCAGACGGCCCATAGCAATAGCCCTCAAGTGTCACCCATATTATCCAGTCCCTTACTTCTCATCCATAAGTTCTCAATTAATTTGTCTGCCCCTGGGTAGAGCTTGAGACATTCCAGATGCTCCTTCACATAAAGAGCAAATCCGTCATCTCACCTCTCTTACCTGTTCTTCCTAAAAAGGGCAGAGCCATCTTACACCACATCTCTGTAACTGTAATGAGATTTAACATAGATTTTTGATTCTTACAATCTATTCTCCCTACAGTGTATTCTTTACAGTAACCATTTATTTTCCTCATCCTAAATTCAGAATTTGTATCAGGGAAAACCTTCTCACTTGTTATTTTTTTTAATAGATTTGTGTTGAATGTCTTAGGTCTCAGCATAGAACTCTTAGGAACTCTGTTGGTAACATATGTTGACAATTTGCACACTACACATAAATATTTTTTTTTTTCTTACTTCTTGATTATTATAAGTTATTTTAAAAAAATGTTCTTGAATCTATCTTTACCTCGCTAAGTGACTTCTCATTTAAAGACTTATGCTTTGTTGGTGAGAAATATAATTCTTTAAAACATTACATAGACAGTTCCTGACTGGATAATATATCTGCATGACTATTTTTTTGTTGCTTGATACTGAACTTTTAACCCCAAGTTAATGGCTACTTGAATTCTTCCTGAATCTATTTTTGATGTCTGTTTGCACTCACGTCATTTTTAATTTCTCCACTCGCAGCTAATTTTAGGAATAGTTGTGCAATAGTTTATATTAGAATTTGTAGTTTGGAAAAAATCAGATTTACACTTCTTTGGAATTTGTTTATGAACAGTAGCTGGCTTTTTTCTTTGCTTTGTTTGTTTTTCCTTTGGAAGGGGTTGAGGGGGTCTCAGCTGTTTGCCTTTGCATAATCCTTCCTACTTAAGCAGTCTCTGACACTTAAAAAAATTCTGAACCTTGCTAGACAGTATCCTGTTTTTTCTTCTCATAGGAACTGAGTCTGTCAAATCTGAGCTAAATTTGCTAGGTCACCCTTTTCAGGAACTTATTCAGATAAATCACATAAGTGGGAACAAATGCCTGGTAGTTGTGTGTATGTGTCTATAATTAGAGACGAGATAATGAGTTTGCAGCCTGAGATGTCCCTTGATAATTTGTTCATCCTAAGTGAAGAGAACAAGGGAGAATTGAAGAAGGCAAGAAGAAAGGATGGGACTCTTTTTGGGCATCAGCAATGATTTACTGATTATGTAGTGAGAGCTTTCCACTACAGCGCTTAACTAATAAACTATGTGTGAAAGAAATACATTCACTTTACTATTGAAATTATTTTAATTAGGACCCAGCACTGTAGCCCACCTTTATAGATTATTTCTAACTGCATGTGGGAGGAATTCACTTTGGAGAATAACCTTTCCATTTATTCAAAACGTAGTGGCATGTTTACACCTAGGTAATTACAATCCAAGCTCAGTAAGCAGAGAAATACACAAGCAAAAATATTCCATATACTAAAGAACTGTTTGTAAGTGCAATGATATAAAGGTGATGCAAAAAAAAAAGGGTTTGATTGCTACTGGTTTTCATTTTTTTTCTTAAAAGAGAAACATTCTTTATGATCTTTTTCTGGCTTCTTCTTCTCCTTTTGGAAATATAAAGAGAGAAACTTGGGTTTCCCTTACATTTAGGGAATTTTGCTTTTGTCCAGACTGAATTTTTATATAAAATTTCGTTTTGTATTTTTTTCTGTTTCCTGATATGGAAAATTATAATACAATATGTGAAATATGATTTATAAATTGTTATTGTTAATTACAATTATGTTTGTCATGGAAAGAAACTATTTTTCTTTCGTTTTTATTGTGGGAATATTATAAATAATTATTATAATACCACACAATCAATATGACTATGGTGTGTAGTCTCACAGATCTTGTTTAGGTTAATTTACCCAATGGTATTGAAAAAAAAAAGAAAAAACGTATGGTATCAACTGTAAACTTTCCCAAATATAAACATTTTGCTCAAACCTGATGCTCTTGTATATGCTAGGAGCATAGTGTTTCTGTTAGTGATCTTTTTAAAAGAATAAAGAAGAGTCCACATGTCAGTGCCACTTGAAATTCCTTTAAAACACATCTTAAACTAGAATCTCACACCATTATATATGACAGCTTAAGGACCAAGTGAAACTTTGTTTCAGCTCACTGTATAGAAAACCAGAAATTTTGTTTTAAATAAATTTTGTATGTACAGAGTAATTTGATAGAATTGTCAATAAAAGCAAATACACAGAAATGAGACTATGAATTTTTTAGTTACTTGACTTACATTTGTTGTAGTTTAAGCCCAGCTGACAATGTAGTACCAACTGCTCACTCACCCCCAAGCCCAGTGGAATAAGAAGGAGAATAAAAAGTTGAGATAAGAACAGTTTAATAATGGAAACAAAATTAAATAATAAATAAAAATTAATAAATGATTACCATTGTTACTATTATGGAAATAAATAAAACTCAAGAAAAAACAAATAATGCACAATAGAATTAGTTCACCACCTGATGACCAATTTCAAGCTCCATCCCTGAACCCTGATCATTCTCCTTTCCAAGTAATTCCCTCATTTTATATACTCGGCATAAGATTCTGCAGAATATCCCTTTGGCCACTTTGTGTCACCTGTCCCAGCTATGCTCTCTCCCAGCTTTTTTTTTCTCTCTGGCAGAGAATAAGACACAAAAAAAAAGAGTCCTTGGCTTCAGGTAAACACAATCTAGCAACAACCAAAACATCAATGTGTTATCTACATTATTCTCATACAAAATTCAACACAGAGCACTGTACCAGCTACCCCAGCCAAAACCAGGACAACATTGTTGCTTGTGACCAAATAAACACCAGAAGGTCATAGAATCAAATCAAATGAAGCTAAAATCTGTGATTGTGAAGTTCAGGATATTATCCGGTTGAGCTATAGAACAAACTCCTTGGTTTTAGATAGGTGTAATATTTGTTTAAGTCTTAAACACTACTGAGATCACAACTTGCATATGAAATACTAGAGCAAGTTCACACAAACTTCTTCTATTTAGAGTAAGACTATTCATTGATAGCAATGTTTATGTGCTTTAATGACTAAAATAAAAAGGAGTCCAAAATCTCAAATGAATGCTCATTAGCTTGTGCCAGGCAGTGTTAGTGATGTGATTAAACCTAATGGGCTCATTACATCATGTCAACAGTTTCTAGCTTTTTCTGAAATTAAAACAAGAGAACGGCAAGAAATGAGGTTCAAATGAAAACCTGATATTTGCTGAATGAAATTGCTATTGTCTTCTCAGCACGATATCCATTTGATTGTAACTCAGCTTTTCCTATACGTCTCTTCAAATCCTATATTGGAAATACTTTCAGACTCAATCCATAAAACAGCATGGAAAAGGGACTGGAAAAAAGGTGATAGTATGAAAGAGGTGAGTGGCTTCACTACTCTTGTAGAACTACTACTGGCCACCAGTTCCCATTCCTCTTTATGAGTATTCATTACTGAGCTGATCTCCAAAGAGATGAAACACAGTTGCTGGCAAATTTACTGAGCCGGTTAGACTCTTGAGATTTTTGTGACATTTGACCTTGCAGATGTGACAAAACAAAGCATGGTCCTGTCTGACCAGCCTGCTGGCCTTCTGTGATGGAATGACTGCATCGGGGACAAGGGAAGGGCTACGGATGCCATCTGTATGGATTTCTGTAAGGCCTTTGACACAGGTCCCTACAACATCCTTCCCTCCAAATTAGAGAGAGGGGTTTGATGGGTGGATGGTTCAGTGGACAAGGAATTGGTTGGACAGTCCTACCCAGAGGGTACTGGTGAATGTTTCAATGTCCCAATGGGGACTGGTGACAAGTAGTGTCCCCCAGGGATCCACCCTGGGACCAGTGCTCTTAAGTGTTCTCATCCATGACAGAGAAAAGGGGATCAAGTGCACCCTCAGCAAGTTTGCAGATGACACCATGACGAGAGGTACAGCTGAGACACCTGAAAAAAGGGATGCCATCCAGAGAGACCTGGAAAAGCTCAAAAAGTGAGCACATGGGAACCTTGTGAGGGTTCTTTTATTTCTTGTGGAAGTGACCAGCAAACAGATATAGACCATTTTGCCACTTCAGGTAACCAACTCCGCATTTTGTATTGTTTTTCTTTTTCATTATCCTTGTTCCTCTCTTGATTTTTTAGAAGAAACCTGAGAGATTAAGAAAAGGCGTTTGTGCTACAGCTAAAGTATTTCTTTTCTCTGCAGGTCTGGAGAAAAATTTCCTGCTCTTCAAGTTGTTACAAGTAACAATTAGTGATAATGTCCACCTAAACAGAGAATATTCACAGCTAGCTCCTATTTCCTTCCTGCATTTTAAGAGCATAGACCATTCCTATTAACCAAAGAGATATGATGGGTCAGAAACTGTATAATTCTCCTTTTTCATTCAGCTTAAGGAACTGCCAAGCAGTCGTGTGTGTCAAATAGGTCTATCAATGGTCATTGGTTATGTACCCAAGGAGTCCCAAAATGTAGAAGACATCTTGATGGACCATATCAGCTCCTTAATTATTCTGCTGGTGTATGCTTGCACATATACTCTTCTGTTATTCCCACAGACTGCAGAAGGAAGGGTAAACATGGTAAAGCATGCAATTTTTCATTATAAAAAGAGTAATTTTTTAATACAATGGTGTTGAAGCTGTTTAGAAAGAATAATATACTGACTAGAAGTAATGACAGTGTAGAAGGAATGCATCTTACACATAAAAATGTCAGTGAATTATATCTACTGTGTAGCTTTTGAGTTCTGCTTTGTGTTGTTTCTATCCCTGAATCAGCTAAATATGCTACCCTTAAATAATAAGCTTCCTGGGAACAAGATGAAAAGAATTTGGGAGTATTGTGTTGTTGTAGTGACTTTGAAGTTTCATCTCTAGGCTTAAAACAATCAGGTCAGGGTCATAGAATTCTATAAACCAACAAAAAAATTTCCTTCATTCTTGTACAGAAGTGTTTTTCAAAACTAAAAATTCTGAGAAAAACAGAAGAATGGTTTCAAAACTAATGTGTCTATGAGGGCATACCATAGTTATTTTTTGCTATTTGTGTCCTTTGGTAAAATCCAAGACAAAATAACCCCTAAGAGTTCTTTCTTCACAATGTTTTTAATATCTGGAGGTTAATCTTCTACATAAATCTCAAAGACACTGTAATTCACAATCTACTTCCTGTAAATGTCCCCAGTCAACATTTAATGCATAATCAAGCAATTTTGCATGGTATACAGCATTCCAACATTGTAAACTTGATAAAATCTGCTAGTCAGTAAATGTTTGGGTTTTACTATATTTGCTTTGATTATCTGCCTAATTACATTTCCAACATAGCATTTAGAATCTTATCTTTCTGGTCTTTACAATTTTGGTTCTCCCAAACTTGAGAACAAATTCAGACTTTCACATATTTCATAGATTCTCTGTTTATCTAAATGATCTGGAGTCTTCTCACAGGTAATAGAAGTCACTGAGGTAATGATGATTAATCCTCAATTACTTAGTGCAGAAGTGCCCACACTGGGGAACAACATGGTATATTTATTTTTACTAGGATAATATGAAAATAACTTGTCTTGTACTTTTCTTGAGTGAATGTCTTTACCATCTTCTTAATTAGGCATGCCATTGTATTTTATTCAGATTTCCTGGAAGTTGGTTGTTTGTTCTTCTCTGAAGGAGAAACTCTCTATATAAAAGATTTCCTTAGTAAGCACACATAGCAATTCAAGTACCAAAAAATCATTCTTGCATCATGCACATTCCCAGACCAGAGTCACATAAGTGTCACTGTTTGCATCCAGTTTCCCAAAATTATAGCTGATACAAAAGGGTAAGGCTTGCAGACTTATTCACTCTAATGAAAATTGCCTTGAGTATTGAAGTGTTAGAGGTTAGGAGACAAACAGTAACTATCAGACCTATTTTGAGAACCCACCATAGTACCCTGTCTCCTTTGCATTCATAAAGAGAAGAAATTTGATCTAAAATCTGTTTCTTTTTACTGCTTTCAAGTAAATATAGCCTCCCACCTTATTTCATACTAAATAGTCACAAAAATGTAATGTCTTTGATAACAATGAGAAGAATAACATTAAAACTGTAGATGATTTTGCTATTTGAAAAAAAATGTCTGGGTTTACCTTTTATATTTTTCTTGTTTGGTTGGTTTTGGTTTTGGGGTGTTTTCTTTTGGTGGTTTATGTTTGTTTGTTTATTTTTTTCTGTGAGGAGGAGAGAAAGAGTATCTTTTACTTGAAGTAAAACAACATATGGATATGTCATTATGAAAGTTCTGTATTGATTACCAGAGTAGCAGCTGACAAAGTGAATGACTAGTGACTGACTATTGCATTTTTTGAGCAAATGCAATAATCTGCAATGTAATCACTCTTTAAGGATGAAGGATGCTTTAATCATCCAACAGGAAGGATGTATGACGATGAGCTTCCTAATAAAATAATAAGTTTAGGTGGGGCCGCTCCGGCCACCTGGCTGTGCAAACACTAAAAATTGTATGCTTTAACAGATGTTTTAAGGGTAGATGAGTGTCAAATGATGCATGAAGAGACTCCCTCCACTGTCTGAATTTAATTTTCTTCATTGTTACTATGGGGTTATAAATGGATTAAGTGAAAGCCAAGAGAAAATACATTCGTTCTTAGCATCTTTGAAGGCAGAAAATTTTAAATAAGACAAAATCACTTTGGAAGCCTTGAAATCCTTTCTTCTTGTTGTTCCTGTTAGTTTTGTGGTTTTTATTTCACCCCAAATGCTGATAATGGAATGGAAATGTTTTTCAGTTGTATGGAAGGGAATATCATTGAAATCTGATTCTAGGGAACTACAAGTTACATGAAATGATGGAGATGGTTAGCATATGTCTAGATTTCTCATTCCACGAGCCAAAGGGCTGTCATTGACTGATCTATAATCATTGTGAGATATTCAATAGTGAGAGGGTAGGAAAACTGACATGTTCCATTTATTCTGAGGAAACCAAGGTCAGTTTCTGAAGTTAAGGCTGATTTATGCTATGATATGGATTTCTTCCTTATGAAAATTTGAATGAACAGAGAATTAGGCTTTTCTGCACTCATACCTATTCTTTTCTCTCATTACATGAAAAAGAAAAGAGTTAAAAATTTTGGGAGACAAGAACTGTGTTTCATTTAGAGCTCTGTTCAACGGGAAATGTGTCCCACTTGTCAGTCATGGAAATGCCCAATTAGCTATGGCAACAAAGTTCTTGTGTACATCCAGGGAATTTCTATTCTTCCTGCTTCCCACTGCTTTTTTTAAAAAATAATTATTCCCACTGTGAGACAACCTGTTGAACCCATTCTCTTTGGGCTGCACTAACTTTGTGACCTATACTTGGAACTGCATAGCTGGAGAAAGGGCAGATGTAGACATAACAATGCAAAGAAATTAAGAACTGTAGGACAAGCTAAGATGAGTACATTTTCTTCAACAATTTGAGCATATCCAAGAAAAGACTGCTTTTTCTAGCTTCTGTGTTATGATACCTATGTGACAAAAAGAACAGATCTATGGCATAATGTAATATCATGTACTATTACAGCTTTGCTTAATAATTGTAGTTGGTTTCCACTAAGTAACAAGTTTATTTCATTGTTTATTTTAGAAATATTGATTCAACTGAAGTCTCCCCCTCATAAAATAATTTCTAATGAGGCTTTCATTATGATATAACAAAATGACATAACAACCAGCATCAGATTTGATGTCACTCAAAACAGTAAATTAAAATTGACACTCTGTATTTCTCCAGTTTCTAATTCAGTTGTTTAACTAACTCTGAAAGTGAAAAGATTCTTAAATCTGTGTTGCAATAGATTGCTTTGTGGGTTCAAAATTATACTAATGCTTTAAACCTATTCAGCATTATAGTTTTAGCAACCATATTAAATAAAGTATAATCACCTTAAATGGGCATAGTGAAGTGTCTTAGTTGCAGAAATATAGGCAGATGTATTCTACATAGCAATGCTAATGCTTGTTGTGTTTTGTTGTCTTCCTCATTCTGATACTGGGATATCCATAATACATGACCAAGCAGATTTATCTGTATTATGCAGATATATTAAATCCAGCGATTTCTCTCTTTCTCTCTCTCTCTTCTCTAATAGCCTGACAAATAAGAAAGTGATATATATTTAATATGGAGCACCATATTAAGTGTGAACATTGGAATGTGATGACATCTTCAGTTGTGTGATTATAATTTTACATTTTTTTATATCAACAAATATGAAATATTTAGATGACAATTCATCAGTATTCCTGAGTTCTTATTTTTATTAATTATAATTAATGTTAAAAAGGGATATGGATGTAGATTTAATTAAGGCATATGCTCAGATTTTCACCTCACAAATATCATGAGCAAAGTTAGTGTCTTGCTAATTTTCTTATTGTTGTTATAAGAATCATTGATTTTTTTTTAATGTATAGTTGACTTTTTCAAGACATGGCAAGGTCTTTTTGAATTCCTACAAAGACAGGAGCTGATTAAATTCTTGTGGAGATAAAAAATTTGAAATAGAAAAGGAAACAACATTCGTTGAAGTGCCTATTACACCTCATTTGCCTAAATGCATTTTATCTTCTCTTCTGTATTTAAAAGTTTTCAAAAGATGTGTTCTCTTAACTGTCCTTTTGCTGATCTGAAACGGACTCATGCCTTACCTTTCATATTTATGAATACATGTTCAGTGAATGCAGGAGGGAAGCAGAAAAGCAGCAGTGGGTTATTTTGTTGCAGGCTGAGCTTGTCCAAAGCACACATGAGCAGAAGGCAGAAGCCTGTAGAGTCTTGACAATAACGCAAAGAGGAACAGGCTGGGAAGAAAAGGTCATTGGAAGAGAAAGGAGAGAGAGTATTTTATTAGCTGATTTAAGAGCTAATCCTCTTTCACATACCGAGGCTAAGTAAATGCTCCTGCTACCTCAGTCTTTAGGAGTGATGGCCTCTCCTGGTCTTGTTACTTCTCCATACTCTGGCCTTGTGCATGAAGTTAACCTTTCTTCTTAACTGCTCCTATAATAATAAGCTGTGAAATTTTCTGAGCCTTTTATTGTGCAAATGATAAGGAAATATTTTTCTATGAATTTAAAGTGAATTTTTTATGTGTCAAAACTGCAACTGTTAAAAAGATGGTATTAGTACCATTTTTTTTCAAATTATGAAGATAAATCTGCAAATTAGAACTATTCCTTCCTTGGATGTATAAAGCAAGAAGACACACTTTAAACCCAGAAACAGAATAACTACTACAGATCAGTGAAACTGCCTCACTAATTCAGCTGGAAATATTTTACTGGAGTCATCAGAAAATGAAAAGGTAAACAGGAGTTATTATTATACTAAGCAGCATGTTTTATTTCTAAATATGCTGAATTAACAGATTTTTTAAAAATTATCTTGCCTGACTACATTTTTTTAAATATACAGGAGTATATCATAGCACCTGTGAATTGTGTAAAAGCACGTGTGAGTTATCCTCTCAGACAGGGTCTCAATTTCATGTGAGAAGCTAGGCATAAAGCAGTTTTCGTAGTTAGGAGTGAAGGCAAGCGAGTTTCTTGCAGAAAAGTTGGATTTGAAATGCATGAAAGCATTTTTATTTTTATATACAGATCAAGCTTGATTTGTCTCCACACCTTGAGTTACACAAAGTTTTGACAAACCTAAAGGAAACAAGCAATACTCAAGCAACAAAGGAAGGAAAGTAGGGAATTCAGAATAATGCTGGAATTCCTGTTTTGAGTTGGAGGTTTTATGTCTTAAAAATTTATTTGTAATTTTATTTTCTGTTCCAATTTCCACAAGCTTTTATTCTTTTGGAAGGAGTTTTGGCAACTAAAATTCTTGACTATAATGTTGTAGTGGCTTTATTTGGCAAGGTTTTGGTAGCTGAGGGTGCTGCAGGGGGGGTTCTCTAAAATGACCATATAAGTTTCCCCCAGATCAGAAAAACCCAGTTTCAGCCATCTCCAAGTACCCTCCACTGGCCAAAGAGGAGCCCGTCAACAAGGTTGGTAGTGCCTTTGTGATAACATAATAAAGAAAACATAACAGAGAAAGATGCTGTACAACAGCTGTGAGACAGGAGTGAGATAATGTGAGAGAAACAGCCCTGGAGACATCAAGGCTAGAGAAGAAGGAACAAGGGGAGGAGGTGCTCCAGACATGGAGCAGATTCCCCTGCAGTCTGTGGTACAGACCATGGTGATGCTGGCTGTGCCCCTGCAGCCCATGGAGGACCATGGCAAAGTAGATATCCATGACAGTCCATGAAGGATGGCAAGCTGAAGCAGGACCCTGGCAGGAACAGTGATTTGAGGAGAGAAACCTACAAAGGAGGGTGTTTTCTGGCAGTAGTTGTGTCTCATGTGGGAGTAGTAGCCTCATGAAGGACTGTATTCCCTTGAAAGGGGCCCAAACTCAACCATTTCATGAAGGGCTGTCTCCCATGGAGTGATCCCATGCTGGAGCAGGGGAAGAGCATGAGGAGGAAGGAGTGGAAAAGATGGAGAATTATGAATTAACCACAACTACCTTTCCTGTGCTTCATGGGATGGAAGGGACAGCAGGGGTCAAGAAGGTAAATAGTTAGGAAGAAAATCAAACCTGAGAGGAAATGAAGGATGAAGGAATTTGGATTTCGTTTTTTAATTGTTTTTAAGTATTTCAAAGTACCCCACTCTGTTACAAGCAATTGACAATTAATTAGGTTATTCTTCTTCAAATCAAGTCTTTTTTGCCCATGATGTTAATTAGTAAGTAATCTCCCTGTTCCTGTATTGACTCAGAAGAGTTTCGTTTTGTTTTTTCCCATTGTTCTGTTGATGCATGGAGTGACAGAGCAGCTTGGTGTGCTCCTGCCAGCCAGCCAAGGTCTATTGACCACAAATAATTATATGAACAATATAATCCAGTTAGAGGCCTTGGATTACAGAGTAAAAACAAGTTGTCTGTTTCTACGGGAAAAAAAAGACATTTTTGTAAGTTGTTGCAAGCTTGTAAGTCTTTTTAGACAACCTAGGATTTTAGCAAATTAAATAATAATATTTAACAGAAAAATATAATATATGTATAATAAGATTTTGACTAGATCTATGGCTGCACAGTCTTTCTGTTTATATTAACACATTGAAAAGGGAAAGAAGTTAATGGGAAAAGAGTCAAAGTTTAATACCATTTACTCCTAGGACTGCAGTAAAAAGGTGACTTCAGATAGTAAAGATCATGTTCATTGGTTACTACACTGACTATCTGGTTTGTGTTTTATTCTTTTAATATACTAATTATGTGACAAATAAGTATAAAATGTACAAATAGTCAAGTTGAAGCTTACATTTACATATTGAAGAATGGTTTGTCAGAAAACAATCTATTCACACGTGCTACAGAATTTTGAAAAAGCTGCAGTTGAGTGAGTTCTGGGCTTAAGCTATCATAATATTCTTTACACCAAGAAAATTTGAGATAGAAGTAGTTATTCTATGCAGCAAACAGGGAAAAATATTTATCGATCCTGCTAAATATTCAACTCATATACATTTGCTTTAGGAATAGAGAGCTTAGGAAATTAATATTAACCTATGCTCATGAATTTATTTCCATTTTCCATTCAGTCACCCTCTCCCTCCAATATGAAGCTCTGAGTGTGAAAGAATATTTCTAAAAAATTAAAAACTGTAAGAGGGAGGTGAAGGAAGCTAGAAACAAGAAAGTCAAGGCTTCTTTAAGTAGCTTCACTTGGGAACATCAGAACATCATATGTCTACATCACAAAAATAATTTCCTAGAAGGCACATTTTCCACAGATAAAGCATTGTGGTCATTCAAATGTGAATTAAAAACCATTCTGAAGAGATATTCAATTTGATGAAAAGGAAATAGGATTGGTTAATAATTTCTTCCAGTAATAATATCACAGAGATTGCTATTTACTAAACTTAGGCCATTCTTTCTCCCTTTAACTACTGAAATTCATCTTCTCCCAACTAGATGCCGTGACAGTTCATACATCTTCTGCATAAATCACTGTAAATGCAAACTGAAACCTACAGTAGTATGAACAATTGTGAGTAGTTGCCTGTCTTTCTGATTTCCTCTCTTATGAACCAAGATTTGGAATTTTTCTAATTTTGAGCTTCATCTCTATGTACAGCCTAATTTTCTGGTTGTTTCCTTAGTCTTCAACTTACTTTATATGGCCTTATAATTTTTTTACTGCAAACACATATTTTTGAAAAAAATCAAGGATGAAAGACACTTGACCTCATAGAATTTCATGAGATTTGCAAATGCCTATGCTCTAAGACTGTTAAGGTCCATTTGGGTGGCATCACATCCCTTCAGGGTGTCAGCTTGGTGTCACCTGCAGAATTCCTGGGGGTGCACTTGGTTTTCTTGTTCATGTCATCAACGAGGTTGTTCAACAGTGCCAATTCCAATATTAACCCTTGGGGAGCAACACTCCTCACCAGTCTCCATTTGAATAACAAACTGTTGACCCCAACTATTTGAGTGCTCACGAAATTCAACAAGGCCTAGTCTAAGGTCCCACATCTGTGTCAGGGCATTCACAAGCACATATATAGTCTGGATGAAGAATGGATTGAGAACAGCCCTGAGGAGAAGGGTTTTGTGCTGATGGATGAGAAACTTGGCATGAGTTTGCCATGAGTGCTTGCAGCCCAGAAAGCCAATGTGCCCTGGACTGCATGAAAAGCCATGGAGACAGCAGGGCAAGGGAGGTGATACCATCCCTCTGCTCTGCTCTGCTCTGCTGAGTACTCTGTCTAGCTTTGAGTCTTCCAGTATAGGAAGGATGTGGTCCTGTTGGAAACAGTCCAGGGGAGAGCCACCGCAATGATGAGAGGGCTGGAGCACCTCTTTGATGAAGACAGGTTGAGCTGGAGATTGCTCAGCTTGGAGAAGAAAAGACTGCAGGGAGACCTTTTAGCAGCCTTTTAGTACCTGAAGGGGGCCTAACCAAAATTGGAGAGGGATCCTTTAGAAGGGTATGTAGTGACAGGAAAAGGAGGAACGGCTTCAAACTGAAAGAAGGTTGGTCTAGGTTAGCTATTGGGAAGAAATTCTTGACTGCAGGAGTGGTGAGGTTAAGGGAGCCTTAAGGTCTCTTCAAAGCAAAAACATGCTATGATTTTAGGGTGTAGGACATGGTAAAAAGGTTTCAACATTCTATTAGCTTCCAAATCCCATTTGATCACAACAGTGTAGGAAGATCATGCATGATCATTCCCACATGTTCTCTTTTCTCCAGTCATGCATTCAGGCACCCAGAAAGATCTTGCAGCCTCATCAGTGCTATGAGGTTGATTCTAAACTGCAGGGGATATCCTCATGTGTGTTTCTGTTATTCCTGATTTCTGGTAGCTTTGTTTAGTTATTGAGGGATAGGCTGTGAAAGGTGCTTCTCACTTAGACCTGTTGTGTGAAACTTTCTCTTCCCCTTGGATATAAACTCAAGCAAGTTATTTCAGAGCACAGATGTTGTGTCTGTCCTCTTCCCATTCAGACATTTATTTCTAAAGTGAGACAGCAAGAGTCTCTGTCCCATCTCGGAGCAGTTTGTTATACCCTGAACAAATAGAAGTCAGCAAGGGAATAGAACAATGTCATCTTATACTGAAAAATTGGTTTTTATTTATTTAAAGATCAGTATGGACAGTGCCCCCAGGGGTATAAGAGGGTATGAAGATTATATTTCTATCTGTGCAGGAAGATAACGTGGAGTTTTATTACATCAGTGCTTCGGTGGTTTGGAATCGTCTAAAACAGCTGTCAAAATACTTTGAATTTTAAAAAAGAGAAACATGGAGTAAAAGGTTTTTTTGTCTAGAATGATTCATCTTAAAGGTAGGCAGCTGCATTGCTCTTATAGCTGCACTAGCACAGCATTGTACAAACATAGACAAATATTGCAGGAAGACGGTATAACCTTTTTGATGTCATCTGATACAGATGTATGCATGTATTATGTGTTGGCAAATTCTTGGGAAAGGCCTTATGTGCCCTAAAAATATCTCAATAATCTTCTCCCTTCTGCCTCTCATCAAACAACAGAAAAATTTGAATTGCTGGTTGTCATACAGACATTTACCAGGATAAAATTGATCTTGCCTAGTAATTACATAGGTGAAACTGAACATCTACATGTTAGAAAGATTTCATGCCTAAGATGAAGATATGGAAACATGCAGTTAATGCTAGAATAGTTTTGACAAACCCCTTTTCCATCTCTAAACACTTGAGCCACTTTAAAAGGTGACCCTGATAAAATCCATAAACATCATGTTTTCATGGCATCAAGCAGAGATACTCCATAGTATTTCCCTACCCCCACTTAATAGTTCCAGGAGTGATTGAATAGCAATTAAAGTATGAGTCAAAATATAATACAAGCTGATAAGAATAAAGACAGGCACCTTTATAAGGAAGGGGGAGGATGTGCTTAGGGAAGACATAAGAGCAAATCATAAAGCATAATCATAATTTCAAGCAATCCCCTTATGATTGCTAACTCACATATAAAGCAGTAAGCTAGCCAAGAACCTAAAGTAAAAGCACACTCCAACAGTAATAGCCCTCTCATCTTTCAAATTTGTCTAATTTGCCTAATCTACTTAAATTTAGTCACTATCAACATCAATGGTGCATTTCTATTTGAGAAGTAGATGTATATCTGGTTTTCTCCAAATTTTTCATTGTGACCAGGAAATATTATGCAATATTTTGTCTATGCACTATTTTTAAAACCATCATTTGAGACACATTTTAATTATTTAATACCTGCTTATTTCAGTTTAATAATCTGCACTTGTTTTACTGTAAAAACTGTTAGCAGAAATAATTTAAAACATTTAAATTGTAAAGAAAATTGTTTTGTCATCGTCACTGAGACCAATATTAGCAAGTCTGCTGATGGTGTAAAAACACAAATATAAAATAAATTTACGAATTAACACTTGGACAAAAATAGATAAAGCAGACAAATGAAGCAGCTATGGGTAGGGAAAGTACATGGGAGAAAAGCACTGGTTTTCCTAGAGTTTCATAGGTTGTGATAACTCCAGGAATAATTAGAAAAAGATGATTTATTAGATGACCAAATAAATAAATTGTTTCAGTAGTTTATTTGCTTGGATGAAGCATGAGTAGTCTCCTTAAGATTATGATACATTAAGCTCTTGGTTTGTATTTTGAGATACAGAGGGAATAAATTAATTAAAAACATCTGGAAACCTGTCTAGAATTTTTTCTAATCAATTAAGAAAATACTCTAATCAATTACTCATCATATTTATTTCTGACTTCTTTTTTTAGGGTTGTGAAAAGCAGGACTGGAGAAATAAAATTTATTTCTGAAGTAATTTATTATACAATGTGTGAGTTTTATGATAGAAAACATTAGACCTAAGAGATGCCACAATATATGTGAGCTTTATGGATTATAATTTTGGTTTTAAAACAAGGAGTTTTGTGAATTTTAAGTAAGATTAAGAAATATGGAATAGAAAAATAAAGAGAAAATGAGTTTTAATTCTATTGAATACCTTTAGTTATTGAAAGGCACAATATAGGCACTGTTGATCAAATAGTTTCTCATGAAAATATAATTAATGAGAAAATATTTCTCTGAGTCACATTACTATATATATGAGTCAACATACTATATCTTACTTGAAGACACCATTGGCTTCTCCATAAAATGTGTTAAGTCATCAGAATCCTGGAAAACAGTACTTTCCTCTCAAATTATCATATTATTTTAGGTAACTCATCTGTTTAGAAAGAATAGAAAATGATAAGTTTTAAATCAACAAGTATAATGGTATTAAAATATTCCCTGCAATTCTGAATGTGCACCAGGATTATTGTTTTATTATGCAAATTAATTTATAACCCCCTTTGTTATCTTGAGATATACTTGGAGGTTGATTTAAAAGCTGATATTAAAATGAAATATGTCTGCTGAAGCATAACAAGGACATCTAGCTGAAAGTTATATGAGTTTGGTACAACTGGTGACAATATTTTCCTGATGTTTCAATACTAATACCATTAATTTTCAAACTATCTAAGTAAAATTTAATATGGGTTATTGTTATGCAGGTGATATGTTGAGGAAGTTATTATTCTGCTGGTTTCACATTCCACACTGAGAAGGGAAAAAGGAGAAACATTTCTTTTCTCTGTTTTTTTTTTTTTTTTTTTTCATTCCTTCATGGAAGATGTTAACCTTATACTTATACATTCTTCTTCCCAGCTTTAAATGTATACTGCTAGCAAGTTTGGTGTGAAGACAAGGTCATTTAAGTTTTTAAGACCTATTGTTCACACTTGGTGAATCCCCTAATTTATGCAGGGCTGCCTATGAGCCAAGGATATCTTATAATGTCTAAGGGCAAAGAACCTTATTCGCATGGAAATACATGATAATGGCCAATATCTGCAAGTCTGCCAGCACACACACTCCCCTGCTGAATAAGGAACACTGAGAGCAAAAAATCTTGAACAAAATATTGCCTGCAAAAGTGAAAATGTACCCTGATAATTTCATTATATCGATGCTGTGTCAGTTATTAAGGGTAAATATTTTGAAAAATGAGAGTATAATTAATAATTTTGTGACTCGACCGGATTCTTTTTTAACTTCATATTTGTGTGTATATATATATATCTTTTTAAAGCTGGAACATCTCAGGATCCGAGTCTTAGATTTTCCTTTATCACCCTACTTGAATCTATCTATCACCCTGTTTGAATCAAAAGTCCTGGGGAATATTACAGAATTAAATGTAAATTAGGTAACATGATCTTTAATTCTAACCTATACACTTGTGGTAATTTCTTCCTAAGGAGTATAATTTGCATTACCTCAAATTAAAACTAGATTTTGTATTTTTTTTCCCACAGTAGTTTTGGGTATCCTAATCATTTCACAAAGACAAAGCACTCTGAAATTCTTATATAATAAATGTATATAAGAAATAAACAATTCCTGTGTTTTATGTAAACATATGAACATTTTTTCAATTTTCATAGGAATATAAAAAATCATTGAGAATACAATTCTTTGTTCAACTACAAAAATTAGTGGATTCAAAGCTAGTGGCATCTAATAATGGCTCCAAATGATCAATCTCTTTGTATTTATGTCAGCAGGAACTTTTATATTCATTTTAATGTGGGCATGTTTAAACACAGAGTGTGCCATCAAAGTGACAAACCTGAGGAATGCTATTCTGGAACTGATTATTTTTTAAATGGGCTGACAAGAAACTATGGCATAAATGCCAATGCATTAGTGCAGAATGAACACATTAACTCAGACTGTCCTCCTCTTGAAGATGTGGATTATTGCACTGTTTAAATGTATTTGAAATAGACCATTTCATTTGAAGTATTCTAAACTTGAAGCAAATATGATTTTGCTTCTGTAAAAAGAACACAGTGTTGAGATTTTGCTTATATTTGTGTATATATATATATATATACAAAAGGACAAATTAAAAACATCATAAAAACTTAAGAGATATTTCTCTAAAATAATTGCTTTTCAACTCTTATTTCATTGTACACTAAATCTTTGCCCTCCTTACTAGAAGACGATTTGTTATTGTATTTTTGCTCTATCCGGCCCTCTTAAAATCTTCACAAAAGAGAGAAGTATGTTTGCATATACATATACATATATAAAAATACATATATAAACAATTTTGGAGACAAATTGAATGCAGATGTGAAATATTTTGTGCAACAACTAACTGCAATACACAGGCTTAAAAGCCCATCCAGAGTTTTGGGACCAGTATTGTCCCAGTTAGCTATGAGAATGTTTATGTAATCTTTAAACAGAATAAGAAAAATAGTCTCAACTACACCAAAAATTATTTAGTTAGGTAATTATTCTTTCTAGTGGTGTTCTTCTGATATGCAGTTTTCTTAGTATCTCCAATATAACAGCATTTTGTTATCTAATAAAAAGCAATCAAAAATGATCTTCCATTTTTTATAGAACATAAGTTATATTAATCAGTGTTTGCTATTTCTAATTGAAAGAGTGGAGTGTATTTTCATGCCAAAAGCTAGATATTTTAGCTTTGCTAATTAATTGTATGAATGGTAAAATGATAGAATCATAGAAGAAGATGAGTTGGAAGGGACCCATCAGGATTCTTGAGTCCCATTCCTGTTCTTGTGCCAGACACCCCAACAATCACACTGTGTGCATGAGTGCATTGTCCAAATGCTTCTTGAACTCATAGTTCTACCATATTATGGCAGAAATTACATTTCTACCATATAATTTACTCCAGAAAGTAATGAAAAACCTTAAAATAGAATAAAAGAACAACCCAACCATTGATATTTTCCCATCAGAAAAATTGGAAACATCATCTTTAACATTAACTCAATATAATATTTAACATTTTTAAAGGAAATGACCATTCATGCTGAAGGTCACTCCTGTAACAAAGTCCAGGTCTTGAGTGTTAAATTACTGTTAATGTAATATATATTAATTTAATAACAATCAGCTTTAGAAGATTACAATAATGTTGTTTCATTATGGTATATCAGATGTACTAATCTAAAAAAAAAAGTGGGGCTTTGTTTGTTTGTTTATTTGCTTTTTAATTAGGGAAAATACCATTTCAGTGTAATAGTCTGAAGTATTCTAGCTGTTGCACTGAATACAGTGTATGGAAATTTTAACTAGGTCATTACCAATAGCAAATAGAACTCCTTCTTCACTCTTTTTCAGCTCTCCATCCTGCTTTCTTTGCTCTAATGATAATTGAGTTTTGACCACTCTGGTTGGTTTTGTTAACTTTTGTTCACACCTTTTTTTTCCTTTTGCACTTCTAATAACCTTTCTCACACATCTTCAAACTTCAGTGCTTTTCACTGGTGACCCCAGTACAAGACTTCTCAGACCATTATCAAGGTAAACCCCAGGAGCTTAAAAGTGTCTTTCAGAAGGGACTCTTGTGGAGTTGTTTTGAGATGAAATTATTCATCTGATAGTAACAACATTAAATCTGCACCTGTGGTCTAAAAGTTCTAAACGATAACCAAAATCTGTTCACTCAGTAAAAGACATCTTGCATTAACATCTACCACATTTAAAAGGAATATTTATTGATCATATTTAAAGAAGGCTGTAAAGTTTTCCATCAAAGCTCACAGGCATAAATGGCCACTATCTGTACATTCACAGATTATTTAATTTTTATAAATTTCATTCATAGACCTGGACCAGATCATGGATTTAAATGAAATGCCTAATTGTTAGGACAAGTGCTTTTGGAAACGAATTCTGGTAACTAGATGAATTTATAGGACATAGTTAAGGAAAAGTATATTTTAAGAACATAGTAATTTTTTAGAAAAACCTGTGCATCTTTGTTGGAGTCCAGGATATCCCTCTGACAGCCCCAGAGAATCTGGGGACTGTACAGGAGGGTCTGGGATCTGTACAGAGGGGTCAGCCAGCCTCCCACAGAGCCCAGGAGGACTCTGATTCTGGCTTCTGTCCATGGGAGTGAATACTCACATGTAGGAGGAATCACAGATCCTAAGAATTTAGAAATAAATAGTAGTTTGTTATAGAATATAAATATAGAAATTAGGATTCTTAGTATATGGGGCGGAAGGGACAAGATGGAGGAATTGGGGAGTGGCCCCTGGCCTCCTTGTTCTTGCTCTCGTCCCCCATCTTTTCCTGACTTGGACTTTAGAGATTGGTTTAGAATAGAATCGACATGTTAGTGTAGGTAGTAGGTATTGGCAAAATTTTGGACAGTGGTTGGGTCGGAGATACCGTACTTAAGGTGCGGGATCCCTGATCCGCCCCAATCCAGCCACGTGCCCTGCTCTGCTGGGGACGCCTTGCAAAGCTGAACAAGAACTGATAGATAATTTAGAATAAACAACTCTGATAACACGAACTGCTGGACTCAACTTGTTGTCTCTGCCTTCGGTGTGAAACACTCAGGGCAAAGAGAAGACTGAAAACCTTATTACCTTGGGGAACAGCAACCCCAGGGAAATCCCCAGGGAACAGCAACCCTGGGGGAAGACCCCACTGCCTCGGGGAACAGCCGCCCCGAGGAGAATCTCAGGGAACATCAACCCCGAGACATCTTGAGAAATATTGGTACAGCAAAATCTCATGCATAGTATCTATCACCTGAACAGCAGGTCCCTTTCTTTTCATTCTAATTGTGTCATTACATTATTAATCCAGCTTCCTGAAGCTGAGCATGCCTTGAAATGCTGAAAGCATAAGAGGGCTGGCATTTAAAAAATAATAAGAGGTAATGAGCTACTATTATGATGTAATTTAAAAGAAGGTTTACCATTATATGTAGTTTTCCACTTAAAATGTATTTTCTTATTTATATAGACAAGTTGTAATTTCTTTTTAATTCCCAAAAGAATGTTGTTATTATTGAATATTTTTTGCTGTTGCTTCTAATAATTTTTCTGTTGTATATTGTCCATTAAATGCAACACAAACCTATATGATTTTAATATTTCCATAGATTTCTAATTTTCTATTCCAACATGCAATAATAGAGTTTGGCATTGTATGTTAATTGCAGCACTTGTGTGAAAGGCAGCTTAAGATCTAAATCACATGGAAAATATCTCACTACATTGACCAAGATGTTTTTTAAATATTAGGCATTTTATACTATATAAAATATGTGAAATGGACTTTTTTTCAGAGGACAAATCTTATGCTTTTTATGGATTAATATGGTGTAAAGGAAATTTCAGGTTGCACTAAGAAAGGCTCATTTTCTCCAAGGCTAGGTATCTTTAAACAACAATTTTAATCCCATATACATATATTCATTATCATAACTGGTACAAATAATTCACAATGCATTTGCATAATATTTCCATCTCTAATATTAGCTCTGTTAAATATATTAATATTAATATAAATATAAACCAATCTTACTTCATTTGTCCCTTCCTTGCTGTATTTCCTAAATACTTTAAAATAACATTCTGCATAGAAATTGTTATATATTCTTTCAAATTATTCTGAGAAATCTTGGAGCAAAACATTCGAAGAGAGAAGATGACATTTTTTTTCTTATGAGCTTTAAGCTGTTTTGCAGGAAAGTCACAAGTTTTGAATGCTCAGTGGTGCAGGAATTTTGCCAAAACAGGAGGGGGAAAAGGAATAATAGTTTTCTTGGAGGTACTTAATCTGCATATAGATAAGCTTCTTCACTTTGCAAATCATAAATATCAATCATTCATGTTCATCAGTGTCTCATACATATTCATTAGAACAAACTGTTGTGCATGATTAAAGCTGTTACAAAATGACAATACTGTGCTTTGTTTTTATCTCAGGCCTCTGTGTACTGAAAACTCTGCTGGATGTTTCCATCTCATAATCTGACAACATTTTCTGCTATCTACAAAGAACCAAAACTCCATATGAGCTTGCATGGATTTGTACTCTGAAACCAAACTACTTAGGACTTTTTAAGCATCCTGAAGGTTTTCTATTTTTTGAGCAATGATTTCAGAAGTGTTCAAAGGCAAGTTCCAAGCTTTTATGGATTAACTCAAAATAAGTGTATTGAACATGTTTATTTGCATGCAGGTACTGGGGGGGAAGTTACTAGACAAGAAAATGCAAGAACATTTTCCTACTTTCCCTAAATGTGTTTTCTGTCTTTGTAGCTGTACTTGCTGAGCTTGCATTTGGACTTATAGCCTCCATGAGACTGTGGGTAAGAAAAAGCCCATCTCCTCTCTTGCTTAAACACTCATTTCCTAAGACCTTGACTTGTCATTTCATTTCTTCCGTCAGCTGTGCAGAATATGAAGCTTTGCTGATTTTACTAGAAGTACAGCTGGGAAAGACAGGCCTAGAAAATACATGGACATGTTTGTGAAGCATTCAGAATACATTACCCATCTCTGTTTGATCTTGGAAATTTAAAAAGCATTTGTTTAGTACCCAGACATTTTCTATAAGACTGCTTCTTCAAAAAATCATGGTGATTTGGTTGTCAGCTGAAAAAAGTAAAAACTTCAAAACTGGGCCTGGAGGCAAATGTTTTACACAGGCTGTCTGCTCTAGATATTCTCAAATATAAAATTGATAATCTTGATTAAATTAGAAGTGAAAAGTAGTTTTTTTATTATTTCACTTGAGTGAAGAATGAAAAATACACTGAGTAGTGTTTCCTTGACAAAACACTTCCAACTTTTTGCGATTATAATTCCATTATAATGACCATTTTTCATCTAAAAGTGGCAACAATTTTTCTTTGTGAGCTAGTGAGACTAAAAAGTATGACTAAAAGATCATAATTTTTTTTTTTTTCTCTGTATTTCTAACCTATAAAACTGGAAAATAGATGGGAAAAATAAACTTATACAAGATTAAAAAGTAATATGGTAAGATGGAAAATACTGGTATTTTCTGCTGAATCTCGTGATAACAGTCCATCACTTGTTCTACATACAACCACATCTGGCTGTCACTTGAAATTCTGCTCTGCCAAAGGAATCATAGTCAGGGCTTAGCTAGCCTTACAATTCAGAAAGTTTGTTCTGAAGCTAACCTTACATTCTTTACTTATAATATAAAGCCATAGTTCCTTGGATGCTCAGTTGAGCACATGAAGAGCAGCTCATGATCTAGAACTAAGAGCCTTGATTCGCTCGTTCTAGACTTAAAAGGTTAAAGTCTCTTCTTAGCTGTCTTCTGTATGGGTATAATAAGCTTACTCACCTTGTTCTAGGCCTTCTGGGAAAGTTTATACCTCATGTTGATCACAGCACTCCAGTTACATCTTTATTTGTAAAAAAAAAAAACAAAACCCAAAACATTTTAAGATTATTGCCAATTTTACAAATAAAGAGTTTTTCTGTATAACCTACTATCTTTGTCTTTCTCATAACATTGTGGTAATATTGTTTCATACTCAGTTTTAACTCTACTATGACCTGAAGTTAATTTTTGTGAACCTGGTGTCAGTCATCCTCAATCCATTTAAATAAATATTTTTATTATATGTAGGACACTGAATGCTATTGTAATTATATTGTCTATGTTATTTTTCCAATGTATGAATATCTCTCTGAAGTCTGCCACTAAGCTTACATGGATTCACTTTCATCTGCAGATTTAATATAAGTGCCACTAAGTCTTTAAAAACATTCATGACATTTTGCATGGCATCAGATTTAAAATACAAGATAATCAACATTTTTCTCTATTCTCACAGTTTGTCAGGAAAAAAATACAAAATTATTTTGAATATATTTTAAAAATATACTAGTCAGTAGTAACTTCAAATAATCCATGTGCTTCTAATATGCTTATGCAATCATGTGAGATACATTTTGGAAAGTGTTGCTATGGCAACTATATATTAATAGATAAGTCAATATGCATGACATCATTGTACTGTTCTATCCAGAGTCTTTTATCCTCCTATGAAAAGCAAAAAAGGTTCTTTGAAATGTTTTCTCCTTCCCACTTCTCTTTATGGTCTTCTAGATGTCTCTAAATTATTTCTTTGACTATGGAGAAAACTATCTTTAAGACTATACAGTTACAGCTTTCCATTTTTAATGTTAAATGCTGTTTCCATGCTTTTTAAAAACTTGGTTCTTTGTCTCTCCTAATCTTTTTCTCAAAGATAACAGTACATGACTTTAAACTTAACTCAGCCATTTCATCTCCCTAGGTATTCTAAGTTAAATTTCAAAGACCCCATCAGACACCACAAATTGTATTTGGATAGTTTTTAACCTTTTGCTTTAGCCTCACCTAGTTTCTTCTAAGTTAAATTTGGAGATTAATTTTGTCTCTCTACATTACCAGAATTTTTGCCTATAATGAAACAAAATGCAATGCAACTTTTTAACCTTTTTTGACAAAATAACACAAGATTTTTGTGTGTATACCTATTGGCACAATAGGTAATCCTAATGTTTATTTTATATATATATGGGAGAAACAATATATTGCCAGCTGGTACAGCTATATATGTTGACAATGCTTTTAAAGTAAATTAGAAACAAAAGTTTTAATTTGGTAATAGAATCTGTCACTTGGAAGACATGTCACTAGCTGTTTAATATTTCTAGTTAGAAGTTTTACTTTTCCATAAGTAAATTAGCCCAATAGAACAGGTCAGGGAAATTTAAAGCTGTTTGAAGCACAGTTGCATCAAGGTATTCTCTCTGGAGGAGTAATTTTAGTCTTCTCTTATCAAATCCTTTTCAATTTCCCTTCCGTTAAACCCAGTAAAACCTTTCTGTTCAGAGACACTCAACAAGTCTACTCAGTTGCTTCTTAACCTCTGCCTGGTTGCACCAAAGTGGTTCAGAAAGCAGGAAATATTGTGTCTATACACTACAGACCTTGAAAGGGGCATCCACAGAATCCATCCATATTATCAAGACATTTTCTATTTGCAGCAGTCTGCACATAAAGTAGAGTTCTTTCTGCACATAAAGGAGTTCCATCTCTTTGGGCTTGAAAGACTAGGCTCAGTCAGAAGTGAGATGCATAACTGTGAAAAGCTCTGAAATTGGGAAGGAAGCATCGATGTCATTATCCCTTAAGTAGAGAGAGAAAAAAAAGGAAAAAAAAAAAGATATTTATAAGACATTTAAAAGCTTGGCTCCTGTCTTCTCCTCAAGACATTCAAAGCCATATCTATTATCTCAGAAGATTTTTGAGGAGATGTGGTATAGATTACTTTTAGTGAGGCACTTCTACAATATTACTTCTCTTTAAGATTCATATGAGTAAATATATAGCAGTACTTTATAGCTCTCTGGGCAGTTCTGTATGGAAAAATACTTGGATTCCTGGCTATGCTATCATAGGCCTATGATCTACTCCAGTTGTGTTTCTTTTGTTTCTTCCTGAATAATTTCAATTAAATTGCCAGGAATAATGTAGAACAATATATCATAATCTGGGATTAAATCCAGGTTCCTTGCTGAACCATACTCTAGCTTCTAATTAGAAGCAGCAAAATTTGAATAAAAATTTAATTAAAGCTTACGATAGAATTCATAAAGAGAAGTTCTGATAGTATTAGAGACTAATTAGTATTTAATTAAATAAAAAAGTAAAAGTGAGAAAGTGGGGGCATTAAAAATGTTGAGTAGATGGTGATAGATGAAGAAAAGTAGAAAGGATAAAGGAGACACGGTTAAATGTAGGCAAATATTGGCAGAATGTGACTATGGCCACCAAATTCTCTGCAGCTCAGCACCAGGAAATTATGTGATTAAGCAGTAATCAATTAATTAGGGGTGTATAATCCATGCAATTAATTGTATAAACACACAATTAATTAAGTGGGAAAATCATGTAGGTACAGAGTCAATCAGGTTGTAAAACTCATTATAAGTAAAATACACAGGTAATGGAGTGAAATTAAACAGGCGAAGTTAAAGGATTAAAAATTAGCTGAACAAATGAAATCAATAAATGGACAATCAACAGAAGCAGTGGATCAGTTAAGCAGGAGGAAATGTAATTGCATTATTAAAAGGGTCATCGATGAATCAATAATTTTTTCCTCCAGAGAGTGATGTGATCAGTAAAGTAAGGACAAACAGTCCAGTCATTATCAGTTTGCAGTCAACAAGGCATGAGAACAGCTTAACTGGACAAGGTTTAGTGGCTGTTCTGGGTACCATCAGCAGCCACAGGAAAGTAGATTCCAGAAATACACCTTTCTTAATGTATTTGTCACTACAGTATGCCAGTGTGCTCTGTGTGAGGAATGACTCTTTTATGTATGAAAAAAAAGCCTTTTTAGAGGAAGATCTGTAAGTAAAGCTCTAGTAACAGAAACAGTCCTTTGTAAAGCTAAAGGCATACAACATACAGTGTTACTTGTTTTACAATAAATATCTTGCTATATATATAGAGGAAAAAAATTCAGTAGTGAAATTATAATATGACAATTGTAGTCAGCAGAAAGTAATAATAAATCTCAGTGTTGTTTCAGGAATATTTGTTTTAGATTTTTTTATATTACAAATTCAATTTTGCTATTTCCACTATATAAGCAGTCACCCAAGTACTTTCTGTAGTGGTTTGTAGAGACAAAAATCAGTGTGATATATTTTACATAAGCTACTAAGACTGTGGTCACTTTTATTTATTTACAACTTTTATAAGTTTCTTTAAATATTAGTAACATTTTGCAAGGCTAATCATGTCAACAAATAAATTGTATATTTAAATGAACTATTCTGCATTTTAGCTTTGTGTAAAATAAATGCATGATTTTGAAATAAACTAAGTGAACTGTGCTTTTTATGGTAGGAATAAGCATTAGAGGTTTCAAATGGACTGGAAAGGACTGTGTAAATTCCTTCATATATCTCTTGCAGTTAATTTAATTGCCTGACTTTCAAAAGTCCCATCATTCTCACTCTGCTGAAAATTTGTCAGTGGCATTGATTTGTGTGAAGTTCTTGTAATGAACATTTATTTCATGTTCTAATTTCTGTTCTTGTTAATTTGCACTTGAAACCTAATTTTGGAATTGAACTTCCTTTGGAGAAGGTGAAGTACTTTCATATTACAATATACTGTGGTACACAAAACTGCAAATCTTGGAAGTACTATTAACCAGGAATTAAATGCCAAAAGTTCAAGTCTAGAAATAATGAAAAATGTTGCAATATTACTCAAAACATTGCACTGCCAATCTAAGAATTTCAAATTAATCATTAAAGTGAAAGATGCCACAGCATCATTAATATATGGAAATTTTGAGCTAAAGCCTTCAGTCTAACTTGCCTTGCCATGAGACCACAAGCTGCTGGTGTTCAGAAGAATATGTGCAACCTTCCAGATTTTGCATAGCATCAGTACAAGGCCAACATGCCCATTAAGCTCCTCATTGACTGGAAAAGGACACTTAATTCACAGCTGTCAGTAAGCAAAGAAAAAGCAAACATATTGCCTCTGAAGTGCATGGGTGATATCAGAAAAACTAAGCAGGAACAGACATAATAGGAAAATTTGATAAATTTTCTGTTTAGGAGAGCTCCACCATAGAACACCTTTCCATTGTGTTTAAAATACAGTTAAAACTCCTCAGGTTTAAACATTTCCCTGTATGCAGGAATAAATTTTGTGTGTCTCTTTTTGCTGCTCAGTATAAGGAAGATCTGGGTTCCTTTCCCTACAGCAGTCTACCCATCAGATCTGTTGCCAACCTATAAATAAAGGAATATTTAAGCTTCTTTGCCCATTAGGTAACTAAGGAGATGATGACTTCAGAAAAATCTGTAGGATAGTGGAGTCTTAGAGTTAGAACCTGGTGAAACATGATCACTGATATATCACATAATTTCACATTTTCACAATTACAAATTAGGTAGGCCAAAGAAAAATAAAATTTAGTCCTTTTTTCTGATATCAAGCCCTCAGTGCTTTCTCTAATATCAAGACAAGTATATTCAAAGAACCTGTCTTGGGATTTCCTAAATAGGTACCTCCTGGTTTTAGATCTCAAACAGCATTGATGTGCTGCATTTAAAACTTATATTTTTTAAGCTTTTCAGAAATGTTTGTTTCATCACAATCATAATGTAATTTATAATTATTTTGTTAAATAAAAATAAGAATATGCAAATGATGGTGGAGGGTTAAAATATATAATTTCTGTATAAGTTAGTCGCAGGGTTTAGTTGAAGTATGTACGGGGGAGGGAAGGTAGAAAATGTACCAGTGAGGCTTGACGCAGCCCGGCTTCAGAACAAACGTCAGCTTTTGCCACTAGTTCCATGCTATTGCAATAACTGAGTCAATGTGACCCCAGCCCAGGAGATAATTGAGAAGCATTGTTTTAACCAAATCAAGTGTAGATCAGGGTAGAAGCATAGGTATGATTTAAGATAGTAACTAAGGAATAAGATAATCAGTATCTAGGGGTGGAGGTTAGTTAACATATGTATAATTTAAACTATAAAAATCACAAAGCAACTCTGTATCTTCGGGCACAAGATTTGGGCATTGCATGCCCCTGTGTCCCCGCGCGCAAATAAAGAACCGCATATGATCGCCTTCGTGTGGTTATATGTTTTCCTACGCTAACACAGAGATATGGCTGAATTTAAAACTGCCCTATATATACACCCATGGAAAATATGTATGCATATACCAATGAAAACCTTTGGGTTATAACAAAGTCTTTCAAAAGAGCAGATAAACTTAAAAACTAACTCAGCTATAACAATAGTTTGATGTTTCATTATAAGCTGCAGGGATTGAATCTAATTTTTTGACAGTTATGTGTCCAAGCTGGTTCTAATGACAGAGTTAGTGATTTTCTAGAACTTCTCAGAGGATTACAGCTGCATCAGTTGGAGTTTGGGATACTGCATTCTAAATTCCATTCCAAAATATTTTTAAGTCTGCCTCACAAACAGCTTGAAAATTACTTGCAATATATTTTAGTATACTTCAAACAAGGATTGAGACATCAAAAAAGAACAAAAATTAAGTAGAAAACATTTGAATCTCCCCTAGGGTTCTCATATACTCATATCTCCTGTACTGGCAGAATATCTGGTGCATTATGTGTTACAGGAACAATTCCTATATTTTAAACTAACTATTATAATAGCAAAGAAAAAGTTATAGGGCAGAAAACAAACAAGCAATTCAGCATCACACTTTACTTGGCATATATAATGCAGTAGATATATTACTTCACTTCTGAGGAAAGAATGTTTTGAAAATAATTTGATTTCATAACTTCATTCTGTCAGTTCCCAGCTCCTGGAAACTTCCTTCACTCAGTGATGAGGCTTAATGAGCACTTCGGTCCATCTTGGTGAAATATTCTGTTCATGTTATATTCGGAATCATTTCCACCATATAAAAAGTTAGCAAAAGTAGAAATTGTTTCGCGGTGACAATAACATTTAGATATGCACTTAATGACACCTCTTTAGGAGAATAAAGTAAAACAGTGCACAGAGAGATGTGTGACTTAAAAGTTTTTAAAAATAAGATGTTGGTTTCTATGGGTTCCCTCACCTCCAGTATATGTAGTGAATATATGTAAAACTGTGTGTGGCTAGGTGTTCAGACACTGAAAATTTCCCCTCACAACTGAGGATACTATGCCACCAGGCAGGAACTTAATCACCAACTGGGAGATTCTCAGTTGTTGTAATCTGTACTAACTCTCTGAGCAGGTTTTCTATGATGGAAACCAGCACCTTGAATAGGACACTGAGAGACTCTATATGAAGGTTTAGCTTCCATATTTTATTCCTTGAATGAAGATATTGTGATGTTTGCATGTTACTCCATAAACCTAAACTTATCAATTTTTATTAGCAATATTTAACTGTTTGAGCTGTAAAAAATAAAAAAATGTTTTTGAATAATCTGAGACAAACCTATGTGTAATTAAAAAAAATAATTTATAGCTATAGTAATTTTTTTTGCTTATGTTAGAGTACACTGATAGGCTTAATTATTTAGGTGTTTTTTTGTTTTTTTTTTTCCCATTTGCATTCTGGTATCACGGTATCTGAAGATGACTGAATATGCTGGATGACCTGTTATATTTATCATTATGAAGAAATTTTGCCAGTTGGAGACATTAAATAGATTTGACTAATTTTTTTGGTGTATAAATTGTTTTTTGTTTTCAGATTGGATTCTGTCAGAATATTTAGGCGCAACTCCAGAGAATTCATTGACTATCAAAATACCAGTTGGAGATATCAAAGGTAGCTTAATGGGGATGGAAGTTCTAGCAGGCAGACAGTGGACAGATTCAGAAGGGCACATATTAGCAAGTAAATGCTTAAAGTAGGTGTTGACCAGTATTAAATTAGATTATTATGCTACATATTTAAAGTTATTTAGGTTTAGTATAAATATAACATTTATTTATTTAATATGGCTTTTGTTTGTGCTATAAACAAATTTTCCCTAAAGTGTACATTTGAGAAAACCTTAAAATCACCTTCAAAAAGGGTATGAAAGGAGATCCAGAGAACTAAAGGTGATGTGATAAATCTAAGCCAAAAAAATATGGACTGCATTGTCCTAAAAGTCATGTATTAATACCCAGGAGGAGGAAGAGAAAGTGATGAGGAACAACCAGCAGCTTCTATTTAACTAACCCAATAACACTCTACAATGAGATGACTATTCCTGTGAATGGAGAGTAGCAGATGTTGTTTGCCTTGACTTGATCTCCCATTCTATCCTTACAGTCAGTCAAATACAGTTTGGGAAGGTTGGCTGCAAATGAAGTAAAACGTGCTAAATAATTGGACTGCAATGCTTGAAGTCAAAGAGTGGTATAAAGTCAAACTTGTGGCAAGTTATAGGCTGTGTTGCTTAAGGATCAATATGGTTCAGTGTCTCTAATAATGGTACAGTTGGAGAGAGATAGTGCACCCTAAAAATTTTTAAGGTTGACACCAAACTGTATATGGATTGTGGATGTGGGAGGAGTGATCAACATTCTATAGGGCAGGGCTGCTGCAGAGCAACTTTGGCCCTGGTGAAATAGGCTGATAGAAACTACACCATGAATTTCAGCAAAGACTGATGGAAACTACTGCTACTGGTTTGAAATAACCACATGTAGGCTGGGCCCTGGCTGGAGACAGAATAGCTGTACAAGACTCAGAAAGACCTTCACAGGACTTGACAGTCATGGTAAACAACAAGCTGAATATCAGCAGCATCCAGAGTGCTACTCTTCCTTACTTTAGAGATCCCAATACAAGGAAAGATGTTTTCACACTACAAAGAGTCTAGTGGAGAACCACTGTGACAACTGGGACTGAATATGTATTAAACAAGGAGAGGCAGAGATAACTCTTTTTTATTCATGAGCTTGGTGCAATCTGAGAGTGGAGCAGGGACTCAGAAAGGTGGTGAAGCCTATACCTTCAGACATAAAATAACCTGAAAAGTTTCTGAGCAACTTGGTCTATTTGGCTCTGATTTTCCACAGCGGTCAAAGCTTCAAAATCCCTTCTAAATTAATTAAATCTATGATTCTATGTTGTCCAAGATGTTTTTAGATAAAATTTTGATCCTACATAGAGCAAAGACACTGAAATATTATTTTTTAGAGCTGAACAAATGAAAGAACAAATGGACTGTTTCTGAATAAATAGCTCCTGCTAAAAATGTAAGTGCCCTATTTGTTATGGAACGACTTTATTGATTTGCTTTTCTTTTTTTTTTTTTTTTTTTTCCTAGATGTTTTCTTGAAAATAAATACTTGAAAAATAATAATCTGTGCAGTATTTTCCATCATTAAGCAGGTATTATTTTTGTGTTTTAAACAGTTGTTATTGAAACTAAAAGTATAAAAAAGCATACGACTCACACAACTATTACTGTAAGTATCCCCATAGTTTTAGTGCAACAATAAAACTATTAAAACTCTTGAGCAGTAAGTTATTTGCCTAAACCTAGACAGTTGTGTTTTGCCAGACCATTGTGTTTTCCTTCTCTTCTACCTTCCCCAACTATTATATAATTCCATTTTAATTGTATTGAAAGAACTGTTAGCATGATATTCTTTGCAATCACTTTGAAGTTATTCCTCCTCAAATATGATCATGTTGTGATAACAGGAAAAATCAAACATAAAATAACGGTGTGTATTTGGGAAGAGAAGTCCTTAAGTGCACTGAGGTTCAAGATCTACACAAATACATAGAAGGCACAATAAGACTCAGTGCAAATGGTGATATTCACCCTTCTACAAATTCTGATATTCTACCTATTCTACAAATTCTGTTCCCATTTTCTCACCCTCAGTGAGCATATGTTGATAAAAAAGAGTTTGTCTGCCTTTTCCACACCTTTGTTTTTCCTAAATTCATGCATGGTAAATAAGTTTTCTTCCACCTTGTTTCCTTGCAATCCATTTCTGAAGACTTCAAAAGAGTGTTTCAGTTTCTTCTTACACTGCACTGTTAGGCTGTGACCTACATCTATACCATGAACAACTATGAGGGAGACTGCTTGCTAATAAATTTCACTTCTACCTGCTTCCTAATAATGAGGATTCATTCATGAATTCTCAGAGACTCATACAAGTAATCACTTAATTTGAAATTGAGGCATTTACTTAATGCTCATTCAATTTCCTATGTTGAATGAAAATTCACGGGTTTTTTTTTTATCCATATTATACAATGTTATTTAACCACATACATTTTTTCCCTCTTGAGAATAGTTTCATAATAAAACTGAAGTGTAGTTATGGGCTTATCTCAATTATGAGAAAAAATGTCTTTCACAGAGTAATTATTTCACATTTAAAGTCCAACCATTTGGATTATGTCCCAAAGTGCTCATGGCCTATTTTTTGTTTTAAGTATTCAACTAGACTATAGAGTGCATTAATTCTGGATCATCTGTTACTGATTTGTGGGAGGCATCTGCAGAGCAAATAATTATATTTCATTAGAGAAAATATAGGAAATTACTTGCAGTACTAAGATATGCAAACAACAATGCCAAATATCAACATTTATCTTAAAGTCCTGTAGCAGTCACTGATCAAAGTCAACTTTTTGTGACTGTTTGCAAATAAACAAGTACAGTTTGAACAACAAACTATAAAAACTGGAGCTAATATTTTGTGTTAGGCAATGTAACTGAGAAAAAGCCTAATGATGAATAAATGGAGAATATGAATGGACATTTTTACTGTATAACAATGGCTAATATGGGATGATGTGACACACCACAATGTGGAGATCTACAGTATGATCAAATGCTGACCTACCTCAATTTTATAAGCAATATTTTTGTGAAAAAGAGATCAAAGCATCTACATACTGTCCAGAATGCACTTTGCTTAAAAATTACTTTCATTGCAAATAGACACATAGTTACAATGCTTCAGCTATACCATATGCTCCTCTGTAATTGTCCATGACTTTTACAGACTTCAATACTATTTGTCAGATGGAGCTATTTAAACTCTAGTTGAATGACTGGAGAAGAAAGTTACTGAAATAAAAACAGAGTACTTCGGGTGCAAAGAAGAAAATGAGTTCCAGAGGAAACAGAATATGATTCTCACTTAAAAAATCTTAATTATTTTGAAGAAGCAAAGTTTAGCATCTTTAGCATCTAAATATTTAGCATCTAAATATTTAAGAAAACCCCTAGCACTTTTTAAAATATATATGGGTCTTAATTGAAGATGATTAGTGAATAAAACTTTGAGAAAACTGAAGTGTGAGGAGGATGCATTATTCCATCTATTGTTGTTACTGAATTGCAAGTGTCCAAAGAGAAACAGCTTATTCAAGAGAAATGCTTGAAGAATAGTCTGAAACTGTTGTTAAAGTCAGGCTTAAGAATATAATTTTCCTATTGAAAAATTCTACGTACTGAGGACTCTTCTACTTATATTTATTGCATTGAAAACTTCAAAAGATTTCAAGAAAAAGCAGTAACTATTTTGTTGACATTTATTGTCAAACTCTTGTTAAGAGATTAGTTAGATGGACAGGCATTTATAAAGTATAGTAAAGCACTGTTCTTTCCTTTTGAAATAGGTGCTGGAGAAGATGGGAGATACTTGAAAATTCAAGAACATGTTAGTTGAGTGTTGCAGGATTGATAAGTGAATAGCTGGATGGCTGAAAAGAAGAGGAACTGAAGGGACAATGAAGATATATAAAAACTTATGATCTCCGTTTGCGCTTCTGGGTGCTGCCTATGTACGTATACATTTTGCAGCTTTGGAAACAAGCCCCATATTTTATAGCATATGTGCACATGGGCCATATACAAATTAATAAACAGAGGTGAAATACAGCATAAAATGTTTATTCTCAGAATAAAGTACTCTAAGCTAAAGCATAACATTATCTTGACATAAATCATCTTCTAAAAGGAATCCACACAAATACTGTCACAGTCTGAGAACATTTGCTCAGACTATTGAAGTATCAGTGAGTCCCTGTATAATGTATATTACAAGTACCTAAAAGCCATTAGGTTATCTTAACCAAATTCTTGCTCTCTATCGCTCAGGCAAAATAGACATTTGGAATTTATTTTTGCCAAAAGATGTAAAAGAAAAGTCATTCATGCCTTTCTGACCATGAAAGAAACGCCTTAATGATCCTGTAGAGGACTCATTCTGCAATAGATGACACTGTGCTCCCTGGTGGCATATCATGTGGGTGTAAAGAGCTGGAATACCCTGGACATGTTTGTTATGGATTTGACAGAGAGACAGTGTGCATAGCACTGCTTCATTTGTGGTTGGGTAGTGTACAGCTTTTCCTTCCCTGCTAGATATGCCACTTATCCTAGAAAGCTCTGTGCATTGACACAGATAGAACTGTGTAATTCCACAGTCTGAGGATGAAGGACTTGCACTTACATTATGAAAGGAAAAAAAAAAAAAAAAAACCTGTTTAATCTCAGTAAAATCCAGAAAAAAATCTGATCCTCACAGTTGATTACCCCTGAATAATTATTCTTCCTCTTATAAACCATTGTACTTTTTAAATTATCATCCAAGATTTTGGAAAGCAAAAATTCCAGAAGTAAACCTACTGGAGCAGCATGACATATCATTGCTTGTTATTTCATCCTCTGTACTCAGAATCAGTATTAGGAGAGAAAATAGGGTTGTAAGAAAATAGATATGTAAGGATTTGGAATACTGTCTGGACAGACACAAGAAAATGATTCTTTCATCTTCTTTTATTCTCTTTCATCTTCTTCCTCCCAGGAAAGAAAAGGAAATGTTCATTAAACGTATTCTATGTATGTGATATTGATTTATTCCCCTATTATGTCTGATATAGTCTCAGAAAAAGTTGTCTATTATTGTGAATTCTTATGGAAAAATTACAAAAGGAAAACTTTCATAACATCTCACCTAGCATCTTTTCAATTTATTCAAGCACAAATGTGCCATTATTGTTTTAAGTACTGCATGATAATAACGACATGGACTCTCAGCTTACAACAAGTGGAGAGCGATCTTTATTCTTAAAAACTCTTTTTATACAGTACTTAGATACAATGAAAATGATTGGTCATTCAGAGCCTACACCTCTTTGTAAACATCTTTGCCAATAAACAAGTTAGAAAAACACTACCTGCTAATGGTTTTTCACCTCCTAAGGATTGTTTGGATTCCTCCTTAGGATTTTCCCAGGCCAGAATGAGAGAGTCACTCATTTGTCTTTCTAGCAAGTGCCTGAAGCCTGAAATCTGACCACTGTCAGTTCTCCCACAAATGGTGTTAAGAAACTTTAATGAATATAAAATTCCCATTTATTCATTTTTTGTTGATTGTTAGTTTCATTCTCTCTGATAAACAACTATATGAAAGTAAACAACATTTTAAAAAATTTAAATCCCTCAATCTCTGTTTTTCTTGGTAACTATTAGATTCTGTACCTAAACTTGTCACTCTGCATTTTCTGTCCTCATACACTTCTAACAACAAGTTTTTCCACTTAACACATTTTAAATTTTATTTCTATCCTGAAGATAGAAATAAATAGATACAGATAGATACAGTCATGCTTAGGTGGATGAATCACTTAACTTGGACTCTGTCCCCTATCAGTTAGATGGTTTAGATAAAATTATAGATATATTTCCTGTGGAAAAAAGATCAGTTCTTAGCTATATATTTAAGCTTTCAAAATATCCAGCTATGCAGACAGGTTTTAGCCAGAGAGAGAGTCAAAGTCTAAGTAGAGATATTACGCATATATACAGAAAAGAATAATAGTAATTTTGAACCAATATTGCCACATTTTTTTCTGTCTTCAATTTCTTATTTCTTATTCTTTATTAGATGGCCAAAGATATANGCAATAGCTCTTTTATATATATATACATATATATATTTTTAACTGCATTAGTTGAATCTATGGCAATAGAATCCAAATGATTAAGATTCTGATACGAGCATCTAGTGAGAACAATCTAAGTTGTGCAAATAAGGCTGTGGTATCATAAGCAAAATGATCCCAGAGAATAGAGAAGTAGGACTGAGAAACCATTTGAATAAAATTTTATTTCAGTCACAGTAGTTGGAAGACAGTAAGAGAATGAACTCATTAATAAAATTGGAGTCCGTGATTTTTTTCATATGTTGGATCAGCATCCAGATCTGCATATAAAAGTTTGCTTTTGATTATGACACAATCCATATTTAAAGAATAAATTTAGGAAAAAAAGAAAGGAAGAATAATTGGTCTGTTCAAGCTGTTAAAAAAAAAAAAATTGCTTTCAGTTTTACATAAACTCAATATATGTATATGGAGATGACATTAGAATATGGTAGCTAATGAACTATGAGGAAAAAAAGTGTCAAATGACTCTTTTTTAGAGAACTGATATATAGGAAATATTAATATATAGCAAAATAAAGCTGGTTTTATTTTTATAGCATGTGTAGTTTTAATATTTCATTTAATGATTGGACACAGAAAGCCAGAGGTTGTAGACAGGAATGTTCTCTCTGTTCTATTCTCTAAATAAGTTTCTCTGAGCATTTTGGTTTTTTTAATTCAGTGAGGAAAATAGTTGTGCACAAGATTCCACTAATGACTACAAAGTTTGCAGTACAGTCTAACAAGAGTGCACTGAGGATTGGTAGTTTCTGTGTTTGATGGTTGGATAAACTAAGAGATAAGCAGCCACACAAAAATTAATTGTTTTTTATGTCTCTGTGGTTGCAAACCCTTGACCTAGAAGGAAGAAATGAGTATTTCCCATTGTTACATTTTTTTAACAGAATGACTTTTTGAGGAGAAAAAAAAAAAAAAAAAAGAAAAATAAAATTCTGAAAAAAATGAAATATTTCAAGGGACTTTGAGCTAATAGAGAGCTAGAGAAAGGAAAGAGCCCGACTTTTGACCCTACAAGATTAAATTGGTTCTGTACTATGGTTTTAGTTTTTTCTATTGTGAGAACTTGGGAAAAATAAGGGTACTTCATTTTACATTGAATGTTCCTGTCTTCCTGACCATTTCTGACTCTGAAAATTTTGACAAATGTTTTCAGGTTCTGCAGTTTTTCTTTTATATTCTAAATGAGTTTGGGTGGTAAACCATAGTCTACCAGTTACAGGGCACTTCATTGCCATACTGTTATTTTGTTTTATTCTACGGCAGACGCTGTACTCCAATTCTGACATTTTCTGCATAATGTTCCTATTCTCCCTTTAAGTTTTTTATTTTTCCAAGATTTAAGGCAAAAAAGAATAAAGACACAAGATGAAATAAGTGGAAGTCTGGGATCCAGATTCACATTCAAATTCATGACTGAGCACAAACTTTCTAATTATTGCAGTGTCTATATGCTGCTTCTCAGTTTTGTTGCATGGAATGAATAAAATTATTCTCCAATACAGAAAAACTAATTTGGCTTCATGTTTGAATTCTACGTGTTCAGCAGCATAGAAACCATGTGCCTGAGACTCTTACATTTGTAAAATCAAGCTAATATTCAGGAACAGGAACAACAAAATTTGGCACAACCCAAAATTCAAAAAGCAGTGGTCAAGTTTTGACCAAATTTGAATGTCTTGGAGTTACGTGATAGATGAAAGATCGCATTGTTCTTTGAAAGCTGATTAAACCCTTTCTATTCATGTGCATAAATACAAGGAAAAAGAGAATCCTAGGGTTTTTGTGAGAGATGCAAAGATATTTCAGGTTTCAAAAATGTATTTATCTAAATGGCAATCTGCTCTAAGCATTCCTTCCTTCCTTCCTTCCTTCCTTCCTTCCTTCCTTCCTTCCTTTCTTCCTTCCTTCCCAGTATAAGCATTTTTATTTTCTGAGTAATTTATTCCCACTGACTTCTTTCCTCTATGAAATTCAACAACAGTGTAAAGAAATGAAGAATCTCTTTAGCAGTGTAAGCAAAGTAACAAACAGAAAATTCAGAAACTCATCTCCATAAGAGAGCTCATAAATTTACACAACATAGTCTGATAATGGTCCAATCAACTCCTTTCATTAGCATATCATTGACTTAGAATAAACTGTACTTTGCTACTGCTCAGAGAACAGCCAGGATATTTACCTGTCTTTCAACAATACACTTATGGTAATTTCTGGGTGTCCTCCCATAGACAATTTTTTCCTTAACTCCTGCTACTGGGCTATTTTGATCTCCTTCCAATTCAACATTTTATAAGGATGTCTAATATACAGTTTCCACATTCATATTTTATATCACTGGAGAGAAAAATATTTTAAATAAATAAAGTAATTTTCTTATGAATAAAATTCATGAGAAAAAATTCATTTTCTCATGAATTTTCTCAATAATAACTTACTGAGAAGTCTCAATTTTTAAAAGCTTTTATTTTTAATATTACATTTTTTGAAGTAAAATACTCATCTATCAGTGGCAGTCTATCACACAGCTCTATTTAAAACTACAAAAAAACTTCATCCATTGTGAAATTTATAATTCATAATATAAAATACACCATAATAATGGTAAAAAAATATTTATCTGACTAATTATGGTATTTTTATTATCAACTTCCCACTTTGCAGATATTTTGTAATCTATTATTTCTTTGAAGGATTTTTTCCAATAATTTTCATTCTAGTATTTCCAATGTTTCTTACACTGGCTTCAAGTTTCCATTTGTTTCAACATTATTTTCCTGTATTTTTAAAAGCTGAAAGTATTATTGTTCCTTAAATTCTTCATGAAAAATTTCTGAGGAACTACAGTATTAGATCATGTAAGATCGGGGGGGGTTGGGTTTTTTATTTATTTATTTTATTTTATTTTAGTAATGGATTTTGTCCAGTCTGCATTTGAAAACAGAGGAAGATGAAGTCAGAAGAAACTCTGGCCTGCTTAGCCTTAATTCTCTACTGCATAGACTCAGAAACGACTACTGTGAGCTCTGAGAGAAATTCAGAGACAGTAATTTCCTGTTGCAGTTATTTCAAGACAGTATGTCTTCAAGTGGTTTATAATAGTCAAGTGTAAAAAGACTCCGTGGACTTTGTTTTTTATTTTCCGTTTACCAAAAGATTAAATGATTCTTTGCTAAACTTGAAAGCAGCAAACTCAAACATTTTAAGAATCCAAATGAAATGCTTCATTAATAATAACATAGAAAACTAAAAGTCTATCTATCTATCTATCTATCTATCTATCTATCTATCTATCTATCTATGTATCTCTATATCTCTATCTCTATCTCTATCTCTATCTCTATCTCTATCTCTATCTCTATATCTATATCTATATCTATATCTATATCTATCATCTACCCATCTACCTATTTACCTATCTATCTATCTATCTATCTATCTTTATGTATTCCTAAAACTTTAATATAGCTGAATGGCTAAGGAAAACACTTTTTCTTCTTTTGCCTTCCCTCCCAATTTTTCAAATTAAATTTTATCTTTAATAATTGTACAGATGATCAAATTGATGCATGGGATTATGGGCAGGGATGAGGAAGGGTTTTAGTGAAGCTATGCACTAATAATTGTAGGTTCTCAGATCCAAAGAGAAGCAAATTAACAAACACTCTGACCTTCAATTTTGTTTTTATTTTTTGAAAATTAATTTCTGTAAACCAAAATCAAAAATATAAATGTGTTCTGTCACAATGTCTGTATTTTTTGTTAATCTGGAATATTTTTTTTTACTTGTGTTTAGCAAAATGTCCTCTTAATTGAGGAGACCATCAATCCATTGCCATTTAATTTGAAAATTCAAAATATTTAAGTATTGCAATAAGGAACAGAAAAAATGTATGACAAATCTTCACAATAACTGTGTGAAGAATTTCAAGCAAAATATGAAAGAAAGCATTATTAGATTCCGTATTGCAATATCAAGTATGTTTGTTTTGTGTTCTTGTTCTAGGTTCTTTCCTTTAGCTTCCATAAAGAGTTTCTAATTTTCACAGTATTTCCAATAGCTTTAGTTATTTTGTGTTTTCCATTTTTATAGCTACTAAGGTGGCTACAGTCTGGCATGTAAAAAGAAGCTTTCCACATTTTCATATGAATTAAGCCATCAAGCTTGTATTAAATAGTATGTTTTTTCCCCAGTCTTGAAAAACATTGTGCCTAACAGTCTCTGAAGGCAATATTCTCCCAGGCCTGCATGAACCCAAATTTGATAGACCAATTGGTTTGGATTTTTTGCATTTTACTGGCCCTGGCTAGGTATTTTGTAGGAGTCATGCTGGGGAAAAGAATATGGTCATCTCAAAAGAGTAGTCCAAATCAAGGAATGTTCTCTCTCTTTCATTCCTGGCCAGTTTTCTTTTGCTAGTGCTATACTACATTTCTAATAGGATGGGGGTTTTTGTACCTGACATGCTGTTTAAAAAAAATAGAATGATATCCTCAGAATGAAAAGACTGTAACTACTGTGCTTGTTTAACTGATTGTCTTTTCCTACTGGAAGCCTGTGTGCTGCTACTGGCAATAATTAGGCCATAGTAGTAGGCTTTGCTCTCATTCCAAGAGGGATCACCACTCTATCCCAGCTTGGAAGTGAATCTTGGAAATGTATGCTTATATTTTTCCTTTGTGTTTTGTGATTATGGAAAGGATAAGGATATCAAGTTAATACACCCTCAAGTTAATTTTGGTTTTTATGTTAAGATTTAAATCAGATGTGATTTTCATAGGAATATTAAGGGCTGACATTTTTGCCTTTGTTGTCAGTTATTTAGAGATTAACATTGCTGTTACACTAGGTATTTTATTTTGTTGCTTTTACACTGATGAGTTATTTCAGACCTTTAATTTCACATATGTTTTGGTGTATGTATAAATTGCCACTTTTTTTCCCATGTATTCTACCTACCACTAATGGTTCTGTTCATCAGCATTACAAATAATCACTTCTCGTCCTAGTAACAGTGACAATGATGACATTCTCTAAAGTCAATAATTTCATTGAAAAGGACAATGAGAAAAAATTCTGATTTTATTTATGACACTACTTATTTTGGTGGCTAATATAATTAATGATATCTGACTGCCAAAGTGAATCAAGAAGCAGAAGTGTTTTGGCCTTCTTTGTTCCATCTGTGCAGACTGATATCGCCTATTCACACCATGCCTATGAATTCCTCAGTAGAATCTTTGTAAGGCAGTTCTATCAAAAACATTAATCATAGTAGCATCTCATAGTATCTAATCCTCATCTTCTAGAAAAAAAAATTCACAGCTGAGACACTTTCATTGTTAGGTAAAGAATATCCAGAGCACTGGAAAATAAAGCCGATTCTTTTTTATAGCACAGAAAGCTAAATGGTCCTTGGACTTTTTCACTGAAGGGAATAAGTCAAACTTGACAACAAATAACTCTAATGTACTGTACATTTAAATGTAAAAGTGTCCCTGTTGTCTGTTCTAGTTGAAGTAATATGGAAAAAGTCCCAGTATGCATATTGGCAGAATCTGCCATGAAGTCTCTTCTGTAAAAATGAAGGTTTTTATTTTAAAGGCCAGTATAGTATATTATACAGTGTTTTGACTACTGATCCTGCTGTGAATTTAAGAGTGCACAATTTTTCTTAGCCTAGCTGATCCAGAAGTAAACTTCAGTCATATTTCTAACTATTAGCACAGACACAGGAGTTATGAGAAAAACTTTACAAGCTGTGAAGTGACTTGATTAAGACCAAAAAGAAAAAAGATTTAGAAATAGGAATGCCTATTCCTTGTGTACTCCATTAGCAAGCACTAAATATTCTATTATAAAACAGCAATAACTGGTGCATGACATGAAGTAAAATGAATAAAAGGAGTAAACATTTCTTTCTAACTGTTTCTTTATGTCTTATTTTAGATCTATAGTTTATAGATCTTTTAGATCTTTAGTTTATAGTTTACATTGTTATTTCTGGTTGTTTATTCTAAGCAAAATGTTTCAGTCATTTTTTCTGAATCGTTAGTTTTGTATATGATTTGAATCATTCACAATATAAACATTTTTAACTCAGTGAAATGCAAGTCAGTTGAGAATCTAAAGCTCAAAATACTTTTGGATTCTTTCACAAAAAATGGTATAATTGATTTGGTTGGATATTTTGAAACATCTTCATTAACATCAGCAAAATAGAATCACAGAACTGATTAGGTTGGAAAAGACCTCTGAGATTATCGAGTTCAACCATGAGCCACAGTGCTAAGCTCCACATCCAGTCTTTCCTTAAGCATCTCCAGGGATGGTGACTCCAATGTGTCCCTGGGCTGCATTTGAAAGGTTCCACAAGGAACAGTATAGGATAAATCTTAATTTATAGGAAGCAATGTATCCTACTTACACTGTATACACTTGTTTATTTCAAACAGAACATAATTATGGTGAGAAGCTGGTGTGAAAAGTAGTAATTTGGTTGCTTATAACTCTTCACAGCTATTTCACATCAGCTGTCAGTGGGTGAAACAATTGCTTTCCTGGACACTTTTACCTGTATCTTTACTTTTTGTCTCTGACTACAGACCTGGCACAAACGTCATGGATGCCTGATACCAAATTGACAGGACAGAAACCAACTTAATGTATAAATATTTGCTACCTGAAGACATGCATCGCTTTATGCGGTCTCTTCAGTATACAATGATCAAACAGAAGAGTAAATATCTTGGGGTTTATTCTTTCTCTTCAACCCTTGGTCAAATCTTTGTCCTGCACTTGCCTTTCAGCTATGTTTCTAGTTCCCCAGTGTTTTGTCATAAATTTTTCCTTTGCCAGCTATTACCAGGTCAGTTTACTACACAAAGTCTACACCTGAAATGCTCATGTCATCTTAGGTTGCAACAAACGTAGTGGCACATTGCCCCAGAGAGGAAACTCTCTGTTTGCTGATGCTATGAAAAGACAACAAACCAAACAAGATTTGACATCTTTGCTGCAGCCATAAAATTTTCCTCTTGACTGTGGTGGACATGCCTGTTGCATTAATTCTTCCAGTTCACATCAGCTGTCTACAGACAGGCAGGCAGGTACCTGCTTTGTGCATCTCTGAGGGCAAAATGTCAGATGCTTCGGTGTTCTACAGATCATGTTTTTACTCCTCTTCTTCTTCAACTCATGTTTTCCTTCATGACTTCTTTCCAGTAACTAGTAAGTGGTTAGAGTCAGTGATCTACCTCTAGGACAGATTTGACCTTAATTAGCTCCATTCTGTCTCCCTCTGCTTAGGCCAGCCCAAGCCTATCCTCATTCAGCAAATAGTTACGGTTTTGTAGTTTCTATTCAATATCCAGTCTATACATTTTTTTATGTAAAAATATCTCTTTACCTTCTGCTATGCATTTTGCATGATCTCCATAAAACCCTGGGCTGGATTGGCACTCGTTCTTTTTTTTTTTCAGTATTGTAAACTAACTTCTATTTTTTTTTTTTTTTAAGAGCAACTTCTAGGCCAGTATGGCAAATAACATCATAGACAGAGTTAATTTCTGAGGCTATCACATTGTTTATGGTTGCTGTAGTGCAATACACGGCAATTCAGTAATTACAATCACACCAGGCATTTAACACTCCCAGGGGCAGTGGAGGTGGAGAGCTTTGGACTTGACTGATGGTGTAAGAGGAAATCTATATACCAGACTGACAAAATTTGGTATTTTTTAGTATAAACTGAATATATTAAAAACAAAACAAAACAATCCCCAAAAAACCCAAGAAAAACAACATTACTAGGAAGAGATGTGAAACATAGATCAGATGAAATACAAAACATTTCTGCTGGGATAATAATTTTCTGATTTTGGCTAATATGATAAACTGACTACTGTCATAGCTAAAAAAATATCAGAAATTATTTAATTAAAACTGAAACTACCATTTTAAGATTATTGTTATAATTTGTGTCATTTTTGCTGCTTCATGATAGGGAAAAGAGGGAAAGAAAAAATAAGTAAATGGTTTTCTAAATGTATCCACATTTTACAACTTCATGTATCAAAACTAAACTGAAAACCACTACTATACAGGAAATATTTTTCTGGAAGAGGAGAATAAATAATAAATAAATAAATAAATAATTTAAAAAGCATAATGTTTTCTGCAGTGGTGATACGACACAGCTTTGACTCAAAGTTTTTACTTGCTTTTTTGTTTTTGCTTTCTTTCTTAGTCCAGTTTACAAAAGGTATTATTTGAAACATGTTTTATTTTAAATTTATTATAAATTATCAACTAGAATTACTGTTTTAAGTTGTTAAAAATAGCTAAACTCAAACTTTTAATACTTTCGTGTTTATTGGAAACTATTAAAACATAGTGCCTTCTAAGGACTTCAAAATACTTCAAAAACAGGCAGGTACATGGCAGTTATCAACACAATCCTAGCCTGTCCTAACTAGAATATTGCTACTCACAGGTCACAGAATATTTCAGAGGTAACAAAAACAAGCATCAAAAAGAAAATTCCACTTTAAGTTGGAGATAAAATAACTTTTTCATATAAAAAGGGCTTAAAATCAAGTGAACTGAATACCTTAAAGGCCACTGGCACAATGCATTTAAATACTTCTTGCAGTAGTCTAAAATCTGTTTTCAAAGAGCATGGTAGTTGTATGTCTCATAAAAGCAAAATATATTTCCATAAGTGATTATCTTTGAACTGACAGAAACATCCTCCAAACCTAAAAGCATTGAATGAGCTCTAGGAAATCCTAAAGAATAAAGGAAACAAAAAACCCACCGATGTCATTCCAAGCTGTCTATGGTTCAGTTGAGGGAAAGAATTGCAGCACAAATTCTGCCATCAGTGCCTTAATGGATCTGAGTGTGCCTGACTCCTAAGCAATTGCCTGCCTCTCTCTTGTAACTCTCATTTAAGCTTTCTTTTCAATAAGAAATAGCCAGAGTAATAATAGGGAAATGGAAAAGAGAGATGTGGGAGATGTTCCTCAGTGGCTGCAGATATAAACTTGTCTGGCGGGAGAAACAAAGATCATTGTGGGAATTACAAAGCAATCATCTATCCTTGCTAATCTGAAGCAGCAGTGTTAGGCTGTAAATCTGAAACCCTAAATTTAACCTTAGAACTTGACATTTGTAACCAGACATTTATTAAAAGGCTGACTGTTCTTTACATATATATCTTTTTGCTTTGTGTTGAGACTAATCTGAGATGCAATACTGGCAATCTACAAACTAAACTTGAACTTTTCACTAAATATAACTTTTTTTCAAAAATTATTTTATGCATAAATTCTAAAATTATATGATCTAAATCTGTGCTAACACTTCTAGAAATCATTAGTGATATTTCCAAGCAAGCACACAGCATCTAGAAACAAAGATGAATAAAAGACCAAATCTCTGTCTTCCCATTTGCTTCTATATACTGAGATATGTGACTCTGCACAGGTTTTCAGAGGTTAAAAATGTGTTATTCAAATCCATGCACTTTACATACTTGGATAAATATCAATTGCAACAGTGTGAATTCAGCTGCAAGCTCAGGAAATTACTGGCTATTTCTGAAGTAAAGAAATGTCTACTAAGAAAAGAATTGTCCTCTATGTTCTCTGTTTATATTGTTATTTTTCTGAGCATTTTCCTCTACTGACTGCTGTTGGAGACAATGAAGTGGGATAGATGGGGCTCTGTCTGGCCCATTTGCTGAGTACCACAGTCCATACAGAGCTGTTTTTCTGTTCTGAATACTCTACTTAACAGCATGCCACCTTCCTGGGAATGACAACTTTCACTTGTCTTCTAAGAGGGAAAAAAACCCAAAACACACAGGAGAATATAGAATAAAATTCTCAAAACATATCTAATGAACTCACAGTTGTTGTAAAAAAGTTCTGTACTTTATATAATATTCCTGATACTTTATGCTTCCCAAGGGAAGAGAACAGAATTAGTCTCTTAGGTAAAGACAGTATTAATTAAATAAAAATCATTAAGACCAGCAATTAGCTATAGGTATGACACAACTGATTAAATTACAGAGAGGAATAAAACAGCATGAAGCAATTTCATGCAGTAATTGCAGTAATAATAAAAATATTGCAGTAAATTGCAGTAAAAATAAAAAATGCAGTAAAATATATATTCTTTTATTTGTTTAGGATATGGATAAATGTATCAAGACCCAGTTCCTCTCTCAGAAACGTTTCAGAATAACACAATTTCAAGGGTAAATATATAGATATAAAAAAAAAAACCCAAAAAAACCCAAAAACCCAACAACAAAAAAACAAAACCATGAAAACAAAACAAAAAATCAAGAAGGAGCTTTCTTGCAGTTGTGAAGTCTTCTGCTTTGAACAGTTCCATTATGTGAAGCTCACTAAAGCTGGTGTAGAACAGCTTGCTCTGAGAAAACAGTTATCTGAAATGTGAAGTGGCTACAGGGAAAAGTTGGTATACAGGTAAGTCTTCCACTCTTTAGAAATCTTCTCCCAAACACCAGGGGAAAAGAATAAGTTGCTGGTGAAAAGAAAAATAAGAATTGGTAAAGAAATATATAACTTTCTTGGTTGATCTTGGCCTTAATGTAGGAAAAAACAAACAAACAAACAAACACAAAACCCAAAAACCCTCAAAGCAAAACAGTTTTCAACTTAAACAGATTTTATAAAGTTCAACTGCTTCAAAAGTTTAAATTCAAGGAAACAGGCATAAAATCACTCTATTAGTTAGCTTTAACAGCAACCTTTTATCATCTCTATTATCCAGTATGTTTTTTTTAAGTTTCCAAAATGTTTTCCTTTCAATTACTCATATGGCTGGAAAGGTTTAAATATTGTCAGTATCCCTTTCTCATGATAATTGTAGAGAAGACCTACATTACCTTGAAACAATCTTGACAGCTCCTGCAGGAAGAGCTCTCTGCTGGTAGTTACAGGACCTTCCAAGAGGCATCAGTCCTACGTGTCACCTTTGTTATGCAAAATTTGAGGGAACTGTGTTTAGAAACACTAAAAAAGTCTCTCTGTTTTTGGTTAAGATTAGCACAATAGTTGTGTTTATTTTTCTAAACCAATAGGCAGCAAAACTATGTCCCTAGGCATCCTAACTGGAGTTGCCTAACTTGCACCAATGAGGTGTGAAAGCTCCACGTCTAGGCAGTGATGATGCTCTGGTTTTGCTTTATTATATTCTGTATCACATATGAAAAATGCTTTGGTGAATAAGTTCTTAAACAGCCCTGTTTTTTTTTTTTTTTTTTTTGGTTGGTGTGTGATATCTGATGACAATGATATCTCTGTTTTAGGTATACATAGAGAAAGGGACACAAACCTTTATGTATTTAACAGCTACAAATATATAGACCTTCCATATGTGTGTTTTATTCATGGAATGTTCTATTAAATGCATTATATTTATAAAATACTTTAGATTTTGATTTGACATAAAAATGTATGTTCTGGGTGATTGGTCTAAGCATTACATATTTTATCTATTTAATAAATTTGTTTTCATAAGAATATTTCAACTGCATTACTTAATTGTCCAGGGCATGATTCTTCCTGACTGCACAAATTACTTGGTCAATTTTACTTCACTATTTTAGAATCATACTATTATTGCTATATATTATTACATTTTAATTATATATTTATTTACTGATCTAAAAGAAATCCATAAAATAGCATAGATATTCCAAATTTGAAACAATCACCAATATATTTTTTCCCTTTTGAATAAAAAATGGCTTGCTGCAATCATTTTATGTAGCAGGGCAGCTGTTATATATTTTAGGCTCTGTCACTATTTCCACAATTTATTTGCTCATGTCAAATTAAATTCCGTACACAAATTTCCCTGCTTCTGTTTATGAAAAAAGAAGAGCGTTTAAATGATATCAATAGTGGCTTTCTACAATACAGGAAAACTGGCAACAACGTTGAAGAAAACAAATTGGTTTGAGTGGAAGCCCAGTTAAGCCTGGAATCTTACTTCAAAGGCAGCTGCATGGACAGCTTGTCTCAAGACTGGAAGCCCTGGTAGCTATGGAATGAAGCTGAAATCTTTTTATTGCTGAAAGCAGTGATCTTACACCAGCGTTTCCAAACATGATGAGGCTTTGGGTTTATGAAAAAAAAACATTGGTCATAGTTATGTGTTTTGCTTTGGAGTAATTTCCTACTTAATACCCATATATGAAGTGTCTGAAAGTAACTGAATGAGAACTAGTTTTATAGTCATATGTTACTGCTGTTTAACATTCTCTTACTATCACGGAATGGAAATTCATTTCCCAGATGACTCTGTAGCTTTGAAACCAGAAAACAGCAATTTGAGATTCAATGTTCTTTAGCCATAACAATAATTTTCCTCTCGAGAATTATTTCCTGTTAAGCATAAATCTTACCCATTTTTCTGGCCTGAGTAAATATTTGTGTTCATATTTCTACTCTGAAATGGGAGTTTCCACAAATAATTTGTGAATCAGAGATTCATGACACTGTCTGTGACCTTTACTAGCCATCGTATCCTTAAACTCTATTAAGCAAATGTGGCTGGAAAGTAAACTTAATTAATTTTTTTCAACATATTCTCCCACTACTGTATTTAATGTGTCTTATTATAGCTGTGCCTTACAGCTATATGGCCACTCTTAATCAGTTTTTTAAATGTACCTACTATGATTATTCATATTAAACTATTAAACATGATTATTCTTATTCTTAATTTAATTTTTGTTTTGACTTTTCAAATATATGTATGACATTTCAAATGTATGTGCAAATATATAGTAACATGCACCATTAGAACTTTAGCAGTACATTTATTTTCAGTTCAAGTGCAAACACACAGCACTTCGTAGCATACTTTCTGCAGATGTTTTTCTTGTAATTTCTTGGCTCTGACATTGTTCAGATTTCACTGAATTATATTCATTCACTGAAGCAAACTCATTTTTTAATGTTAGAGCTAGAGAACCAAGTATTTTGAAAAAGAAATCCTGTTATGAAAGATACTCTTTGTTTCCAAAAGGAGAGGCATTCAAGATTTCTTGAAGTAGACTGAAAATATATGTATAACTCACAGTCAATTTTCAAGAAATTTAGATCAGCAGTAAGAGATAACTTTTAATTTAATTTCTGCACCCTTCCACTATTCAAAGAAGAAAATAGTTTTCTGCAAATTATAATTTTCAGAAGAATTTGAGTCACACTTTCTTCTGGGAAAGAAACGATTACTGCCACTTATTTCAATATTTTTAAATGGCCATCACTTTTAATAGTATATATGACAGGTCAGACATCAAGTACTGCATTATATAAAATTATTCATATTCTAAGTATTCTAAGTATTATGAATTTTTTTTTTAGTGAAATAGGACTCAAAACTTTTGTAATGAGCTTTTGGTTATAGTCAGTGTTTCCAGGGAAAGACTGGCTGTGTTGGCTGTTACAGTGCTTTATTTGCTCATTTAAAAAATCCATTATTGCCTATTTCTGCTCAGAGTGTACTGCTTTTTCATATAGTAGATGTTAGACAACATAATTTTTTTAATTTTTATACCCATCTTTGTTCGAACACATAAAAGGAATTACTTTTCTTCATTACCTTTTAAAAAGCTATTATACTAATTTTCTAAAACCAAAATATTTTTATCTCTGTATCTAGCTTTGATTTTTCTGAAGCTCTTCTTGTTTTTATTGACAAGAATTGGTGTCAGCCAACCTTTCTTGACAATATTATTTTAATGAAGAAATGTAAGCAATAATATATGTTTGGAGTGACTCTCCAGGGCAAATGGTCTGGGATGCTGCTGGGAGAGGGGCCAGACTTCTGTTATAAGCTCGGGACAGGACACAGGTTACATCTTGCATCCCAGTTGTCCCCAGGAAAAGCACCTGGCTTTTATATCATTTATCCTTTGGTGATGCCATTGCAAGTATTATGGTTTTCTTCTTCTAGTAACCCTAATCACACCTTGCTCTCTTCGTGTTCTACCAGAACCCTGGGATGGAGAATCCAGAACTTATGTAAGTATAAATACAACCTATACACCTATCTGTACAAGTATGTGTGTAAGTACCTGAAGGAGAGTTCACTGAGAGGCAAGATCCAGGCTCTTCTTGGTGCCAGCCAATAGGGCAAGAGCAAGCAGAAAGAAACAGATACACAGGATTTCCACAAAATTCCACCTGAACAAGAGGAAAAGTTCTTTACTGTGTGGTAAAGGTGTGTTTCCAACAGTTTGCCCAGAGAGGGTGTGGAGTCTCCCTCACTGGAGATATTCAAGGACCACCTGGATGCAGTTTTGCACCATGTGCTCTAGGCAGACCCTGCTTGAGGAGGAAGGTTGGCCCAGATGACCCACTGACATGAACTCAAGAGGACAGATCTCTAAGTATAACTATTTTTAATAAAAATAGACAAGAATTGTCTGTACAATTTTCTCTCCTACATCCTTTTGCCCCTTCCTATTGTAGTTTTGAATTAGAAGCCCCAACTTCCATCTGTTTTCCAGTGTTAGTGAATAATCATTTCCTTGTATCAGTACCCAGGGATCATAACTGGGACAATCCAGATTTCATGGCTTAAAAACACATAATGGTACAGACACAAATATGTATTAAATTTGGGCTAAAATGATCATTACTTGAAGGAGAATATTCCTTTGTGATTAGAACAAGTATAAATGCATGGGAATGAAGAGAAATACAGAATAATAGAAAAGAGAACAAATTCTTTTTTTCACTTTAATTAAAGCTTAACAAAGTAAAGCCAAAGCCTGTCCAGAGTTCAGAATTCTCATGGTAATCTAAACATTTTACAGAAAAAGTTTTGTAGTCTCAGGCTAAATAAATGGCATAAATAGCCACAAGACAACATACTATGAAATGTCACTGCAGAAAAATAATTCTTTCAAGGTTCTGAGGGTGAACTATTTTTGGAACAATACATTAACATTTATTTCTTTTCCTCAAATCTTGTTTTGTTGATGCTGTTATTTTGTTGCTTGCTGTTTCAAAACTGTGGATTTAATGCGGTAGTAGCACTGTCCTTTTTTGTAGATTTTTTTTTCCCCAAGAAAAAGCTCTTTTTCTACTATGACTTAATTGGACTAAGTGATGATTCCTCTGAGTAGTTTTGTACAGTTCTTCTAGAAATTGGGATGATTTACTCCATAACAAGGTGAAAGACAATTACACAATTAATGGCTTTACATTAGTTAAAAAAAACACTTTTCCTTACGGTTTACACTTTACAGAATGAAAGGAAATGCCAACTAGCTTAAATATTTTTTTACTAAAAATTTTAAGTGAACATTTCTGATTCAATTGGAAGGAAACACTGACCTTTTCACCACTGGGCACATCTTAAAAGAGAGTTTTCTGCTTCAAACCTTTTTCTGAGTATGAGGAAAATACTGTATTATTATGTTTTTCCCAGATCTGCTAGAACACCTTCTTGTGTTTTCTTAGACAATTTTCCACTTGTATTTCTACTTGAATTTCAACATAAAATGCTTTGGATTTTTTTTTTTTTTTTTCTCATTTCTTAAAAGGCAGTGTAGAGGCAAGATCTTCCTACTTTGAGAATATTTTGTGTGATAATATACTTATTTGTGTGAAAATATACTTATTTGTGTGATAATATACTTATTTGTGTGAAAATATACTTATCATGTGACTTATTTTTCATCCCTCTTCTAAATTTTTATTATTAAAAGGTGTGTTATTACCACATTTGAGAGGAAAAGAAAATTTCTGTAGAGGCTTAGATTTCTTGACTGTCTTTTCCAGAGCATTTTCAGATTTTTTCTGCACTGAAAAAGGATATTCTAGGAGTGTATTTTCTGGAACAGGAAGATTTATCCTGTAGATTCTTTGAAAACTGCCTCCTAGTCAATTGGCATCTGGGAACAGGAAGAAGAAGAAAAGCAGAAAAAAAAGAGAATTTGTGCTAACTCATTTTTAGACTCATATTCAGGTATGAGTCATGGATATTATATATCATTACAAATGATATACATATATGATGAAATTCAGATTGTTTAACACCATAAAGACAACCTTAATCCTGGATTTTTCCTCTTACCTAGCTTTCCTACTCTTTATTAATATTTTCTTTTCAGTATGTTCTGCCAAAATTTTTTCAAGGTTTTTTACAGATTGATTTTTCTAGCTCTTAAAAATATTTTCATTCTCATCTGCTGGAGTCCAATAATAGTAAGAAAGAAATATTCAGTTTTAAACTCTACTACAAATGTACCTGCAAGTATGAAACCATAATTTAGCAAATTTACTCCTTTGTTCAATGACTAACATGCTAATTATCAGGCTGATCTTGAGTTACAGTATTAAAATGCTGTCTTTCCTTTAAACACACCCTCACACCCACACACTCGCACACACCCCTCCAAAAGACCCTTTAAAAAATCCCCACAATGAAATTTTCAGTAGCAGAAGAATATTTTATAAGAAAAATCCCAAATTTTCTTGACTCAATCTTAAATTGTGATATTAATAGTGAATCCTCCTTTCTCATTTGTTTTTTTGTGCTTTTTAAGGATCTTTAATTATTTAACCTTCAGTATAACTTGTGTTATGAGATTTACTACATATATTTATGATATATAGAGAATTAATTAGCCAGATTACAGAAATTAATTTAGAGTAGGTTGGATTATTTAGTGCATAAAAGATGCTAACCCTATATCACCAGATCTTTGGGCCTGTTTAGTCTCTACCAACATCCACTGAATTTTCTCAGATCACTCTTCAAGTACACCTCAGTTCCTCACTATAAAGCTACAATTTAAGAGAACCTATGCAAACCTACACAGCCTCTGAAGTCCCATCCTGGATTTCTAAATAGAACAGATTTTCTTTTCTACTCTCATTTCTCTCTACTCTTTGCTCTGAAGAACCTTGGCCAGAACAGCACGCTGAAGCTGGCTCTGATTTTCAGTACTTTTATTTCTTCTATTCATGAATACATGCTGTAAGGAAAAAAAGAACCAAAGAATGCAAAGCCTATGAATATTCCACAGTTAAAATGTTCCCAAGAAATATTAGATCAAGGCTGACATATGATGATTTTCTGTTTTACTGATCTATTTTAATTTCTAAAAATATGCTGAATACTTTGTGAATCTTAACCAATTATTCTTTTTACTTCATCTGGGTTTTCACTGGGACTTTCTGGCAGACACAAATAATTAAATAAACTCTAACTAGAATGCTGTAGGTAGAAATGGTTCTTTATTAATGGCTCACAAACAATGCCTTTATTACTACAAAGCATCACTAAAGGTTTGATGAAGCTTTTGCATGTTTGGGGGAAGAAGGCGGGGGGAAAGGGTGAATATCATACATCTTTTGTGTATTTCTTTTAATATATCCATTAAACATGGATAATCTTAAAATACTAAAAATATGTTTCCAGTCCACTTTGCAATTCTGTCTAATGAAGCAGCTTTCAAACTTATTCTGGGTGCAGCTTATGCTCAGAGAAAAAGAAGCAAAATCAAGCAAAAATGTTTATTGTAGTTACTAGATTCCTCAGAGAATCCCATCTGATAATTGAAATATAGCTGGTTTGACTCATCTGGCAGATGGAAGGAAGGATCAGCTGGTTCTTTTGAATAGTGCTCAATATGCTAGTAGGAATATTGTTTTTTAAGTTTTCTGTTTTCTATTCCTTTTCTTCTTCTTCTTCTTCACCATCTTGTGTATTCTTTCTTTTTTATTTTAATCTTTATTTTAATCTTTATTGTCACCACAGCCAAATGAAATGTTCTTTACTATTAGTCTTTGTCCAGGAAGGATCAAAAGCCTAAACAGTGACAAAAAAAAAAGGATTTTTTTAATGCATTATTTATATTTCATTCAAAAAATGTGAGGCCGAGATACATTACTTACTGAACAGTACTAATCTGTGACAGACTGTCCTTCTCAATAACACTCAAGTAACTAGTTAAAAATAAAAGATGGTGCACAAAGAGCAGTGCAGGGTTTTACTCTCCTAGTCTCCCATGTAAATGTCAATAGACATAATTAACATGCTCTGAACAAATGCCAATTGGCTGAATTTTGCAAACAGGTTTTAAAATACTGAAAGTACAAAGCCTAAGGCATCAGCATATTTTTAAGAATCACATAGATTTCAAATAAGTTCCTTTTTTTTGTTAGTTTGATGTTTTGAACATATATGTAGCATTTTAAGAAAAGAACTCATTTTCCTAATGAATAGGTTAACTTGGGGTTTTTCCCTACTTTAAAATTGTAAACCTTCATTTCAACAGTAAATGTCAATGAATCATGTTTTGAGAGCTATTGTTCTTCCATGTGACCCAGTGCATTTCTGTACGCTTTTCTTTTCTTTTCTTTTTTTCTTTTCTTTTCTTTTCTTTTCTTTTCTTTTCTTTTCTTTTCTTTTCTTTTCTTTTCTTTTCTTTTTTCTTTTCTTTTCTTTTCTTTTCCTTTATATTTTCCTTTTTTAGTTGCTTGCCTCAATTTGGCTGAGTGGAAAAAGTAAATGCATCAATATCCAGAGGAAAATCATCCATTAAATAAGAAACGGGCATATGTGACTTCCTTGCAAAAAATCCAACATACTTCGAAAGGATTTTCAGAACTTTTTATAAAAGAGGTTCCTCAGATTGTAGGGAGAACAGAAAAAAAAAGCTTCTGTAGTGTTAGAAAATATGAGCATTCACCTATCATATTGAGAATTTTGCCCTAAACCAAATAGTAGAATAGAGAGAATACAAAAGAATAAATGGGAAAAAAGCTTTTACTTGCCTTATTTTCAGTCACAAAGCACATGAGTTTTATCCTCCAAGAGAGAAGACAGAATATATATGCAAAAAACCCCCCCAAAAAAACAACAAAAAAATGAAAAGCAATCATCTTCCACACTTATTTTTTTTTCTCCTTTGATTTTAATACAGAATTTAAATTTAGGAAGATACAACAACAAAGAAGATGGAAACTGCAAAATGGGATATTACAGCTGATTTCTTAGAGAAACGTTGACAATACAGCAAATACATTACAGCCACATGTATACATTTGCTGACAGATAAAACAGTTGAGCACCCTATTAAGCAAGCTGGAAACACCACAGGAAGTGATCCATACTGAATGAGTATTCTCCTTTTCCTAAAGAAAAGGGAAAACTGAATTATGAATTTCATCTAGTCAGCATAACTGACCAAAATTTCTGAAGAAATTGACTTCGGAGACTAAAGGGAAAAAAATTAGAAAAAAATGTAAGAGCCTTTAGGGAATAAATTTGAGTAAAAGTTTAAATTTCATTGAAAAAACTATTTTTTCTAATAGAATACTGGGAAGGGTCTCAAGGGAACAAAATTATATTGATATGAAATGTAGTCTTAGGAAAGCTAATTAACAGAAACCTGAGCTATGTTCTTCAAAGTTCTCAATTTTGGTGTAGTAGTAAGAAGGTTTGTTGTTTTGTTTTATTTTCTTTTGTTTTGTTTCTGCAGCTTTTGTATGGATTAATAAAGGTGTGTTTGTCAGAAGATAGCATTTTCAAATACATTTATTTGTAAGAAACACAAGGTGACCTTAAACACAAACATCTCCTGATTATATGTACTAACTCACTCTTACAAGCTTTTCTTCTGCCCATATGCAATCCAGCATAGCTATAACATATTTTGCTTTATTCCTAATATGCCATTTCTACTGCCCTTCAGGTAAGGCAAAAATACTCCTGAATTTCCACAATGAAACCATAATGTTGAAGAAATAGAATGAAGCCTGACTGAAATACTTACTTTTATTATCTCATAATTTATTTTCATCTGAATCCTCATCCCTCACCTCTAAAAATCAAAACAAACAGAAAAATAAAAGTGGCCAATATGTATTTTTTGCTACTATCTAGTTTACTGAAAATAAAATCATTAAAGAAAAGAATTTTGTAGGACATGATGCCACAAAGGGATTAACACAATTCTGCTCAGAATTGGAATGTGTCTAGGAATAGCAAGCTACCTTAGTACTGCTAAGCTATCAGCCCAGAGGGAGATTCCTGGTCTCCAATAGGCAGTGGTACACAGCAATTCTTGTTCTCATTCCTCAGCCGACAGCTACATCTGGCTGGGAGAGACAGCTGTGATCTCACTGCATAGCTTGTGGTCTGGACTTGCATGCACTGCTCTTACTTCATTAGGAGATTTTCTAGTTTTGCTTTTGGTTTTTCTCTCCAGTTCACAATGTCTGAAACAGTGCGTGCTCCTATCAAAGGTAATGTTTTAAACCCTTAAAGCTTAGGATCTTTACATATCTTCCCTGACATGAGGCATGAAGGTGCATGGCATGAAAAGCACAACATATGCTACAATTCTGAAGGATGGATGACTTCATATATAGGCTACCATACGCTGTGGGATCATGTTCAAAGTATCTGCTGGGATTACTCCATAAACAGAACTATTCCTACGTGAACTGGAACTTCAAAAAAAAGGAGTCTATGCACAGAATCTGCCACCTGAGGTATAAATGGCCTGGGAATCTGGAAATGAAATTGGAAACTAATTTATTTTTTAATTTTAGAAGTACACATGGACAAGTAGCTCAGCTACTACAGTTTTATAAGAGATAATATGATTCTAGTAACCAGCAGTTCTTCAAGATCTAGAGCCTGCTGAAACTGTTCTGAAACTAATAAAGATGAAAGGTTCTCTAGAGTTCCCAACTGCTAATTTATCTTACTAAAAAAAAAGCATATTGAATCGATGTGTGTTTCCTACACAGATATTACAGAGAAAGGTTTAAATGGAAAGATTAAAAAATGGAACTAGGCAATTATTTTTTCACTTCTAATGACTGTGATCATTATTCTATACTGGCTAGGACAAAAAAAGTTTTAATGAAATTTCTACAGATAGATAAGAAAATGTAATGAAAATCAGATTAAAATATTAACACCTTCTAAAGTTGAAAATAATTTTAGGCATTTGTGTGAAGATAAAGAACTCAGACCTGAAAGAACATAAGCTAGGACTGAAGGTCCCATTTCCCTTGACTCCAGATTTTCATTATTTTAATTCTTGTTCAACACTCTCCTAACCCTGACTCTTTTGGTAAATAAAGTTTATACTTTTGCATGGAGATTTCTGAAGTAACAAGAATCCTGAATATGTAAAATAGTCTCATTTTTGAATGTGATGAGTAACTCAATATCTAATCCCATACATGAGTGCTCTCATGATCTGGACATTTTGCCTTATCTATTGCCTGATCTCTTATATGTGCACAGAGGATTGAGGAGACAATATGTTTTCACAATTTAACACATTTGGTATTTTAAGGGACTTTGAGAAATTTGCAGATGTCTGGAAAATTTCAAGCACTTAGACTTCTAAAACATGAAATCAGCATTGTATCACTAACAGTCCACATGTCCAGATGGACAGAAATGAGTGTGCACCAGCACTGGAGAACCAGTGGAGAAAGTGTCTTCTAATTCCAAACTACAATTAAAAAAAAGTGGAGGGAAAGAAGGGAAAATTGCACAGATGTTTGGTGTTTCTTTTTATACAAGCTGCATGGTCACTTTCTGTCACCACAGCAAGATTGTACATGATTGTAATAATGGCATTTGAGTTGCTGCTACTGAGCCCTTTTTATGAGTATTTATCAACTTGCAGTTAAGTTGATTGATTGATTGAGTGATATCATTTTCTGTAATCACTCAGCAGGGATTTGGGCAGGATATCCTGGCTTGAATGGGGATAGCCATCCTCTTGGGCTTGATATGGGGCCTTTAAAATGTTTTCCTGATGTAGGATTCTCATGTTTCAGGATATGAAAATGTTTCCTCGGCCAGATGTCAAGTTAGACTCTCAGCAATTTAAAGTTCAGTGCTCAGCTTTTTTCTAGATATAGATGATATGCTCTTACTGATACCTTCCAGTAACTACAATATCCATAGCCATGATCTAGTTTGCTGTTAAGGAAGAAACAGCTTTGTAATGTGCATTTCCCTTACACACAAATTCATGTATTCCAGATGTGTATTCATGCAAGAGGTCCTGAAACCCTCAAACAGTAAGTTTCTGCTTCTCCATTGCCAACCATGAAACATCTAGAAGCTTTCACTCATCTTGTGGGCAGGAGCATAGGTATGGGTGGTGAGTTGGAATTGAAAGGTAAAGAAGGAATTTTTGTTAATTGCACTAGTACTGGGCCTTGGAAAGAGACAAAATCAAGAGCAGCTGGTGCAAGATTCGGGTTCCTATGTGCAAAAAGGCGTGAAATATTTGTACCTGAGAATCTTCTCTATTGACAGTCATCAATGTAGAAAGTAAAACAGGTTTCTCAATTCAACTGTAAATCTCTCAAGTATTAAATTATTCTTTTACCTTCTTTCTTAAAATAACCCCATGAACTTTGAACAACAGGCTTGAGAGCCCCATTCTTTTCTGATTAGATACTCTCCCTAGAGGGTACAACTACAGATCTGTATCTGTTTAGACAAAGGAAACAACTACAGTTAGTGTTCACCACATTCTGAATGAGTGCTTTTATCCTCTAAAGAGACCTCTCACCATGATATTTTGAAAGAAAGCTGGACTCTCTACCTCTTGCTAAAGAAAGTCAACATTCCAGAATCCAAATGAGGTTTCTAAATCCTCAGTGACACACCACATCCCCAAACACATCACAAAGTGAGGCACTCCTATCATCAAGAAAAGGAAGAATTCATTTAAGCCAAATCCTTCTCCACAGAGGTTGTGCATAGCAGGCTATGTGTTGTGATGTATTTTAATATCTGCGGTTGTTCCTAAGGCAGGTACAGCTATCACAGGTTGTAATGGGAATATTAAGAAATAATTACAAACATGCAAGCAAACAAAAGCAAACCTGAAACAATGACAATAAAACTCTTTCACAGAGATTGCAGAGGAGAAAAGTCATACTCATATCTAATCTAGGGAGTCAGCTTTGGGAATATGGATTTTGTAACTGAAGCCAGTTAGAATTGTCAGTATTTTGCTTGTTAAAGTGAATGAAACCTACTTTATAAATTAAACCATAGGTTTCACATAGATTTTGCTTCTGTGTACTTAGTATATTTTAAATGGCTGAATGGGTTTTGAGTTGCTTAGATCTTACAATATGTTGGTAAGTTCTTTCAGAAACTTTGGATCCCAGTTTCTAGAAAGCATTTGAAAACCTTCAGTAAATGGAATAAAAAAGGAAGTCAGGAGGCTTTAATGTGTACTTAAAATTAAGATTCTAAATCTGTAGCATGCTGCCCTGTACTAGGGCAGTTAAACAGCTTGATTTTTAAAGTACTGCAACCTCAGAATTTTGGATAGCAACGGAATGATCATATGTTTTCTTCTGGGAAAAAGTAAAGTTCTGCAAATAATTGCACCATGTTTTTGCTGTAAACAGTACTATACTGCCTGTTGAGAAGCATATGTTCAACACAGTGCAGAGTTCTATTAATGCAGAACCAATGTCAAAGATTTGGCTGCTTCCCAGAATTAGCTGACAGCATTGTCTGGGATCTGTGCATTTCAACAGTCTCTCCACACTCTAAGGAATTTGTGATTCGAAGTGATTTGAGAGAAAGAGCTACTGCAAATCTCAATATCCATCTTCCCAACAATAAGGCAAAAAGAAGTAATTGCACACATCTGGTATTTTTTCTTTTTTTTTTTTAATGAAGTGGAACAGAAAGATATGAAATGTTGACATTTAAGTTAGCTTGCAAGCTCAGAGTTTTTGCCATCAGCCACTGTCAGCTGAAATGATTTCTACTGCTGTAGCTGTCTGCAGCCAGGTATATCTTTCCATTTTGCAGGTATCATCTTTTCTATTTATTTTGTTTAATTGTACCTTGCAGTACACCACAGTCACAGTTTTTCCTACTGTAAACATTTTTTTGAAAATGCATAAACATTAGATAAACATATAGAAGACAGATTTTGTTTCTATGGATGTTTTTCACTTTTTTTCCTTTTATACACTACAGTTTCAGAATCTGAGCTCTTCTTTCCCAGGTAAGAAGCTGATGTCTTTCACAAAGGCAAACTACATGTCTTCAGCACTCTAATGAGGGAGTTTGGCTCATATCACAGTTCAAAAATATTCACTGATAGTAAACTGCAGGCTAAAGGATAATGTAAACCATTTGCATTCCCTTATTGTTGATCATTTGGAACTGTTATACTGTAAGACTTTTAATCTTATTTTTTTATTTACCCTGATGTATTAAAAAACTAGCATAAATGTGATCTAAAGGCATTTTATGTCAGCTTTTCTACAAGGAACCAAATGATTCTTCATTGCTATCTCTAAAATAATGACCTAGTGAAAACCTTTGTCTAGTCAGTTCTTTACGGGCAAACAAGATGCTCTGTTGTGATAGTGCTTAGTTCTAAATTGAAGCTAGAGACAACTCCTTTGGTTAGGATGAAGCCCTTTTGGTCATAGAAATACTATTTAAAGACTTTTTGTGAGAAATTCAGTGTATCTATTTGATTTGATACAATAAGGAGTTTCCCTATATCATGGTTTATCTCTGACGGGCAATAATGTATCATACAGACATGAACTCATTCACGGGTGGAATGGGAAGCAGATTCTGAGAAAGGCAAAATCCAGGGCTTGAGATAAGAATATTTTAATAACTGAAATGAAGTACTACTCCTACTACTAAAAACAGTTGTAATTAAAATTGATATTACAAAAAGAGGGAGAGAAATAAATCTCAAATTAAAAAAAAAAAAAAATCAAAACCAAGTGATGCGCAATACCGTTGCTTGCCACCCACTGACTGATGCCCAGCCTGTCCCTGAGCAGAGTTAGTGGCTCTTGGTCATCTGTCCCATTTTATACACTGAGCATGACATTCAGTAATGTGGAAACCTCCTTTGGCCAATTGGACCAGCTCTCCTGGCCATGCTTGGCTTCTTGTGCACTTCTTCACTGACAGCCTGTGGCACTGAAAAGAACTTGATTTAGGGTGAGCACTACTTAGTAACAACCATAACATCAGAGTGCTATGAGCATTACTGAATATATACTGAATCCAAAACAATGCATGAGTTTGAAGAAAATTAACTCTATCTCAGCCAAAACCAAATGAGATTTTTTTCTTCAACTAGAGATGTTCTGCTTGGCTTTTTGTTGCAATGTGAATGGTTGAAATGTGTTATAACATTTCTCTAACCTGCATTTATCCCAAACATTCTGGCTGGTATGAAAATGATAAAGAAGGATACTCACTTTAGACAGGACTATCTCGCCAACCAATGTAGCTGCAGCAGTATGTCATCCAAGGAAGAGCCACAAGGCATGGAACAATATTGTGAAAGGATCAGCCCAATGCCTGTGGCTTAAGCAGAATCTTATCCTCTTGTGACAGTATCTGTATGTCAACCAATTTAGTCAATCACGTATCTTATATGATAAAAGCCTTAGCTATAAGCCTAAGACATTATCCTTATAGGATATGCTGGAGATTTTTCTGATCATATTCTTTGTTGAGAACTAATAAGTTGAACTATAAACAAACCAGAGGATATTACTTACACCAGAATGGGTTCCCAGCTTCAGGAACAGCCAGGTGTTTTCTAAGTGCCACAACTCCCTCAGGTTCTGCCTTCCCGGAGGCAGAAGCAGCAGTGGGCTGCTCTGAGCGACTCAGAGGGATTTTGTTGGGGCAGACATTCCTTTTCCATTCCTTCCAGAGTGACAGAAGCAGTAGTAACCTCTCTCTCTGGGGAGGCTTATTTAGCAGATGCAGAACAGGCCATTTGACTCTTTGCAGAGTACTTCCTTAACAGAAATTTTCTCTTCTGTGGGAAAAAGACAGATGGGGAACACTCCTATGGGTTTATGTCAGCTCATGATGCAACACTTGGATCACTCCAATGCAGCCTGCAAGGGAAGCACTCGAAATTCAGAAATACTGGATGTAATACTCTTTACAGTGTCTGAATAAACCTCTTTGGGAGCAAGCACAATATGAACTTTCTATTGGCATCATTCTGTAGGACATTTTTTTATTGGAACACATGAATTACTAGAGTACCTAAGAGGGGATGCAAATATAGACTGCATAGAGACTGCAGAAACAAACATCAAATTGTATTTCCTGTCTCTGTGTTTAACTAGAAATGTAAAGTTATGTTTCTTCAACCAGCTTTTTGTGTGTTTCTCTTTTTTGCTTTTTTTTAATTTTGTTTTTAATCCAGTATAGATGTATATTTTAAAAAAGCAGGCCATAGCACCTAAGAGACAAAGCAGTGGAATGAAAAATATCAAATTCCATTGTCTTGATTTCAAAAATTTATTTGACCATAATTTGAAAAGTTATCAGTGCTGGCTGTTGTTTCTGTTAATTTTATTTTTATGATGAGCTTTGTAGAAAGAATTAAAATAGAATGGGACCTGTTAAGTAACAAAGATATATTGAACTATATATGAATATTAAAATATCATAAGACCCTAAATAAAATTTGTTGTAAAATCTGGATTCAGCATACAACCGGACATCTATAAACTAAACAGAAAGCACGGAGAAATTGGAAGGAAATGTGTCTGGTCTTCAGCCCAGAAATTAATCATACTAGAATACACAACTTCTGGAAATATATTCTAAAAACTTGGGCAAGTCTGAGAAAATTGAAACAGTAATATTTGACTTTTAGAAGACTCATCATCAGGAAGTGCACTGGCCTCCACAATTCTCACCTATTATTGGAAAAGGAAATAAAACAAACAAACAAACAAAGAAAAAAAACCCCACACCCAAACAAACAGAGAAAACTAGATGAGATTCTGTTTGTTTAGTTCCACTAGGATATGTACCGACCACTGACAAAGGGCACAGGGAAATGATAATGATATGTTTGTACTGAAGGCTTCCTCTGTTTGGATCTGGATGGCATCAAAGTTAAATATCTGACAGCCTCCCTTGGCTTGTCAGACCATAATAGCAGCTTACAGAAACAAAGCCTTGCTTGAAAAGAGACTTGGAATCACAGCAGAAAAAGCTGTTGTGTAAAACAGAGATGGAGAAAACCTAGCAAAGGTGGCAGACTCAAAAATATTTTAATGCAGTGTTTGAATTTCAAGCTTCATTACTAGTATCTCTGAAGTCAAAATAGTTCAGCCTATGATGAGATCTGAACTCTGTCGACTCATTTTTAAAAACATTTTCTGATTGATGTGAAGGAAGCTTATCTCGTATTCATTGAAAGCCTTTTAAGAAACACAAAAGAAAACAAATAAAGAGAATAAGCACACCTTCAAGCATTGTCATAGGCCCTAACATTGACTACAGTCAAGGGACATTGCCCACTTTCCATGGTTGTTCACATATTATTCTTTATAATCATCTCAGATCATCTCCTCTGATCAATTATTAAAACATTAGTTAATTATTAAACAATAGTTAATCAAATATTAAGTATCTAGACGTTTTTGAGCTCATTGTTATCTGAATTTACATACAAATCTAAACAACATTGAATCTTCTTACCTAATAGGAATGGCTACTGCCAAGTCTGTGTTAGGGAATAGCTCCTGGTGGCAGAGATTCCCAAATCATCACAACCACAGGGTCAGTGAAGACAGACAGCTCAGTTATGAAAGTTCAAAAAGCCTTTTTTGCACGGCTCTGTGCTGAACCAAATAAATGCTGCCTTACAAATTCCATCTTTTAGCTACTACTCCAAGCTTTCACTTCTGCAGCTACCTCAGGAACGCTCAGAAGTCCCTGCTGTCATGATGCAGACATAGCCTCAAAAACACGGCAGGAGGGGAAAGACAGGTCCTGAGCCACATCCATTGCACAGATGTACCTCCAGAAATGAATGGGAAATTAGTACAGTGTCTGGAAAGTGAGAATGTAAAACTCTATGTAATAATTAAGAACTATGAAAGATAAAAATTAAAGAAAAGCATAATGAAATGGTGTTCCTAAGATGCAATGTTATATTGAGTTTTTTATCTGAAAATAAATACATTTTTATACTATCAGAATGATAAAAATCCCCAAAATACACTGTTGTTTTTATTATCAAGGAAACATCAATTCTACCCACCATCATATAGGATTCAAAAACTAACTAATTTCAACAAAATTTTGTGATGAGTTTAAGCCTAAATTTTGGGAAAAAATTCATATTAACTTTTTACCTAAGCAAGCTGAAATTACAAATGGACAAGATCACTTGGTGTGAGGAGTAGTGTCTCTGACAAATGCTTATCAGACTGGTAATTTTGTGACAGTAAATGCTGCTTTGCCTTCCTTTCCATCTAACTTCCTGATAGTGGACTTTGTGACGCCGGAGCTTTCAGTAAAGGCTGCAGTTTGATACTCATGCATTTAATCAAGAAAATTATAATTTATTTTCATATTACAGGATAGCCAACAGGAAAAAAAGTAATTTGGAGAGATATGTTGATGAATTTTTGCTTGTTTTCACAGGTGACTTAATTTTGTTAATGAGTTTATGAATTTTAGCTTTTTGAATTACTTCTACATACATAAAAGGACAAGATGGTTCATTGAAAAAATTTGGGGGTAGATTTGGAAGGTTTTTCCCACTTTTTCTCAGAGTGAGCAGGAAGAAAAAACTTTTACAGCCTTCTTTATGTGACAACAAAAATGAGTTTCAAGATTTATGTATGTAATTGCTTTCCTACTATTTTAAATATTTGTTGTCAGAAGAAGTAGCGTTGATAAAGAGACGGTATATATTTTGCTTTGGATAAATATTGCATAATAAAAACATAACAAGGTGGGGGGTTTTGTTATTATAATTCATTTTTGTACAAGTGACCTATCAGTAACGACCTTGACTCTGCCTCTCTTATAAGAAAATAAACAAATAGATGGAATAAATGACTTGTGGAAAGGACTTGGACTATGAACTTTCCCAGACGGTCATTAATCCCTCAGAAATGCTACAGACCCTGATCGTTAAGACATAATTAATGTATTAATACAGTGTCTAAATGCTGAACTGCATTTTCTTTTTGCTTAATTAACCTTTTGGAAATACTTTACTAATGAAGAAGGGCAATATCTGCCTGCCATGGAGATGCCACAGTATTTTTTTTATTCACAGCAAATACAAATAAATTATGGCAAGCTCTTCATGTGTTTGTAGACCCCACTCTTCACACTTCTGAGAGCTGTTGACTATTGGAAATGAAGGGCAAGGGCATGATTAGAAAGACTCATTATGCACTGGTTCAATACTTTGGTGCTATTCTTCACAAATGTGCTTAGCACTCAGAGTAGACTATGAATTCTCAGCAGGGCAGGCAAAATTGAATTTTGCAGTTCTACCACAGAGAACCTAAAGGGCAGAGGAAAAGGGCAAAGCTAAGATGATTGATCTGAGGAAAGATCCTTGGAGACCCAGGCTTCCTTTTCCAGTAGCTACGTGGGAATGCATTTCTAGGAAAGCTGTCATGCACATTGTCAGTGATTGTCATACGTATTAGTGGGGAATACTCTTACTGGTTTGGCTGTCTGACTGCACACAGTGCGTGTTCCTGACCTGCCAGGACATTCGAATCCTCAATGGCAACACCAGGAGCAAGGCTGGTTTTCCAGAGTTCTTAAGGAAACTGAGATATACAGTCAACAAGAACTGTCATAAACATTACTTTCCTATCAGCATTGTGAACATGATGTAGTGCTAGTCATTTGGAACACAAACCTTATCTTGCAGTTTCTAAAGCTGATTAAAGGTTGTAGACATTCATTTTCAATCAGGGAGTTCCTGATTCCCCTATTAGCAAGATTTTGAAAATTCAGTGTTTACATCTGCACCATAACCGATTAAGTTGTATTACACAATGGATGTCCGAAGACATTTCATTTCCAGACACCTACTAATATTTATTATTCTTAAAGAATATAGTACAAAATGTTTGTATTTTAAAAGTGGGGGTGTCTTCTATATATTTCTAGATATTCTTACAGCTTTTAGGTGAATAACTAGATTGCATTTTGAATATCCATCTGCCTCTCAAATATGCACATTTAAATATAAATATGACACACTATTTTGACATAGACTATTCCAATTTCAACAGTTATTACGTACTAAGAAATACTTGTAAAACTCTCAGAAAATTGAAACAGTAATATTTGACTTTTAAAAGTGAAAGCTTCTCCCTTCTTGTTTAAAAATTAGTTGGCAACCAATCAGTCAACCACAGCTTGAGATATAAATTCTCAGCTACGAATAATTTCTATTATATCAAGAAAAGTTTTTCCAAGCAGTTCTCAAATTGTTAGAAAGTTCTTGTTACAAAAGCATTGATAAACAGTTTAGTTTATGCTTATCACCTTCCTTTCATTTAGGACCATAAATTCAATCAAAAATTCTGAGAATGTTGCTTTGTCAGATATGTATTTACTTTAGAACAAGGGACAAAACATTCAGCCAGGTTAATGGAAGACAAGGAAGAAAGATAATTTAATGTTTAATTTAGCCTTCATTGGGTTTATCATGCAATTTTGAGTCTTATTATCCTTTTTGCTAAATAAATTATTAAAATACATTCCCTTTACTTGCACCCATAGGATCAAAATTTAGACAGGAACTTGATAATGCAAAACAAGTACACTAGAACATATGTTACTGTCACTAACACCTATAACCATCACAACAGTCAGAAATAAATTACTTATTCTACCATTAGATGTGAGGTAGAACTCAATCCCCTTACAATGAGCAAAAGTTGGTAACTGGTTGGGAAAACTTTGTTTTCTCTTTATTTGTTTGCTTGTTTGTTTGTTTGCTTTTCTTATGAAAGAATATGAGAGTTTCTTGCAATTTACTTTCCCGTAAATTGGCATTTTGTCTGTAGAAAACTGACAAGTTTTTATTGTCTTGCATCCACATTTCAAAAAGCAAAAAAAAAAAGCTAAGCAAAAATCCATCAGGTCCCAGCTTTATCCCTACAGCTATTGAAGCTGGAGGACCCTAAAGTAATATGCAATTTAATTTGTGGATAAAGAATAGTGGAGAAAAGTTCAAATTAATTATTACACTAAAACACATCTCCATTGTATGTAACTGTTGTGAGGTTACAGAAACTCTATCCACACTTTTTCATAATCACTGAACTTAAACTCCAGCACTGAAAGGTATCTATGGATGGTGTCTACCTCAGGCTGAATATTTTGGATGAATTTTAAGCTAAAATAGCCTGTTTTTCTTTTTAAAAAATAAAAGTTGAAGCCAAAAAAGTCCATTAAAAAACTCTACCATTTCCTTTCTTTTGAACAAAGAAAATGAATTCACTAGGGCTGAGACAGTGCTCTCTGTCTAGTACGATTATTGTGTCATTTCACATGGGAATTAAAAGATTGGACTAAGCTTACAGGGGTCAGTGTAAATACAAGAGCAAAAGAGCAATTGTAAAAAATGGATTTTTCATATATTAAGTTGAAACTGCATAGCACTTAGCTCCTGTAGTGAGAGGAGTGAAGGCAGAAGTTTTTCTGAAATGCCAAATAAAAATCAAGACTACAAACACAGAGCTTCTGCCTTCTGCTTAACCTGCACTTCCCCCTGCCGATGTCCTGCTGAGGAGGAGGAAGCTGAATGGAAATAAGTGAATAGCCTGGAGGGAAACAGGGAAAGTGGGAGAGTGCAAGGTCAAGAAACAAAAAGCAGATGTTATGATGTTGGAAAAGAGGACCCTTGAGGAATCAAAGACAAGAGGGTTAGGTAAGAGTTATGAAATTGGAATAAAAAATACTTTATCTCCACACCATGCCACTGCATGTTTTTTCGCTAGTGCCGGGAGTAGAGGGGGAAGGAAAGAAAAAACCCATTCCATGCAAGAGGAAATATTAGAATACATTAATTGTAAAATGGAACATTTTGTCAGCATATGGTATCTTTTTCCTTATGCTTGTTAATGCCATTGTTTTGCCGTTGTGCTTATCGTTGTCTGAATGCAGATCTTAATCTATGACCAAACGTATAAATAAGTCTGCAAAATTCCTAAGGAAACAATAGAGTAATGAGTTGAACAGAGAAACCACATGGCAGGAATAAAGTATGAAAATATGTGTGTAGTAGTTCACATCTTGATGAAGTAATTTTAAAAAAAACATATATAGTGACCACTCTTTTATTGATGATTCTGTTTTCTTGAAAGTGATTATATTGTAGTCTCTTCATTTTGATGTATCACCATGTCTTGTCTTCGATACTTCAGAAGTCATTTTGGAACAGCAGGGCACCTTCAGTTCTACAGCAAAATGTAGGGGGGGAATTTTATTATACATATTTAGACATATCTTTCCAGAAAGCAATTATGTGCAAAAATAATCATAAAATTGCTGCAAAAATCTTCAATATCTGCTTGTAGATGTGCTATGAAGGCTGGATAAATGCTATCTCTCAACAGTATCCACCTTGAGGAAGAAAGGAACTTGGCTTTGTGCCCTTATCTTCCCACATTACAAATGCCCGAAATTCACCCCTGATTTCAACAATAGACTGAATTGGATTAATTTCTGTGTTAAATTAGAATGCTTCAAAGTCCACTATAAAACTGCAGTGTCGTTAATAAATGCTTACTAAGACAAAGCTCAGCGATACCAAAGCCTCCACATAAGTGGGGATAAGCAGAAACAAACTCAATTTTAGGAAAGCCAGTGCAATTTACTTCTAAAACATTATAGCAAACTCTCTGCTTCTGCCCTTTGGTTGGAATTTCAGAATAAAAAATACAGAGTTGCTCTTCAGAGAGCTGACTGGACAAGTCAGTGTAATGAACAACAATATTTTTCTGATTATTTGAGGTTCAGATGCTTCTTGTTTCAGAAGAATATGCTATTTTACTTTTCTTTCTCTCAGTGGTACTTGGAAATCAAGAGAAATCTGCCTATGAAGAAGGCTGATGGTTTAGTATTTAATTTGGTGGGGTTTTTTTTTTTTTTGTTTGTTTGTTTGTTTGTTTCAGTTTGTTTGTTTGTGCTTTTAATTTCACATATACTGAGAAAACTATTATTTACCTTTGCTCCTTAATTTGAGTCAAACAAAGTCCACAGGTAATGGAGATTTGCCACCTACACTCTTGTGAACAAAAATGTCCTACATTTTAAGCAATGAAATGATAAATTTAACTGCAGTTTTGTTTGTATGTTATGACTGATTTTTACTGTAGTCTCTCCTACAATTCAGCATTTTTATTAAAGAATTCTTTCCAAGACTTTTACCTCTACTTTTTCCTGTCTCTTTCTCATATGGGTTTATAGAGCTGCCACTGAAGGGTACTTAGAAAATCTCACAGCCCCAAATAAAGTTGTGTTTGAAAATAATAATGATGACAGTCACATCATCATGATTTTGTGTCTTTTTACTGCAGTCTCATGTTTTTGTTAGGATGAAAACAAACTACTTTTATGGTAGGATATTTCCCTTACTATTCTATTTTTAAAATAAATTTGATGCAGCATGTCAAGAAAACCTTTAAAATATTGCACATTGTATGACTGATATACTGCATTATTTCACCAAATCTCTGATGCTACAGAAATCCCACAGCTATACACTAACTTGTATCTTTACACAGATTTTGTATCTATGTTTTTTTCTAAAAGGATGTTGTACAACTCAAATGCTAGTATCAGACATTGATTTTCTTCACTGTTAATGACAAAGGGGTTAATTTAATGTCTGAGAAGTAGACAACAGATTCTCCTTGATTTCAGATTTCAGGTAGTGTGGGACTGGGAACCACTGATTGGATTCATCTCCAACTAAAGCCACATATCTAAACCAGTAACCAGTACCTAGGCTTCTTTAACAGAGGAAAAGAGGTGTTTCTTGTATACTGTTTCACATATTCTAAGATAGATGACTTAGGAGACATATCTGTCAGCACCCTTTCTTCTTTGCTTTTTTTTTTTCCATTTCTAGAGCAGGCCTTCAGACACAAAAAGAAGTTTAAATACAACAAGTTTGAGGAAAGTTTTCCATTTTAAAAAAATAAAAGCTGAATTTGCTTTGAAATATTATAATTGTTTGATGTTTGACATACTTAAATATGTAACTTCCAAACTTTTTGACTGTGGTTCTATGCTTTATATTTTGAAGGCAAGTCTTATGATTTTTTTCATATTTTTATTAATACGTGTTCTGATTAAGGAAATAATACATATTTTTATTTAATTTGTCCTCTTTGATGTTCCCAGGCAACCTAATGTGTTGAAGCCTATAAAATGGTTTATTCTGTAGTAGAACAAAGATAGAAAAACTGCTTGAAGAGGTCTGTGCTATTTTCTACCACATTCAAAGCACTCATGCTAATTTAACAGCAGACTATTTTATTTTCTTATTCATTAGGTTGCTAAGGAATCAGAGGCTAAGAGAAGGTTGGGCACTTTGCTCCTGACAAGTGAACTGCCAAGGGGATGAAGAATATAAGTACTAAGATGACTAGAAATTTACTCAGTTATTGTCACAGTTTCAAAAGATCTGATATGTTGCCTCAAATGTTTTGATCCCACCAATCAGTGATATCAATAAATCATTTACTTCTACAGGGAAGAGTCAGAAAAATTTTGAACGATTTTCAGTAATTTCTTTGCACCTCTAGGCAGCAGCAGTGCCTATCTGTCACAAGCCTAATGAGCTCTGGGCTGTAGTAGCTGGAACTTGGATAGTTTTCTGAGCATATTGCAAAACAATGTGGATTTGTGAGGAAGAAGGAAGATTATAGAGTGTTCCTGGCTGCCAGAGGTAATCCCATGTTTGTGGGAGAGGAATAGTTCAGCACATAAAATTGAACTCACCTTGGTTTCTGACAGTCTGTGTCTGTGTATTTGTTTGCTTGCTGCTCTTGTGATTGTAATTACAAATGATCTGAAGATAGATTTTTTTTTTTCTGTGCACTAGAAAAGTAAAGGGGAAAAATATCTGAAACTGAAGGCTCCATGTTTGTTGGCAATTAAATAGAAATCTATCAACTGCCACGTCTTCTGAAATGAAAAAAGGCTGGAAATATGCTAACTGCTGAATTTTTCTTTGAAGCATTTGTGATAGCAAGTATCTCATGTTAAATGGATGAATACTTTTTGTTCTTACATTTATTGGTTTTCAGTAGTGCTGTTTAGAAAGCACTCTCGAGTGCATTTATCTTTCTGTAAATACTTCATTCCTGTGAGTCAAAATAATACTGTTCACATGTGCCAAGGATATCTGTTGTATGTATTATGAAAAAAAATGTTGTCAGTTGACACACACCACCTCCATATGGAGGTTTATAACTTTATAAAGCCCCCTAAACAAAACAAAGTCTTTATGCAACAAATGAATTGTAGAAGTTATACTGCAGATTGTTATGGATGCCCTCATAATGGTTTCTAAGGTGGGATTCTGAATGAGCCCAAGCCAGATTAATGAATCACTAGTATTGTCAGGGCCAACTTCAGGCACCTGAAGTGGAGGCAGTTGCCTAGTCAGTAAAACTGGAATGGACAGGAAAATATCCATAGTTTTTAATTATCTTCTTTAAGAAGATCTTTAACCATGTTCTTCCTATAGCTATGCTACATGTCTGGAAAGACACTTTGGTTGGCTAATAAAAGATCAGGGTGCACGGGCTAGGACTTACTGCTACGCAGAAGCAGAGCAGGAGAAAAGAGGCAGTAAGAGTGACGTGAATTTCTGTTGCCATACTTCAGCCCTACTTCTTCTCCTTGTGTCTTCTTTTACTGCCAGACTTAATTCCCCACACTTAGAAGTGGCAAAATTAGTTTTTGTCTTACATTCCTGAGAGGTCTTGAGCTGCTTCCCAAACCAGTTATGTTAGCAGAACAGAAAGAAATTCAATTGCCATTATAAGAAACATATTTATATGACTTTTATAAATGTCCACAGTATTTTTCCACTTTTCTAGACAAATGAATGTTGTAAAAGAAAGTCTGATGTGATGAAAAATTCATATTTTAAGACATTTGAATTTCTCCTGATAGTTCTTTTAGTATCAAATTTGACAATATCTTTTGAGAAGTACATCTGGTCTTAATTAAGGACTTCAATTACAGCTAATCAATCATATACTTTAAAAAACTCTTCCAGTCTTAATTACAAATACTGTTAATAATGTAAAAGTCATATATCATTAAAGCTCAAGCTTCAGGTTTCAGCTATCTTATCATTTCATCCCTCTTGCTATTAATATATAAACCCTCCAGTGTGACCCTCTGTGTAGGGATCTATAGACTGATTAACTTGCATCCTAACTTCATCATCCAAAATTTAAATAAGAGTCTTCTCTTTAACATGGGTCAGCTAAGAACCATCCACTTCCCTGAAGCAATATTCAGGCTAATTTTTGATGTATCAGCTTAGATCCCAGGAGGAACAGCCTCATTAATAGAGCATGTTACGTATTCCAGTTAGCTAAGCTTGTTACAACTGGCTTGGGTACCTGTGTGCAGAGGTGCACTGTGTTATGTAGATATAATCAGTCTTTCTGGCAGCATTTAGAGGTTAAAAACAAGTAAAATAACAAAGGTACTCAGAATAACAGATGGAAACAATACATTAAAGGAGACCTATAGGTCAAAATACATAAGCAGGGAAAATGGCAATGAATGTGGAAACTTCGCAGAATTTAGTCTTTGAATGATCTTGGTGAAATCCAAAGAAGTTGAATATAAACCCTGTGGTCTAGGTTGTGAGAGTCACTGTGCTGTCTATAATCCAGCCTAAGTCACTGGTATATGTACTGGTATAGTGTTATGATGTTAATATTTCTGTTCTGAACCACTTTCCTGGCATGACTCAAAGAAGCCCAGTGACAATCTACACACCATTTAGCAGAACAAATGTTAAAATTGACTGGTAACTCTAGGAACTTAAGAATGTAATTTTTACAATACTGTATGAAAAGTATTTGAAAGTATATACGAGCTCTTACTTCAAAGGTTTGATAGTCTATATTTTCAACATTTTTACATACGTGACACTTAAATTTTTCAAGTTCCCTTAGGTGATTAAAAATATTTAGCATTCTAGGCTTTTTCTTCTACAGAGCAAAACATCAGAATTAAAAGAGTGGAAGGATTCAACCAAGTTACAAAATTGTTTACCTTGAAGTAATCTTCAAAAATGTGTTCTTTACTGCTGCCTACCTTCAGATATATTATTGTCTATGCCAAGTGAACTAAATTGAGGGAGATTTTCTAACTGAAAACTAATACCTATTTTGTCAGGTAAGATTTTTGCACAACTGGTCCCCTTAACCTGGTTCATCACAGCTATCTAATCCTTGGAAAAGACGGAGATGAGAATAGTCAACCAAGTATGACAAGATCACCTCATCAGTGTTAAAATTCTTGTAGAAACACACTTTTCCATTAAGTGGTACTTCATAGTCATTCTACTAAATCTCATAGGAGTGTGCAAACTAAGATGTCCCACTGAGGTGGATGAATGTGGCCTTTATTGACATAAAAGCACTTAAGATATTTAGTCAGAATGGGTTCAGTATAATTTGAATTCAGGGTGCTGTGCTGCAAATCGAGATACCCCATTTTAACCTGAGACCTTGCCTGTTTCACTGTGATAATGACTGAACTAATACATGCTACTTTGTCTGAAATTCCTTATAATACACTATGCTTTGTTCAAGTAAATACAGTGTTTGAACTCTTTGTGACGTAAATCATTTTAATATCTGTCTTAAATATTGTTTAAGTATAAAAAGCAAACCCAGGAGAAACTATTAATCACTGATGCCAACCTGAGCATACCCATATGGGTTGTAATCTGTAGCCTTCCTGTTTTCTAATGCTTCTAAAGCTACTAAATATAAGCCAGTACATTAGTATAATGAAGAGAACTAGAAAAAATATGCTTAGTTAAGATTTGTAGTTGTACCTTTTCACTATAATGTATAATTTAGTATCTCCTTAATAATATAATTTGGAGACAACAGTGTAGATCATAAGACTTTTTGTTTTCAGTCTCATGATTTAATTGCTACCTCAGGAGGTTCTGCTTATCCAGTAAGAACATTTTTCATCTATATTCCTCATGGGCTAGACAATATATTTAAAAATATGTTTGGGCTAATTCTAATTTATGCTTGCTAGCAAGTAAGAATATTGTATTAATAACTGCTGGTGAAAGGACCCCAGTGGTGGGGTACGGGGATTCAGGCCCAAATACAGAGCTAATGAAGTCAGTAGAAAGGCATGCACATCATGAATGGGGCTTATATTAGGACTGCAAAACTACAGCTGAGGTATCTCTGCTGAAATGGATGAAAAAAATGAAATTTGTTACCAATACTTGTTACTTTGATATCAAAATCAAGGGAGAGGTATATCTCCATGCATTGATTCTTCACATGTGACCTCTACCTGCACTCCAAGGGTAGAACCTTATTTACAGCAATATTATATAAACCTTATCTACCTCACAAGACTCTAATGTTAAGCTTTTCTCTGGTCCCAATTGTACTGAGGTTCAAAACCTAATGCCTGGTAAATTTAGTGTTGTGTTTCATGTTAGTTTGTTTTTCTGGGTTTTCTTTGGCAGTGGAGAGTTAAATGTCAAGAATTTCATAGATTGTCAAGACACTGGGTCAAAGAAAAGAGGACTCTTTCCTCTTCTGGGTTTTATGTTATGATTAATTTACCTACATACTGTGCCTAACATGTCAATATCTAGCAGGTTGAAAAACACAATCAGCAAGCCTTCAAAGCTCAAATGCTTCCACAAATACAACATTTATAGCATTAATCTTCTTTCTCCACCTGCTGATGAGTTTTCACAGTGAAACATTTGCTTTGATGTAGATGTGCACAGATGTTATTCCAATGAATTTGATAACCTAAGAATCTGGCTTTGTGCTGTTCTGACCAGCTGCTGAGAACCTTCTCGAGATCCTTCCACTGTACACAACATCATCCCTGATGCTTTTAAACCACTTCCACTGAAGATTGTTTGAATCAAGTGCTAATAAAGAACAAATAGTCCCATTTGCTTCATATGCAGCATCTGAGGTACTCACAAATGGATTTAAAATTACCCCTGTACGCAGCTGACATTTTTAAGGGGCAGTTTAGCATCTACTTAAGCTGGCCTAAAACTGTGCTGCCCCGCTGAGTCTGCAGTACCAATGCTGCAGCAAAGAGACTGCCTACTGCTCCAGCACAAAGGGGCTGGCAGGAGCACGCAGCTGGGACAGAGGAGGAGTGCAGCACCACAGCTTTTGGCAGTTGTTTCATCCTCCTTCTCTCTGCTGACAGTGAACGGGCACTTGTCAGCCTCTTCAGTCACACAGAGATGGAGAACTGCACTAACAAGGGTCTTTGCAATATGGATAAACATGTCACTGCTTTTATACCTTGTTTGCGCGGTGTGATAAACATGGTAATTTTCAGTTTTAATAAAACTTGGATAGTCTTGCCTGCTTTTTTTTTTTGTGGTTTTTTTTGCTGTTGTTTTTAGCTAGTTACCATTCCTGAATGAAAAAGAAAAATCTTAAATAAAATAGTGATATATTACAAAAATAGAGTGTCACCACATGTTCTTCTCTGTGTACTCTACTCTCCAGTTCCCCTGAAATCACTTGATGCCCAAAAGACAGAAGCTTTGATATCAATGATTTATATACTTAATTTTTCACCCCCTTTATTTGTCACATGTTCATTAGTAACATCAGCTTCCTCCCTGTAAAAGTAGTGGTCTCACAATGTGGAGTTCACATTTGTTCCTGTCAGGTGGCGTTACACAAACAGGAAATGAACCTGGATATTGCAAAAAGAAATGTCATAGTAAAGCAATAGACACAATTTGGAGGAATGTTCCTTTCTCTGAGAACGTGGTATACACTTTGTTCCAATGCCTGTTTACTGTAAAACATGCCAGCTATTCTTGGGTGGCAGAGGGTCTAACTTCTTCCCTCTAAAATAATTCATGTGTGCAAGTTTCTATGTGTGATTACGTTATTGAAAGGTAACATGATTTCACAGCATGCCCCTACTTTGAAACAAAAAGATATGTTTGCTGAAAGAGACAAGAGATTAGGTCATTTGAGAGTTGAGAGATCGTGGCTATCATCCTTAAAGGGGAAAAGTCCATTTCACCCATATTTTCTTTGTGAAAGGTGGGTTCTTCTGACAATAGACTAATGCTTAAAGTGAACCCTTTACCAGTGCATTATTTTCCAATATTTGTTCATTTGTCTGTTGTAAAAGAAGGAACTGTGCATGAGTGTTTCAAGGATTCACAACGAATTGGGTCTTCAAGTAGATTTAGGATCAGAAAACTCTATCTTTCGATGTATAGTAATGAAACAAGTGCCAAGCCCTGCCAATATGGAAAGAATTTGTCAAGGACTCTCACCCGAACTTGTAATGCCTCTGAAATAAAACTTCTACTTTCAACTTAGGAATTTATGTACTTGTGCCACTTAGGGAGTTAGAAGTTTCAAGAGTTCACCACCAGGGGCACCTAATTATCTCAATCCAGATCCTTCCTAAATACCTGTCTCTTTTTGTGAATGTTGATTGATGTCTCACATTTGACAGCAGCACCATATTCATGTTAGAACTTCTGAATTATTATTCTATTTGACACTGGCAAGTATTTTGTTGCAGTCCAGCTGACTGTTCTACTCTTCACTTCCATCTGTTAGCACTTGGCCTGTGCTCAAGGAAAACAACACTACCAGCATTTTCAAGAACATTCAGGTGGCTGATCTTGTTATCAGTGCAGAATGCTATCCCTGAAGCAGTACACCACAGCGTGTGTGTGTACACCAACAATGACCCATGATTTCTTACACCAAGAAAATGATGTGACATTGAGGTCACTTTCCCTTGACTCAAATTTTACTCCTTTGTTACAGTATGTTTCTCTTGCTGATGGCTCATAGGTCTTGCTTTTCAGCTATTCATAGTTACAAGGAATATTTGAAAATGTAATAATATAATGCAGTTTGTTGCCAGATGGTCAGTGTCTCTACAAATAAAAATGTAAATGGTAACTTTTAATAGTTACTTTCACAATTAACAGTTGTTCTGAAAGTGACCCTGATTTTAGTGACCACTCTTTAAACAGCGTTATTCAATCGGGAAAGGCAGAATGCCAATATAATTCAGACTCATTTTGAGCAAAAGAGCTGGTTACAAACCAGAATCACTATTTCTGATCACCTTAATCCAGCTCCTCTGAAGTTTGTTTAACTTACTTGTTTATCCTTGATACCAGTTGTATCCAAAATTTTTGGTTTTTCTCTTGAGTTATAGTACAGTTGCTACATGTCTCTGATGACTATTGAAAACTACCAATAGAAAAAAAAAGAAAAAAGAAAACAATACTACTTTAACAACTATTAGGGTTTTTTTTGTTTTTTTTTTATTTATTTTGGTCTGACTTGGTTTTTATTTTGTTGTTGTTGTTTTGGGGGTTTTTGTGTTGTTTTTTTTTGGTGGCAGGGTACTGTTTTGTTTTGTTTTTTCTAGGTTGTGTTTGAACCAAAGTAACTTGAAAATGACAGAAACTAAGTAGGCTAAACTGACCTAAACTGAAATCATACGTGGTTAAATCATACATTCCTGCTTTGCAATCTGCTCAGCAAAAAAATGAGTCTGAACTATTTTGCCAGTGCATCTTTGTTAATGTGAAAACAGCTGCCACAGAAAAAGTGAAACACCATACAAATACCTTCATTGCCATATAAATAGGACCTTTTTTCTAAATGGTACCATTTGTGAATATATGGGTCCAGTCAGTAAATCACGTTCATGTTTCTCCACAAAAATCACACTGCAAGTGAACACTGTATATATAATGATCTCAGTGGAGGTCCCAGGGAGTGAGAAAAGCTCTTGGGAGAGCTTTACTTCTGCTTTTAACCTAACATAATTCCTACTCATACCCTGCTCATGCTGAATTGCCTGACAATTTATGGGAAAAGTCATTCTCCGAGAGTTTAATATGTTCCAGAATGGGCCAGCCTTGCAAAAAAAAATGTAATGGGTACAATGAGAATAGAAGGAAAGCCTTGAGAGGTTTTCATTTGTAGTGTATTCCACTCAGTTTCTACAGATTTAAAGTGGAATGTGGCCTCTATTGTTGCTTTACATTTCCTTTTGCCCTCCTCTTGGAATAACTTCCCTGGTAGCAAAAAAAGGCACAACTGTAAAAGATTCAAGGTCAGGGAATTATGTGCTGATCTTTGTTCATTATGCAAATTTCTTCTGATGGGAAGATATGATCCAGGCAATAATCAGTACTTTTTCCCTTTTAAGTCAAGTCTATAGGGCACATCTGAGAGATTACGATGGTTCCAGGCACACTTCATCACTAATGTAAATGTGCATAATTTAATAATTTAATCCTTCTAAGGTGCACTCTGTAGCACAAAGAAACAGAATGAGTATCCATAATGTATGGCCTTTATATATTCATATATTCATTTCAAGTCACACACTGAGTAGCTTAAGCAATACTTGAATATGCAACTGTATTTTCTAGGGGGTGAATAAAAAAAGGAGAAGAATAGAGGCTATGCCTTGGAAAAAGTTATGCCTTTTGAGATGATTTAAACCCACATTTTTTAAGCACAGATTATAAACACACTAAGTGGTAGCAACCCAAAATCTCACACCCTTCTGTTTCCTGCACTCGACTACTGAAGAAAGCTTGGTCACAAACATCAGGTCAGAAAATCAGGCTCTGAAACTCCGTCATCACTGACGACCCAAATTGATTCGAATCCGAGAACGGTGCTGTACCTCTTGGATTTTGTGGGCAGATCACAGCACCAGGGGGGCAGGCCAGTATTTTCTGCTGGCCCTTCAGCACTCCACTGACCGTGACGGAGATCAGCGGCAGAGAGTTTTATTCCTCATGACGCCTCAGTATTTTACATCAGAAGCCTTCAGCTAAAGCTGAGTGTGAACCAATTTAATGCATCGCATAAAACCAAGTGCCAGCGCAGGAACGCAGTTATGAAGAAGTGTGACGACCACCGACAACAGCGGATGGTGCGCATCCCCGCGGTCCCCGCGCTGCCAGATAGTTACTCCGCTCTCACAAAGTTGGCACCCCAAGGAACGGCGGCTCCTGGCGCCCTGCCCAGCCCAGCCCTGCCCTGCCCAGCCCAGCCCTGAGGAGCTCGCCAGTCTCCGGAGCCGCCGCCGCGATCTGGGAGCTGCGGGGGCCGGTCCGCGGCGGGGCGGTGGCTGTCGGCCGGCCACGGGG
>VXBR01020419.1:1370891-1414197 GCA_013400215.1 Cisticola juncidis
TTCCCGCCCGCTCGCCCGCGGAGCCGCTCGCGTGGTGTGCGTACGCGTCTGCTTTTGTTTAATTCGAGCTGAATGGAGTTTCGGGGGCGTGTGGCAGATTTGTTTCCGTGAGTAGTTCCTGCTAGCGCAACTAGAAAATATTCCCTGAGATCTCATGTTTCACGCTGGAAATGGTGAAATAAAGCGAGCTTCAGTAGCCAATCTGAATTGCTCTTTTGCCGGGGTAAATTTTGTGGAAAATGGACCTTTTTTTTTTTTTTTTTTTTTTTAAATGGCAGAGAGAACCAAAATTAACTTGTTTTGCCTGTTGGAGCCTTTCTCCNATTAACTCATCTTTGCTCTAAACTTAGCAGCACTTTAAAACCGACGTACTTTAAATATGTTCTGACATCTACACAGCTTCAGAGAACTTTTGTTTCTTTTTCCACAGAAAGAAGCTACATGCGAAGTAAAAGGAAACCTGAAACTGCTCTTGAAAGAAAGTATTGGCTTTCTGCCTTTTTCACATGTTTTACTTTTGCATCATAACGGAAGGAGCAAGATTTTTTGAATCGTCAAGGCCAAATTTGGGCATCACTAGCTGAAGAAAAGATTAAAAAAGACTTGAAAATATGTCAATATGATTCTTAATTCAGATGCATCTTTCACAAACAGAGAGGAATAGTGGTTAAAAGCACTGCAGTTTCATCTGAAGGATCTAATGGAGGATCTGTGTTGATTTTTTTATTATTACTGTTTTCCGTCCCGTTCCTCAATGAATCCCAAAAGAGAACGATGGAAAGAGAGTGTAAGGAAATTGAGAAAAAGCGAAGACTGAAGACAATAACTTCATTTTTTGAATCTATTTTCCAGATGTTGTATAGTCGCTATTTTATCAAATATAACACATTGTTTTGAATAAATTATATAATTTTGTGATCAGTAGAGTTTTCGCCAGCTCTAAAAGTGGAATTTGGCCTGATCAAAAGCTTTTTAAAAAAGCAAGACATCTGACTCCAGTTCCCTTTTCATATCATGCTTTTCAAGTTACCAAGAGATAGTGTTTCAGTCTGTTACTGTGCAGTCGACCTGTGCTTTATATGAATATCTTAGAGATTTCACTTTTTCCCTGATTTTAGTGTTTATGCTTGTGGTATTGTATTTGAAAAAAGTGTGAAGAGACAAGGCACCTGAGATTTAACTTTTCAAGAGCATTGTCATTTCCATGTTGTATCTCAGATTACAAGTAGTCTGTGCCTTTGTTGTAATGCACAGTATACAATAAGTCTTTTCTCGTAAAAATATGCCTTAAGATTTTTTTTTAGCAAACTGGATGAGAGTTTTATATCTGAACACTGTTTTGTGAAGAAATGTGTGTCTGGGGAAGAGGAGCTGCCTAATGGATCATGGCTCTGATGTTCACAGGGCATACTCTATTTCTAGCATTAATGGTGTTTGATGTCTTCACTTCTGAAGAATCTGTAAGCAATTACTCTGATTGGGTGACTTTCATAGAAAAGGTAGATCAATATGAAAAACAGCAGCTTGAAGGTCTTAGTGCTGAGCAGAAGCTGAAAAGATCAGTTCTTCATCCGAGCTTGTATTTCGATGCTGAGGATGTTCAGGCACTGAGGCAGAAGGCTCGTACAAGCCATTTGCATCTCTTCAGAGCCATCAGAAGTGCAGTGATGGTTATGCTGTCCAACCCTTTATACTACCTACCTCCACCCAAGCACACTGATTTTGCGGCCAAGTGGAATGAGATTTACGGTAACAACCTGCCACCTCTAGCGCTCTACTGTTTGCTGTGCCCCGAAGATAAAGCTGCCTTTGATTTTGCCCTAGAATATATGGATAGAATGGCTAGTTACAAAAACTGGTTGGTTGAGAATGCACCTGGAGATGAAGTGCCACTTGGCCATTCCCTAACAGGATTTGCCACTGCTTTTGACTTCTTGTATAATTCACTGGAAGATGAGAGAAGGCAAAAATACCTGGAGAAGATATGGTCTGTAAGCGAGGAAATGTATGAGTACTCCAAGGTTCGTGCCTGGGGAAAGCAGATTCTCCATAATCACCAAGCAACCAACATGCTTGCCCTGCTTATTGGGGCTTTAGTTGCTGGAGTGGACAAAGGATCTCAGGCAAATATTTGGAAACACACTGTTGTTGATGTGATGGAGAAAACAATGTTTCTGCTCAATCATATTGTAGATGGGTCTCTGGATGAGGGAGTAGCTTATGGGAGTTACACGGCCAAGTCAGTAACCCAGTATGTTTTCCTGGCCCAGCGCCACTTCGGTATTAACAACTTGGAGAATAACTGGCTGAAAATGCACTTTTGGTTTTACTATGCCACCCTATTGCCAGGTTTCCAGAGGACTGTGGGTGTTGCAGATTCTAATTACAACTGGTTTTATGGTCCTGAGAGCCAGCTGGTTTTCTTGGATAAGTTCATCATGAGAAATGGAGCTGGTAACTGGCTGGCACAGCAAATTAGAAAACACAGACCCAAGGATGGGCCAATGGTGCCATCCACTGCACAGAGGTGGAGCACATTACATACTGAATTTATATGGTATGCTGCTGAAATCACTCCTCAGCCACCTCCTGACTATGGTACTGCTAAAATGCATGTGTTTCCTAACTGGGGAGTTGTTACTTATGGGGCTGGATTGCCAAACAGTCAGACAAACACCTTTGTATCCTTCAAGTCTGGGAAACTCGGTGGACGTGCTGTCTATGATATTGTTCACTTTCAACCCTATAGATGGATTGATGGCTGGAGAAGTTTCAATCCAGGACATGAACATCCTGATCAGAACTCCTTCACTTTTGCTCCCAATGGACAGGTGTTTGTATCTGAGGCTCTTTATGGACCTAAACTCAGCCACCTGAACAATGTCTTGGTGTTTGCGCCATCTCCTACAAGCCAGTGCAACCAGCCATGGGAAGGACAGCTTGGTGAGTGTGCCCAGTGGCTGAAGTGGATTGGTGATGAGGTTGGAGACTCAACTGGAGAAATTGTAACAGCCTCCCAGGCTGGTGACATGATGTTTGTGAGTGGTGAGGCAGTATCTGCTTACACATCAGCAATGAAACTGAAAAGTGTGTATCGTGTTTTGCTGCTCTTAAATTCTCAGACGTTGTTAGTAGTTGACCATATCGAGAAGGAGGAAGACTCTCCTGTTAATTCAGTCAGTGCCTTTTTTCATAATCTTGACATTGATTTTAAATACATACCCTATAAGTTTAAGAACAAGTACAATGGGGCTATGATGGATGTGTGGGATGCCCACTACAAGATGTTTTGGTTTGATCATCGTGGGAGTAGTCCTGTTGCTAGGATACAGGAGGCTGAACAAGCTGCTGAATTCAAAAAGCGATGGACTCAGTTTGTAAATGTTACCTTTCCAATGAAAAACACGCTTACAAGGATTGTTTACCTTTTCTATGGCCCGTATGTCAATGTTTCTAACTGTAGACTCATGGATAATGCAAAATCTGGATTTCAGATTTCTCTCAGTGTCAACAACACTGAAAATACCATCTCTGTTGTGACTGAGTATCAGAATTTAAAGGCAAGGTTTGATTACTTGGGATTTGGTGGTTTTGCTAAAGTTCTTCATGAAAATAAAGTGACCAAGTTTGGTCTTGGTACTGAATCTGTGAAAAAAGATATGAAAAACAGTAGGGTAGTTTTCCCATTTGGATTCAAAGTGAACATAATTGCAGGGTTAATTTTGGGTGTCAGTTTGGTCATACTGGCTTTCCAGTGGCGGTTTTACATCTCCTTCGGTAAAATGTTGCGTTGGATCCTGATACTGGTTGTCACGCTGTGGCTTATTGAATTGGTGGATGTGTGGAGCATGTGTACTCAGCCCATCTGTGCAAAGTGGAGCAGTGACATGACAAGGCTAGAACGTGATAAGGGCAATAAAGCCAAACAATTAGAAGGAAACCCTGTTGTTTTGCCAGATGTTGTCATTACTTCACTTCCCACTTCTGGTGCAGAAATTTTAAAACAGCTGTTTTTCAATACCAGTGACTTTTTATACATCAGGATACCTACACCCTATCTTGAAATTCCTGAGACTGAATTTGAAATTGATTCCTTTGTAGATCCGTGTGAATGGAAGGCTTCTGATGTCCAGAATGGTAATTTTCGTCTTATCCAAGGGTGGCTTCAGTCTCTAGTTCGAGACACGAAGCTGCATTTACAAAACATTCATTTATACGACGCTAGCAGAAGTAAAATTGCTCAGCATTCTGCATTAAGCAAAGACAAAAGGAAAAGGTCTAAAAAGAGAGAATCCCTGTTAGAGCAAAGAAGCAAGGCAAGAGGGAGTCAAGAAAAAGATGCTGAGTATATTAGGGAACTGAGAAGCCATCTCGTCTATTTTCCCAGTGCACGACCTGTGCTTAGTTTAAGCAGTGGGAGCTGGACATTAAAGCTTCCCTTCTTTCAGGAAATCTTAGGTCCATCAATGAGAGCATTATATGTAGTAAGGGACCCACGGGCATGGGTCTATTCAATGTTGTACAAAAATAAGCCAAGCCTTTACTCCTTGAAAAACATTCCACAACGCTTGGCTGCAATGTTTAAAGGGGAGAAAGGTAAAGAAAAATGTAGTTTAAATGAAGGCTACGCCTCTGAGTTTGAATCACTAAGAAAAGAAATTTCAAATTCTAATTCAAATGCTATTTCTGTGTTGTCTTATTTATGGCTAGCAAACACGGCAGCAGCAATGAGAATAAACAGGGACTTGCTGCCAACAAATTATCAGATGGTCAAATTTGAAGATATTGTGACCTTTCCTCAGAAGACGGCTGAAACAATTTTTGCCTTTCTTGGTATTCCTCTTCCTCCTGCTAGCTTAAACCAAATATTATTTGCCACCTCCACCAGTCTTTTCTACCTTCCTTATGAGGGGGAAATTTCACCAAGTAGCATTCATGCCTGGAAACAAAACATGCCCCATGAAGAGATTAGACAGATTGAAGATATCTGTTGTTCACTGATGGACCACTTAGGATACCCAAAGTTTATAGAATAAATGCTGCTGGTCAGCAGAAATTTGCACTAATGATCTCTGACTCCCAATTTGTGGATAAATATTAGATAAGTTTGTTTATTCTTGTAAAATGTGTACAGTCTGCTATTTTCAGAGAGATTATTTTAAGAAAAATGTAACTGTTCCTGAAACTGTGGAAGAGATTTGTTTGTTTGTTGTGATTTGTTTTTCTTTAAAAGATATTGTAACTACTTCTGCGGCCTTTCAAAAAAGCTGTGTGAACCTTTGCAGGAGTACCAGCTGGGGCCTCTGTAGCTCAGGGGTTTAGTAGTAGAACAGAGCTTTTCACCTCCAGGTCACCATTTTGACTCCAGCCCAAATGGTTAGTTCCAGAAAGTGTTTACCATGTGATGATTGTATGATGGTTTATATGAAAATATACTTGTCAAACTGGTCCAGTTCCCAGTGGTGATTATTGGCCCCCTTGGACACGTTTACTGATACATTTTGTCTCAGTGGTCACTGCAGTGGTGCAAAATAAACATGAGATTTCGGGCTGTTCAACATCCCCTCAGTGGGAAGAAACAGAACATTTGAGTAAATCTATTTTCTTATTTACTGTTGGAGCAGACAGGCCCAGGACTAGAGCAGACTCAGATAATAAATCTTGTTCTAGGATGTGGTTCCTGCATGTCAGAGATGTGGTATTTATTTTGGGGTTTCATGTTTGACAAAAGAAAAGTTTTAATTCTTCATTCCTGACAATATGGTACCCTTTGTAAGCCTGAAGTAAATTTTCTGGAGAAAAAGAAATGGGATAAAGTCTAAGAAACTAGCAAGATCCCTCAGATGGGCAGTTAAATTTGTGTAGTTTTGACCTGCTTCAACATAACCTAATTTTGAAGGTTGTTAACGTATTGACTTCTTGAACTGTTTTATTCTATACCTCTTGTCTTAGAGGTTCTGCAAGGATTTTCTCTTTTTGAGTGAGACTCTTCCATCCTTTGTTGTAACACATTTCTCTGTAGATTTTTGTGCACAATTTCCCTGGGACGAGTGCAGCCATGTGATGCCATTGGCCATGGCTTATTGTTGATGTCTGCATAAAATGCAATCTGATATTTAGGAGACCTCAAATAAATCTCTAGCCCTGTGTTGCTGTGAGATGTTTTGCTTGTTGTGTAATGAGTTTCTGAAGGACAGCCATTCCTAACCTCAGCTCTTCTGTCAGAGGGGAGAGATCTGAAAATCACTTGACCCTCAGCCACCTCACAACTGAGTGATGTTTCCCTGCAGCAAGCTATTTTTATAGCTGTCTGATTTTTATCATGATTGGTGTTTCTTTAACCTTATACTGTGATATCATATTTGTTTAAAAACAGATAGGCCTGATAGGATAGTTGGATATTTGTCACAACTTGTTTTCTTCTTGAGTCACACTCTTTGTCTGCATGTGTCCATTAAGAAAAAATTCCCATTTCCCAGTTTAACTTTCATCATTCTCTGGAAATGCATGCATATTGTAAATGTCTGCAGATGTGTGTATCAGATCACAAAGAGACATCTATTTCCTTTACCATATATATTTTTTTTTACAAGTGGAATTGTGTTGAAATATGCTTCAATTGGTTTGTGGCAGCTGGAATCAGAGCTTATTATATTGAAATATGCGTGTTGATAATTTGTTGATAAATTGTTATTTATTTGGGTTGTAAGTGTTGGGCAATGTCAAAAGTGTAGTGAGTTTCTTTGTAGAGATTACAGATAACCTTGCTGAATTTTAATATAAAGGAGTTCTTCTTTTTTCTTCCAGTCTTACTATTATGTCCCTGACTTGCCCAGCTGTTTTGTCCCTCCCACATGTACATTTCATGTCCTTGAGATCTCTCATTACAACCTAGATGAAAGTACTTCTTTCTCAGACAGTCATTAGTATGGCAAAACAGGCCTCTGCCAAGCTATTGATAATTTGTGGTCTCACAGTAAATTACCTGTAATTTACTAGCAGTGGCTGTATTTTCCCCTTCAAACCTGAATTTCACCCTTGGCTAGGTGGAGTGCCATGTTAAAGGAAATATTAAACAAGTTAATATACATTGACACTTTAGCAAAACTTTTCTAGCTAAAGTATCATTCTCTCAAATTGACTTCTCTCTGGAGCCATTTTTGATTGTATGTTAAAAGAAAGTATTCATGTCTGTACAGTTTGTACTTGACAGAACAAATTCCAGCATTTCTATTTCCAGGATTTACAGTCTAGAATCAGAACAAATGAAAAGGCTTTTCTCTGTCGGATGTTTTAGAGCAGCTGAAGGTAAGATTTTGTGGGTTTACTGAGTTACTCTTAAAATTCTCTTTTATTACTAGAATTCAGAAGAAGAATGGTCACTACATAGACAAAAACATTAACCTCCCCTTTCTCCATATAATAATGTTTAAGACAGTCAGGAAAATTTGAGAATTGTTTGAACTTTTTGAAAAACATGTCTGTTTAGGTACATTGTATTGAAAAGTGTTCCAGCACTTTGATTTACATTCTCATAAATACACTCATGAAAACTAGCCTCAGTACTTCTTAATTTTTCTTCCTTTCTCTTCCTCTGTTAAATGTTGATAATTACTTGTACTGTATTGTAGTTTGAACTGTCCAGTTCTAACACAGCTAAGATTCTGGTGTGTTTTCTAGAAAGGCAGGCTTTATTTAAAAACTGTTCTCTAAATCATATTTGCAAGCATAATAAAAATAAATACCAAGGAAAACATTTCAGTTATTTACTTTGTAAGGAAGTGACATTGTCCTTGGGGAGGTGCACATAGGTCTTGGCATTCAGAGTTCTGTCAAATAGGGTAAATCTATAGTCTCTGAGCACATCTAAAGGCCTCTCTTGCTCCCAGTAGGCTCTTCCCAGGAGCAATGTCTGTGGACATGATCTTCAGTATCATGGTCAGATTGGTTCCTTCAACTTTTTTGCACACAGCTAGCATGCATTCCTCATCAGATTTATGTTTGAACAGTTAATTTGCCAGATCCAGAGTTTAATTTCTGTACAAGAGCCTCAATTATGTAAAATATATGGCACAACTCATTTGACAGTGTAATGCTATTAATGCTAGAATGAAATTTAAACAAAATTTGCTTCTCAGATTTTATAAAGTTATTGTTAACTGATTTGTAAAGCCTCAGTCATGGATCGGATATTTTTTTAAAACTGAAAATTGTCTAATTTGCTGTTGAAACATAATGGCAGCAATCTCCTGTCCATCCTACAACTACTAGTATTACTGGAACATAATACTGCATTTCCTGAAAACATTTGAAGTGCACAGTTCAAGATAAAGGATGAAAACATGTTGTCAATATTTCTGTAAGTTACCGAAATTATCCCTTTTGCAAGTGGCCCATATGTTGGGTTCCATATGTGAGAACATTTTGTAATTAGAAGCTGTGATACTTGTTTATGTGACTTAGTAATTTATCAAAATTATTTCTTTTTATTTACATATAAATTTTGTTCAGGAGGCTAAGCACTGGATCTTAACAGTTCTGTAGTGAGGACAACATAGGCTCTCATTCCATCTTCTGTGCATCTTTTTAGGTTTTGTTCAGCCTAAAAGCTGATTTTCTTGAATCTCATGATGAATGGGCTGTTTTCCAAGTGAAGAGTCTGTCTGGAGACTTAGAATGTCAAATACCGTATTTCAGTGTGTAATATGAACTATGAATTATGGATCAAATCTGTAAATTGTGAGCTGTTCAGAATTGGACATAAGTGGCATGGTGTCTTGGTGACCTCAGTGAATGTTGTGCCATTTATTTCAACAAGAACAAAATATTGTCATCTACTATCATAAGATTATTATCAACTAGTTAGCCTGAATATTCCAAAGCAGAAGAAATGACAAGAAGTATATACCTTAAATGATCATTAAAGATTATTCTTCTTATATTTGGTGACAAAAGGAAATGTATTTTAATACCTTAAAAAATATAAATTGCTCTGTAACTCTAATTAAAACTACCTGTAGGCTGTCTGATAAACTTATAAGCCCATAAAAGGAGGTATAGAAACAAACAGATACTCAATATAATCTACAAAGCACAATTTTCTAATATCAGTACTTTGGTTTTCTTTAGTGAGGAGATATTTGCTGGTATGGAATCAACACTATTCTCAGAAGGGATGTGAATGGATAATCTTGTGCTGTCTCAGAAAATACTTAATAATGGGAAAGTGCTGTTTCATGTTGCTGAAATGATGCTGTTTTAAATTAAACTATACATCTTTTGAGCAGGCAGTGTGCTGAGAGTTATATGTGATGGAGGAGAACAAAGACACTCTGATCTCATTCACACAGAATAATTTTTGAAAGCTTCTTCATTTATGCTGGTATAAATTCAACATTTTGTTTACTGCCTTTACTGAAAAAGGTATTGTGGAGTTTTCAGAACATGAGCTGAATTAATCTATGTCACGTTATATAATTTAACTTTCACACCTAAATAAGGAGTCTTGTCACCCTAGAATCAATGGAAAATTAGTATTGCCCTCAAAGGTAAATGAGACATTTCTGCTATTTTTCAAATACTCAAAAGCCAGGAGTGGTGAAACCCTTAATTTAGATGCCCACTGACAGGCCTCAGATGAAGTAGGATGAATTTGGATTTAAGTGTATATGGTCTTACATTTAAGTAGATACCTGTGTCTGAGCAATTCCAGTGTATACACTGTCCAAACAAAATTTTCTGAAACATCCTGCACAAAATAAAACTATTGCTAGTGAAACAATACATTTGTGTTATCCTCTTTTTTTCTTCTATATTATTTCACCACTTCAGATATCACAAAACTTTGTGATGCGGTCAAGTGTATGTATTTAAAATTTTACAATCCTGCTATTGTTTGTTTTGAAGATGGAAACTGTTGTCATCCTTCAGAAAGTATTGGTATCAAGACCTGATTCTGTCTGCCCTGAAAAGCACTGTAAGGATATTTGATACTAAGTGAAAGACCACAAAATAGCTATATTCCTACAACAGAAAAGGCAATTTCTCAGCCAGTTTTTTGGGAACTGGACAGCTGGTGCAATCCATAAATCTGAAGTCTCTTAGTCAATAAACACTATCTGCAAACTGTGTATTTAGAGTATTCTTCTTCTAGTTCCTGAACTATACACAGAAGTTTTGTCAGAGACAGATATTTGGCATAGAAACCATTCTTAAATGTAAGTAGGTAAGCAAGTTGCAGTGGCCATGAAGGTTCCTGTGTGCTTATTTTTCTTTTTAAAGGCACATATTCAAGTCAAAGGAAGCATTCTGGGTATCTTTTGCTGAATATGGACTGGCACAGGCAGCATCTATCAGTTCCAGAGGCACAGGTAGTTCAGTCTCCTTATTGCTGCAAGGACCTGTAACCTACAGGAGGTGCACCTGAGCTGCATCTAGTGTTCTGCAGCTGAGTTTTGCAGGTTTAACTGTTTTTTTGTTAATTTAATTTTGCAGATTATGTTTGGGATATAACTTACAGGAGCAAGAACCTGATTCTGTCTTTCCTGTGAAATTCAGCTTTCAATTTTAAAGAAAAGGGTTGCATGTATTGAAGTTTTTTTTCACATGATATTTAACTGTGAAACAGGTAAATGTGGGATTTTTTGGTTTTGGGGGGTTTTATTGTCGTTGTTTTTGTTTGTTCTTTTTCCTGGAGGGTGTTAGCCCAGTGCCTTCTCTGAATGATTTTGCAGTGGGCAGCGTGTGCTTATGCTTTGTAGCTCATCCTTGGTCATGTCACTACTCCTACAAGTAATTCTTTTTTTTACCCTTCTGAATCTTGAACCCAGCTTTGACTTTTGAGAAAGTTATGTGGAAACTGCATGTTAGGAACAAAAGAGTGTTTTCTAAAAAAAAGGGTTGCTGTTTATTGCAACTTATTTAACAATATTTGTCTCCAACAATTTTCTGAAAGGTTGTTCAAAGTGAATATACACTATGTACAAAGCTGAGAGAAAACTAATACCAGGTGCATGATAAAAAGCAGGCTGTCAGAGATAATAAATGCACACTTGTATCTGTGAAAGCCATTGATATTTTCACTCTTAACTGATTTTCTAAGAGACTAGTTGCTTATATTTTCTTCGGGATTTTTTTAACCTTTTTCTGTTTCCATCCTACAGCTGGGCTAAAAATAGACTTTTTTCCTATGTTTTCTGGATTTTAGTTTGAAATGTTGATTTTGTTGCATTTTCTTGAACCTTTTGTTATGTGTCAGGACCTTCAAGTCTGCTCTCTTTATAAATTGTGTCCTACAGCTGCCACTTGATTTTAAGAAACATAATCTCAAAGGTAGTGAGGGATATAGGTACACAGAAATGATCTGAAGAACAAAAACTGAGAAAGAAAATGTTATATTGCTGAAGAGAACAGATTTTAAAATGTGTGTTGGAGTATTTAGATCTTAATGAGCTAACAAATTATGCCTGAATAAAAGACTTTATTATTCACTTTAACTGATCAGCTGAATATTGTCTGTTTCAAATTACAATATGAGTACAGATGGAAAGTGAAGTTACAAGGAAGTTTTGATTGTATATATATGTTTATTTTTCTCTTCAAAACACTGCTATTCTTTTGTGTTCCCAAGACGTGTTCATTTGCAATAAAATAGCTATTAAACAGTGCAGCACTGTAACAAAATTGTTGATACCAAAGGACACTTTTCAATGATAGGAGGCAGCTTTACCTGCTGAGTATAGATTTAATATTGATGGTTTCTCAACTGCCAGCATCCTTTGGTGACAGATTTGAAAGAAATTTGTTAAAATTAATTGTTTCATGTTAAAAAATGGACCACATTGTTGCTGATCAAAATGAGGTGACATGAGAAACTGCATAATGTAGACAGAATACTATCAGTCATGATTAAACCAGTCACATAAACAGATCTTTAAAAATAGGGATGTAGCTCTCATCTCTTCCTCAGCCTAATTACTAACCTTCATTACACTCTTATTTGCAGGCCAGGCTAGGATAAATTCCCTTCTATTTGCTGGAATAAAAGAACAAGCTTACATGAAGATGCCCTGGCTTTGTTTATATGCTAGGGTATTTTGAAGTTGCTGTCACTTGCATGTGGGTCTGTATCTCAGTCACTCTAGGATACATTTGCAAATCCTATGTGATGAATGATCCTGTTGATTTCAGCATGCAGGAATTTGCCTATTTGTATTCTATCCTTTTCTGACAATAGCCATGTCTTAGTACCCTTAACACATGAAGTGAATAGAATGATTAGTAAAGAACCAGGCTAGACAATAAGCAAAGATTTCTGGTTTTCATAGTTCACATCTTGTTAGAAGTGTTTGCCAGCAATCTGCCTCATCTGCATTTAGCTCAGCTGGCTCTGCATAGCAACAGACTCATAACACCCTTTGAAGAATTTCCCTTGAGAAATTTATAAGTTAAAGGTATAGTTTTAAATAGCTAAATGTCTTTATCTTTCCTTTAGGGCCTCTTAAGTTAATGTAGGTGAAATTTTCTTTCTGATTTAAAGGTGCAAGGAAAATGAAAGGAGAAAACCTAACATTTTCTTGACAGGTTAATAAAGATATAATTTTTTAAAAAAATCAAATTTTATTAAAGTTTAGAAAAAATCTGTAAGGTTAATTTGATGAAAATGGTCTTAATTGTGTCATGATATTATTCCTCTTTATGCTCTATAATGTGTCCTGCCAGACAAATGGACATGTGACCGATTTGCATTTATTGCATTTCTGAAACAGTATTAGATAGATACCAAAACGATTTTTAACTGAAAGCAGATGCAATAAACTCATGAAAAGGTGGTCTTAGATATTTAGAAACCTTGTGCTTAGTGACTTACTTCATGTTTTCAATGGTGACTTAACCAATTCCCCAGGGCAAGCTGCTCCAGTGCTTAACAGTCCCTTTGGTAAAGAAATTTTTCTTCAGAACCTTATCTGACAAAACTTCAGGCCATTTACTCTTGCTCTATAGCTTGTTATTTGGGAGAAGCAACTGAATCCCAAGTCATGACAATTTCCTTTGAGATAGTTGTAGAGAATGATGAGGTCCCCCCCAAACCTTCTCTTCTCCAGGCTAAACACCCCCAGCTCCCTGAGCCACTCCACTCTTCATCAGATTTATGTTCTAGACTCTTCACCAGCTTCATTGCTCTTCTTTGGGTGCACTTCAGCACCTCAGTGTCTTTCTTGAAGTGGGGGGCTTCTCAGCCTTTTGTCTAAAATCAAGTATTGTCTCATGTAATATGTATGTTTGTGCATGCATAGCATCAGGTTCCTAAAATCCTGCTATTTTTGGGAAAGACTCAAAATGCTGTAAAGCAAGCAATGTCTATATGGTGCTGAAGTAGTTCTTCACATAAAATGTATGCAGCGAAGTGCAGAGAGCTTCAAAGGTGATGAAAGCTCTCAGCAAATAAACTAAATTTGTTCTGGATTGAGAACTTAAAATAGGCTCTGATATTTGAAGCTTACTGGGAGCTGTTTAGGTTGTGGCTTGCTTTCCTTGCAAATCAAGCACTTCTTTTTTCTTAGTGGGGCTTTTTAGCTGAAAATTTTGTGAGACTGACCATCATATGTTCATCTTCTTTTTCATGCTGTGAAGTTTCCCTATAAGACTACTATTTATCCATTTTAGGAAGATATATTTGTTTATCCAGAGTGAATTTGATGAACTGTTTCATTACTTTTCCCTTCTATTGCTTTAAAAATAGAAATCATACTTTCAGGCATTTTGTGAAGGAATCCATCAGAATTTCTAAAAGTCAGAAGTTAGAGAAAGCAGTCAGAATATGACTGTGGTTGCAAACTCCACAGACATTGCAAAATATCATGTTATACCAACAAAAAAAACCCATAAGACTTAACTTTATCTCCTCTGCTGCAACTTTAGGGATACAAACATATCTAAATGGGTAATTTTTATTTAAAATAAAAAATACTACCTTCATCAATACAAATACATACAGTTCACAGTTTTAATTATTGTATCATGAATAGCTGAATAGCTCATAGTTGGAATTCTGTGGTAGACCAAACCTGCAATATCTCTTGAACCCTTTGTGAATTCAACTACCACAACAGTTACTTAACAGGTCTCTTGCTCTAGGGCAAAATCTGTTCATAGCACTTAAAACACTGGCAAACACATTAAGAGAAAATAATTTAACCTTATTTTATCATATTTTAGTTTTGTAGATCTTATTTATAAGTGAAGATTGAATATTCTGCTTTCAGTTTGATATAAAATGCACTTGTCTGAGTAAACTCTCTTGTAAATTTGGGTATCTGTTCCCCTACAGAATTCACAGAGACAGATTTCTAATATGACTGTTTTTTTTCTTCTTTCAGTAAAGTGTAATTTTGATTCATTGGTTAGAGAATGTGGAATTTAATAATCAAGTGTTGAAAAATTTTAAATTATTTTTGCAAGTGGCCTGTACTGATTACATCTCTTTTGACTTTGAGTTACAAGTGTACCTCTCCAAAAACAAATTCTCAGAAGTGGTGCCTCAAATCTATCTCATTGACTGTTCAATTCTTACTGCAAAACGGTTGTAAAAGTGGCCTAAGATCTTTACCCAGAAGATTAGCAAATAAAAAATAGTTGCTTTTCGCATCAAACTGAGAACTCTTCTTGGACCACAAAAATCAAGGCACAACATGACTTCTCATCCTGCTGTTACGTGATTTTCTTTTTAGGATGAAGTGATATGATGTTCTTTGATGCCCTGATACCAACACAAAAGCTGTGTCAAGAATGAAAAATAGTAGTTTTAATCAATATGTAGTGATATTTTTTGCCTGAATGTCTATAGAATCACGTTTTGCTGGGGTCTATATTTCTAACTGAGCTCAATATCTTCTGGCACTAGGAAAACATGATGATATGCTAGCTGATATTATGCACTGACAGAAGTAGTCAATGCAGGATAGCCGAGAGTCTAGAGTTCTTCATTTGTTGCATTTTAGTGTTGCCAAAAATATACTGTAAATAGGAAAATTTTATTGTGCTCACAGGGCATACTGGAAGCTGTGGAAAGAATATTTTTCTTCATTGGAAGGCTTAGCAGATTTCTTTTTGTGCTTTCACTGCTGCCAGAACAGCAGAGCAAAAGGACATAGCTGGAGGAGAAGATGTATGCCAGGATGTCCCTGCAATGTGATGGATCTCAGAAGTGTCACCTTGGCTGTGCAGCCACAAATTAAAACTGAAAGCCTATTGCTTCTGTCTAAGTCATGGATAAAATCTTCCAAGTCTCTTACTTTTGAGCACCCTACAGACTCAGAAATGATAAGGCATTTGAAAAACAGATCTTGAAAGTACTTTTAATGTCATGACATCTGAGATAATCCCACAACTTCAATGACCTTGACTGATGCTCTTAAGAGATTGAAAATGCCCAGATGGGGGTATATAGTCATGCAAAAGAAAAAGTAATTTCCTGGAATGTAAGAAATACAATATTTTCGATCGTCAGGCTCCAAGTGTATGAGACAGCACAACTCAGGAGTAGATAAGTAAATGGACAGCACAGATTTCTGGACGGCTCCTAGTCCTGGTTCAGATTGATCGCTGTGGCTGGAGTCAGCACAAAGGCTGGGCACTGATTAAGATTCTGATCAAAACAAATGTTGTTATGTGGCCTCTTTTGGATGTCTTAAGAGGGAAGAGGCTCCATTCCCTTAATTCCCCATGTTGGTCAAAGATGCTGTTGTAGGTCCTTACTGCAGTTGTTCTGAGTGAAGTCTGCCAAGGTGTGCAAGGTACAGCGTGTACAAGGCCAGGTTCAGGAATCAGGCCGGCAGTGGGGAGGAGAGGAGGGAAGTACATAGCGCGGATGAAAAGGCAGTGGCAGCTTGAGATGAACAGCAACAAGGAAAAGGGGTGAGATATGAATAATTTGTAGAGATCTGGAGATTCCAGATATCTGCAAGGAGGAAAAAGTTTGGCATGTTAACAAGTGTCCAGTGTAATTCTTGTAATGATACTACTTTTCTACATTAGCTGCTGTGCAGTGTGCTATCATTTCAGATTTCTGTAAAGTAGAATAGCACAACTGGTTCTGTAAAGAAGCCTCATTTAATTTCACAAAAGTGACAATTACTAGCGTCATATGTTTTTTGTTTAATGACAAATTAGATCTCAGAACGTAATATCTTGAGGGTTAGTTTTAGTTTTAATTTATTTTTTTTAATCACAGATTTCCGTTAGGAATAGATTAATAAAATATGTATCTTCATGAACTACTGAAAAATAATGGATAACAGTGAGGGATATGAGAGCTTTGCTATTTCCAGGCATTTCAGATGAAATACTTTAAAACTGGGATGCCATTGGCAAAATCTCTGGGTCTCCTGCCTCAGTACTATGAAATTAGATTGTAGCAAAATAATAATATGTAACAAAATCCTACTATGTCTCATCATGTGTATTCTTTGTTTTCAGTTTTGTCATTTATCTTTTATCCACTGGGGGTATTTTTCATCTTCTATGAATAAACACTGAAAAGCCATATTTATGTATCCTTAAAAACCACTGTAAATTAGCATAGTACCGCTGAAGATAATGAAGCTGAGCAGGGCTGTAACAACTGAGATCTGGTAGCCTTTGTGCAAAAGAAATGTCAGTGTGGGACAGGGACTTTATCTTGATGAGAGAGTGGCATAACATACAGGGATGTGAGCAAGAAGACAGCCAGTGTAAAACAGCCTGTGCAATGTATTATATTCCCTCCATATCCCCTCTGCTCTTTGCGGTGGGGCATGATTTTGAGTTTGTTATTTTGTGTGTAAATCCAGTTCTGTATAAATTCTGTTCTCTGTAAAATGTTAAGTTCCATGTACCTTGCCCCCACCTAATTGGTATTCCCTTGTTTTGTCTTCCTCGTGTGTGCACCTGCTGTGCAGCAGCCCGTTACCTGTCATTCATTCTACCCGTGTTTTTCTGTACCCTCCCCTTTCCCCCAGGTTGGTCAAGTTGAATTTCCCGCCGTTGTAGCGGTCCTGGGAGGCCTCTTTATTGGTCACTGCTACTTTGCTACCACTTTACCCCTCCCCTGAATTTGCTGTATAAAACCTGTCCTGCGACCATTGTTCTGGGCCTTTTGGGACTTTTCTTTTATGTTGCTACATCCTTATTAAACCTCAGTTTGTCCCAAAGATCCGTCTCATCTCCACTCCGTCTCTGCACCCACAGACTTAGCCGAGAACTAAGGGGTCCCTAGGTAGGAAGGTGAGAGCTTCCTAGGGGAGAGTGTCGCATCTCCGGCGCTGCTGTGTGCCCTGGGAGAAAAGCACACACTGCGACAGCTCTTTTCCTTCTGCAGCTGAAAAAGGAGCACTGTCCACAGCCCCATTACAACTGGGAAAAGAGATCTCTTTAAAGATTTAACCTCTTGTTTCTCTGCATGTTGGCTTCTGTTCATTTAGATAAATAAATAAAAGCTCCCATTAGTGTTACATAATAAGCCTGCAATGAGAAACACAAAAGAAAAATACTAACTGGCACTTGAACTACATGTTATTTTGTTCTCTTACAAGGCAGTATGACAGTCCCTGGTCTGATAATAAATAAAGGATATTAAACCTTTATCTAAAAACTGTGCAAGAACTAGCTGTCTACCTATTTCTGTGCTTTGGGTACCAAAATGTTGAAAAACCTATTGATAGCAAAATAGATCACAGAGGTTTAAAAGATTGAAAGATAGGCCAAGTGGTTGCTAAGCTTTAGATTTAGAACTGTCTTTGAAGACCTGACTGAAATCGTAATGATAAAGTGTTTTTGCTTAGCATGCCTGCTATGGTTCTGTGAGACATCAAGTATCTTAAGCTGTGTCCATACCTGTATGCTGAACTCCTGGCAGCAGATTCCTGGGGTTGGTTTCTATCCACTTGCCAACAGTGGAGGTATTTTGTTTTACAGAGCAGTAGAAGAAAGGATGATACCTGTTCTTTTTTTAACTGATGAAATCAAGAAACATCAGCAGTTTCAACTAGTTTCATTTAAAAATAACAATCTTGAATTTGAAACCCAAGTGAAATTGAAATAAACATTTAAATCAGACAGTGTCAAAGTTGATTGCCATTCCATATGTAAGGAAGTAAAGGTAAGGTAGTTTGACAAGTAATTGCAGTTTGTTGTTTTTACTAATTGGTTCCTTTCCTCTTTTTCTTTTTAAGTGCACTGCAGCCCATGGCTGCCATTTCTGCTGCACAAACACACAGTGCTGCTTGTGTTTCAGCACCAGGCCAGCTGAACAGAACATCTAGTTAAGATCAACTGTGAGATTAGGTCTTATTTAGAAAACATCATATAAACCAGCCAAGTAAGCCAAATAGACAAAAGTAATGTAAACAAAAAATCCTGACCTGAAGTTGCAGTGATCTTTCAAGCAAGATAAAAGAATGAATTAATTAGCCTAACCTTTGGGTGGAATTGCAAAGCATTTACCTGGATAAAACAGCAGGAGTCTTGCCTGTGTGGAAAATGTTGACTCCTTAGTGAGGGCTGAGATGTTCTGAAAGAGGCATCCATCATATATTTTCTCGAATGTCTAGGCACATCTGCGTAGTGCTTTGCTGATTTCCTATCACAGGCTTACTTTATGATAGTGGCACCTGAAAGACAGGATTCTGAATTGCATCATACAAAGTAAGATTTCCTTACTCTTGGCAATTTTTCTGTAGCAGATGTTAGAGAAACTGCAATGTAGCAAAGTTACAGGTGTTCTCCTGTTTGGCCCGAATTTGATATTGGCTTTTTAGAACTCTATCCCTGGAGACTCAATGAAGAGGTGGTTTTTAAAGTCAGTAGAGTTTCTCTCTGGCTCCTAAAGCTAATGTATGTCTGTTTCAATGTGCATGAGCTAGCTGATAGCTCTCTTGCCTCTAGCCTTCTGTAGCTAACGTTAGACCATCAGCAAGAGGGGAGAGTATGAGAAAATTACTTTTGAGATCCCTACAGTTATAAATTCTATCCCATTTGATAAACAGAGCCGAGATTACAGGTCCAAGGGACGTGTATCTTAGCCTGTTTTTCCCCAAGCATGTACCTTAACATAGATGAATTAGGGCATGACATTTTGGAGCCCCACAGCAACCACATTTCCACTGGAATTCCTCCTCCAAATTAATAGTTTGGAGAAGGGAGAAAAAAGAAAAAGAAGAAAAAAAAAGTTAAGAAGAAATGTCTGATTTTCTATTGGTGACTTGTCCTTCAAGAATGAAATTATCCCATCAGGGTATGAGTAAGGAAGAAATAAGATTTCAGGTATCATAGAGATATGAGTTTGCTTAAGCACCTAATGTAACTTGGTGCAGGCAAAATAAGTTTCCCACAGAATACAAAGGAAAGAAGAGTAAGTTTAGGATTATAAGAAAGTAAAAAAGGCTGTACTTGACTGGAGCAAGGATCATTCAACTCACTGTTGCCAGTAGTTGCTGTGTATGAATACTTAGGTAAGGGTACAAACAGTGTAAAAATAGGATTCTTCCTCTGAGTGCTTTCCCTGCCTCAGGACTGAGCCAAATGCATTTAGCAAATTTAAATAGATTTCTTTTCCATTAGGTTTGTCAGTCTTCCCCAGAGTCCATGTAAAATTTAGAATCTATTACGTTCTCTAACAAGGAGTTCAACAAGGCTGTTATTCCTTATTTTAGGTGCCATCTTTTAGCATTTGTTTTCACCCTGGCTCCTGTCATCTCTTTTCTAAACTGAAAAGTCCTTGTTTACTTAGTTATTCTATGCTTGAAACATTCCCCTCCTGTAATCATCTTCACTTCTCTTATCTGATTTTTATTACTATCTTTGTTAGAGGGACAAGAACTGCTCATAGTGTTGAAGATAGGGGCAGACACAAATTTAGATATGACTCCAAGTTGCTGCAATCATATTTTAACGATGCTTAACTTTTTCTGCAGCTGTAACCAGGTCTGTTTTGTACTCTGATTCTCAGAGAGAGATTTTGAAGTTTACATTTGAAGCACAGAAATGTTATAAATAAATTACAAGCATATTAACTGACTGTTTACAAGCCATAGCAAAAATCTTCAGACACTGCTCAACAAAGCAAAGGCTCTGTTTACAAAGAAGGGAGTCCAAATAAACACTCCAATGAAATTTTGTCAACATCAAGTTTATTTTTTTCTTGGAATCAAAACTTGCTACTAGTTTTCAACTTTGTCACAAAGAAGAATTGGTGAATTCTTAAGACAAAATAGGGAATGAATAGCTCATAAAATGATACAAATGCTAACAGAGCAACAGCAGCAGCAGCTTCTCTATTCTGACCAACTTGTCTTCAAAGTCAGCTGTCTGTACTTCTGAAATTTTTACACTGCTTTTTAATCTGCACAAGATGTTGCTTGCTAAATCTGAAAGCAGAATCACCTCTGGATTTTGTATGGTATTGCACAAAGCAAACAGAAAAAAAAAACCTGAGAAGATCTAATTAACTCTTTAAATATTCAAGAGCTCTTACCTAGCTTCAGGAATGTATGAAATGCTATGTACTGCAGAGGTTTGCACTCCGTGTCTCTGTTTCTCTCTTTATAGAAAGATTTCTCACTTGTATGTAGCTAAAATCTACTTGATGTAAAGATTCCTTGTCTATGCAAACATGAATATGCTTTCAGAAAGAATATTTTCGTCTTAAAATGCTGTTCTGGAGCTCTTAGTGTTGTTTCCTGTGTAATAATCTGGTGTAATCATCCTATATCAAGAAGAAATCAGTCCAGTTACTGAACACATAACTGTATGTCTGTCAGTAGAAAGGAGGAGATTATACAAAGGAGAGGATATGCTCCCTTAAAATTGCTTTATTGCTTGGTAGACTTTGATGGACACCTGAAAAGATTCACTTTTTAAAGTTACCTATGTACACCTTTTCACAGTTGTTTGGCTTAGATGTTTAAGTCCCATTTCCAAATCAAGTGGTTCAGTGGATGCACTTGACTCTGTTAAATAGTTAGTTTAGACATCTAGTCCACATTCCCTGGCTGTGTACAGATGAGTCACATGTACTCATAGTGTGTCATGAGAATTACAGTAGTTAAGGGAATTCAGAAATCTCTTGCCCGTATGATGCCGTGAAAGGTCCTTGAGTAATCTGAGTTATTCACATTGGCTTGAAGCTCTTGGCTCTCTGATATACAGCTGACAAGACATCACAAAATTAGATCCTCTGTTTTTTAATCACATCAGACCTCTGTATCCCAAACAAAGTAAACTTTCTAGATCACAAGTAGGATGCACATTTGCCAGATTTACAAATCATCTATCCATGTGATTACGGCAGTGTATATGCATTTGGCAATCTTCAGCCTTCAAAGACCCTACTGGGTTCAAAAGAGCCAAGGATCCAAGTGTGACATGGCTATCAAAGTGGTGTAGTGGCTAGGGTTCATGCTCTGACTGATCATCACATAAGCATTCTCACTCCATCTGAGCTGTTAACATAGCAAGCACATTGCATTTACTGTTTCTGTACCAGTGGTTTTGGCCACAGTGACAAATCACATCTGCTGCTTAACTGCATGTGCGAAGACAGAGCCGAGCTCCAGCTCAACAGGGAATGATAGACTGTTTCAAGTCTCTGCACATCATTTTTCACATGGCACACAGTGATAAAGAGGACCCTAACTTCTTCAAGGTAAGGGATGAAGCAGCAAAGAAATTGCTGATTATAGAAGACAGAACTTCTTTGCTGCTGCTAGCAGGATTGTGGAAGTCTTCAGTCAGGGCAAAGGGAAAATACTGAAAAATCTAGAAGCAAATATGGGATTAGAAGAAAGAGGTAGGAAAGGGTATGACTTGGGTAGCAGTCTCCATAAATAAGTCTCTGCTTTGTATCTGACACTGGACAGCTTGCTTCCCCTCTCATATTTGGAGTTAAAGATGCTGGATTTTTACTGTGAAATTGCAATGAAGGGAGGATGTATGCATGTATCAGAAAGTGGCATATATATGTATATATTCTTAATATGGACCTTCCAGCCTGAAAGTCCAGGATAAAATTCATTGCCATAAGTATCTCTTTCAAAATATATTATAAAGTCTATTTTCAGAGTGCAAAACCATAATAAAAAGCCATTTCCCAAGCAATTTCCCATTTTTTACTGAGAGTAGGAATGTATGGTTTTGTCTGTTTGAGATATTGAAGGAACAGCTCATGTCTCCAGAGGTGATTGAAGCATTGGAATTTATTTTGAAGTAATGAGATTGGAAGAAAAGGATGGAGAGAGAAAGTTCTGTCATAGTTGAAGGTCTTATAGGAGGAGGGGAGGATGCTGAGAGCTGAAGAAAAAGTGAGACTGCCAGCAAAGGCAAAAGGCAGCATCCTGTCTGACCTTTCCTTCATGATCAGTGGGACATCTTCTCGGAGTTGTATCCTCCTTTTTATTTTTTTAGAGCTCCCTCCACCATCCAGTGCCTTCTTGCCTCCCCTGCTGTTCTCTGTAGCAATTTATTTTCCTAGGGAGAAAACCAAAGAACAGCAGGGAGACAGCTTTTGGTGCATTGCAGGATCCTGTGTCATCCACATGAAGTATAAAGAACATGGTGGGTTATTCTGGATGTGTCTTACAGATTGTGATATCTGTAATTCCCAGCATCTAGTTTATAAAAGTACTGTTTTTTTCCCCAGGTTATTCTTGTTATACTTTAATTATAATCTCTTTAAAAATGTAGGCTAGGGTCACTAGCTAATTTTCATTGGCAATGCTAGATGGTACAATAACAATTTGAGGTGGCCTACTAATGTTCAATTAGAGTAGTTTGTTTAATGAGCTGAAATGCAACATTAGGAAAAAACTGCATTTTTTTTCCTTTATGCTAATGTTTGTGAAATGTTAGTAACAATCTTACAGTTGAGAACTGCTTTATTCAGTCTTCTGTATTGTCTTAATCTTCATTTTGTGACTGTCGCTGTCATTTTAATTTCAGAAAATTAAAATTCTTAAGAAGTTTCATGCATTTTTTTTTAGTTCTAGAATGGTTGCTACCCTAAACTGGATAGAAAAAAAAAAGAAATTTAGTATCCTGCTCAGGGCCAAATTACTATATTTTTTAATTTATCTAGTGTCAAAGTAACATAGAAGTTAACATTTCCTTGCTATTTAAGCAAATGATTACTTATAGTGCTCAAGCATGCCCCTTTTATGTGGTGATTTCAGAGTGCTGATCTGAACAACAGCTAATGCATCACTCCTTCATGGACAGATTTGTTATAAATGCCAGGACAATTTTCCAATTATAATTAATAATTTAGTTTATTAGTGCAAATCAAATCATAAATTTAGAAATAGAATAAATTGGATTAAATGAATTTAGGTAATGCAACCAAATCACAGANAGTGTTGATGGTCTTCCCAACGACTTCTTTTGATAGTGCTTTGCCCTGTTATCTTCACCTTCTATTTTTGACAGAGAAAATCTACAGAGGTGCCTGCCTTTTGTTTAACAGGAATCTATGGGACACGTAGGGGGTCACGTACACTTCTGCCTTGCATTTATACAGTATATTACAGTTTCCAGTTTATTATTATTATCTATAAGAACATGAATTAATTATTTCCCATTTTTAACAGATTGGTGGTTAGAAACAAGATTTAGCAAAAATTAACTGCAGAAATAATACTCTTGCAAAATGTATGTAACTATACTTGAATATGCAAGCGTATGATAACTTCCTAACTTACTAATATTGAAAAGATAGAGTTAAATTTTGGAGATGCTGTTAAAAGCCCTTCTGGAAAATATGCTCCTAAGCAATTAAAAAAAACCCCAGATTATTAACGTAGCATTCCTAATTTCTGAAGTTCTTTAAGCAAAGTCAGTGTAAACAGCACACATTATGTACAGATAATAACCCCAGCAGTGTGATTTGAATAACTGAATTACTAAATCAGTGTCTCTCACCTGGAATTTTTTTTCCTTCTGTAAGTGTATCTCTTCTCCCATTTACAAGCACAAAAGTGCCTGAATGGTTACCACCACCCTGTGATATATGTGTGTGAAAGGCGTCCATTTTCAGTGTTGGAGGGTCATGCCACTTGACTTGACCCAAAGGCCTAGTGTTAAATGATTTTTATCTTCTTTGTTCCTAGAAACATCAGTTCAGCTAGAAAAGGAGTTTGGATCTGTCTGGTTCTGTTTGCAACATCAGGATGACTTGGATAGGAAGCAAAAGCACTACTGGGAAAGCTTTTGTATATGTTCTTAAGGGGGAAAATAAGTGTTTGCTTATCAGCTGAGTTTAATTGAGTTGGGATTATAATTGTTCAAGTTTTCATTCCCGACTGTTTTTTTTTTTATTTGGAACAGTGTTTGCAATGTGTTTAGTCTTCCTGGGCTTCACTGTGTGCATTAATCTAGCTTTATGAAGGATTTAAATGTTACGTTTTCTCATGATTTTTTTTTCAATAAGAAACAAAAAGCTCTCAAAATAAGCCCATCAGGCAAGACTATGGACTTTTTAAATGAAAGTATAGTTGTTACAGTAAGGATTTGTAAATTGAGTGTAGCAAGATTGGCAAAAAAGTGAGAAAACTACTTATACTCTCAAAGAGTAACTAATGGTTTAACAGTAGATGGCATGCAGAAAATAACTGATATGAAAGTTTACAGGATGCTTTTATTCCCCAGTGGAAAACATAGGGGAAAAAAATTTAAAAAGAGGCCAAAAGTATGAAAAGAGCTTTAAAGATAGAAAAATGTACATCAGGGAGAAGAGATATTGTTCACTTTATGCCACTGTTTTATTAGACCTAGAGGATTTCTCTTGACTTGTGACCTTTCAGCACAAGCCAGGATTTTTGTACAGGCTTTCTATTTTGGATAATAAACGTATGTTGGACAAATAAACACCTCTTGTATCTAGATACAAATGCCAATTTTATGGTGGAAAATGTACAGTAGTGGTTATCAGTGGATAAAAATAAATGGATTGGTTCTGAAAATTATGGTGGATGCTGTTATGGAAATACACCAGGAAATCATGAAGTAGGGGATGTGGAATAGATCATGATATGATCTAGACATGTGGAACAAACAGGAATCTGACTTTTTCATTTATTTAGCTGGATTCCTCTATCTCCTTTCCTATCTATCTATACAAACATGAGCACATACAGTATTTAAGAAAGACGGAGAATCCAGAGTTTAATGAAACCTTCCCATGGTCATAAACTAACCTGTAGTACTGGAATAATAGGAAGAAATATACTCGAGGAAAGACTATTCTGTAAATAACTAACACACAGTACTGCATCTTCTGCTGAAACTGTTACTTCCTGTAACTGCTGCAGAAACTGAACTAGATAGGCAGAACTCTATTAGGTTTCATCTTTGCTGTAATGTTTGGGGTTTTTTTAAATTTTTTTGAAACATTTGCTATTTCACGTTTTTGATATTTCCCACATTTAATTTCTATCTAACTGAAACATGAGCCTTGAAAGTTGCATTTGCTAAGGCATTGATTATTTCCTTTCTAACAAATAGAAAAATACATCATCTATCACTGATATTCACAGAGTTTTAGTTTATCCAAATTTATTCTGAGGTGCAAGTCATTTTTAAACCCTGTACTAGTCAATCAAGTCCACCTTAAAATTCAGATTATCCATTTTACAGGTTTCCCTTCATGCTATTTCTCAGAAAATTTAAAGTCACTTGAAAATTTGTACAGCATGGTACGAGTCAGTTATCTATTGCCATTTTTTTCTTTTTCTGGGCCTTCTTTTCCCTCTACAGTCATTCTCTCCTGTTTATATACATACTTCCTTCTTCTTGATATGATTCATGATGACTATTTTTAAAACATATGGTGATCATTTTGCGTCATGAAGATGAGACCCTTTACCCAAATTTGAGATTATGAAATGTTTTGAGAAAAGCTCCTATTCTTTCTCGGTATCAGTAAATCTCACATACCACTTCCACAAACACATACATCTCCTTGGATCCCAATGCCTTTAGGACCTTTGGAGCCAAAGTGTTACACAGATTTACACTAACTATAAAAGTAAAATGATTTTATCTTTTTAATGTAAAATATTTTAATCTCTTGATAAGAAGGTCCAAAGAATGGCTCTTACCCATTTTTTCCCCTAAAGTCAAATTGAGTGTATCTTACATTGTATGTTTCCAGCAACTTATTTTGAATCTATGTACACTGTCAAAGGACTATTATTTATAAACTATTTTCTTACTTTGCTACTTTTTGTAATGCATCAGGGTTTAGAAATATTGAGGATGTATAGGAAATTGGACTACTTGCTGGCTGGTGAGCAATTACTATTGCTACTGTCTACTTCATCTCCTCTTATTGTTTGGAGTGGAAATGAACTCTCCAATACCTACATTGCCATGGAAAACATAATCTACTTTTTTAATAGCTTGTAGATCAAATAGCTCAACTCTGGAAAATGGGTTCCAATAAAAGCTCCATTTTGTTATGCTGGGCAGCAAATCCATATTACAGAAACTATCTTCATTATTCATTGGTATTTTCCTAACTTAAAGTTTCCTTCAAGTAGTGTTAACATTTGATGATGGAAAATGAAGACCAATAAGCTGTACAGGGTTCATGCTTTGTAAAATGAATTGCCCTCTAGGGAACAGAAGAGCTACATCTTCAGTGATAACAATTATGTTTTTATGGCCCAAGACAGAAATAAAATGTTGAAATGGGAAATTAATGCAAAAGCTTCATAAAAAATTATTGAAAACTGAGAATTAGAGCATGTAAAAATCATTGTAATATATCAAGGAATCAGTTTGTGAATGATCAGTTACAGAGAAGCTGAGAGTTATAAATAAGGTTATACTTTCCTATTCTCCTAACATCAAATACTGGCTAAAAAATCTTTTTAATAAAAATGTGCATTATGTGGATTTGACTTCTTTTTTTCTCAGGTTCAGTTTTCCTTGTTCCTTTAGGTAATAGCTGAACAAATAACAATTCATGAGTCAAAGACCACTTCAATTTATAGTTTAATGATGAGTAGACAATGGTAGAATCTATGAATATGAATATGTATTGTTTGGACACTGTAAACTTCAGAGTAATTTATGATGCTATATTGATGTAATACTTCTGTTGTCAGTCTGCAGAAGTTGTCAAAGCAAGGAAAAAAATAATCAGCATGACATGAGAGTGGGTGCCTAAAAAATCCTTAAAAAACATCTGCCAATCCTTGCTGTGATAATGCTCGAAAATTTATGTAACTGTATTCTGGTCAGTGCTGGCTAGTGTCACTTTGCTGATTTTTTTTTTTTTTTCCATCTATTATTCTGTTGTTCTTTTGAATAACAAATGTGTCTGTGATGGCTGGCAGCAGTTAGCAGTTGTGTATACACAGATGCAATTATGCTTCATAACCTTTATTAAGAAAGACTTCCACGAAATCCAAAATTGCACTAATTAATTCACTGCCCATAGGAACTAAGTTAATCCTTTTTTGGTTTATTTAATCTGATTACACTTTTCATGCTTTAGTATCTACATGCATATTTCCATGTGCAGTGTGTACATAGCCATGTGCAGGATAGAAAAAAAAAATTAAACAATTTTAAGCCTCCAGTTACTGAGAGGCAAACCTTTATTTTCCATAAATGCATAGCAGGTGCCATTCACTTGTTTATATCTGACTTTATAGACATGCTGGAAAGACTAACATGTATTAGAATGGACAGGAAAATATATTTTTTGTGTCAGAAAGCTCCCATCTCAACTCAGGGTGACACTACTGTACTCAGTTTTGTATGAGCACATTAAATCAAATAAAAATATATACAATCTCTCATCCTACTTAAAATATTTAGAAGTATGAATGATAGGATTAAAAGATGTTGTGTCTTCCCAAGGTCTGGCAGAAAGTTTGTATCAAAATGAGAAGCTGAAGACAGATATATCTATAGCTCCTTACACTTCAGCATTGCAACAGCATATGAATAATAAAGAAACATTTTTCAGGGAAGGCAAGTTCCTACAAAATTTTAAGGCTATAAAATAGGCACAGAGATTTTAGGCTTTCTGGATAGTGCCTGGGGAAAGATTAGCACTTTCAAACAAGATCCACTTGAGTCAGCAAAATGAGTAAGGAGCTGCCAGGAGCCAATTCGTGTTTATTGTCCATTTAGACGTGTAATAGGTAATGGGAAATGTTGAGATGGAGAACTCATTTTAAAACTCAAATCTTAGAACTTCACAGGGACTCCTTTGAAATCCCCAGCCTGAGATGTTGCTTCATTAATATATATCTATGTAGACTCTCTAAAAAGCAGACAGTTTTCAAGAAATTTGGGGCGGTTTCTATGGTTTCTATTCAGTGTGGAGGTGCAGTCTCTGAGTCACACTTTCAGGCTAAGAGTGTTCACAACATTAAGATAACGAAATTATGGTCAAATCCCTTCAGACACATGGGAGTCAGGGAAATTGAGGGTTTACTTGTAATGCTTGCAGTGTCCCCTTTCTCGTCTTAAGGGAAAGATATGAGTAAGTTAAAGTCACATATCCCTGTCTTTAGTAATTTTTCTGTCTCTTATGTAGTCCTGAGTACTGATTGCTAGAGAGTTTTTTTATCAGTAGGGAGGCTGTGGGTAGTGTAGGGAGTTGGTGTAAGGAATTTATCTTTAATACTGTTAGCTGACAACTCTGTTTATTTGAGAGAATAAAGAAACATGGTGTTAAATTTGCAGTAAAACAGGAACTGCTGCTGAAAATTCCCAGTTGAGCAGTCGTCAGCCCAGTATGTCAGAAGGTAGTTGTTCTTGATTTTTCAACAGCCAGAATAATGATAGTTTTGTGGCAAATTTTTCATTTATATAGTTTCCTATTTTGCATGTAGTTCACAGGGAAAAAAAAAGAGCTATAAGAAGATACAGTAGAATATCTGATCAATAGGTGGAAAATAGTAACTCCCTGACATCGATAATTCAGTGTTATGTGTTTAATAGGAAGCTGTTACTATTGATTTATTTTTTAATTCACCATCCATTAAAATAGTTTTCTTTTGTATCGTGGTTTTTTTTTTTTTTTTGTCAATTTCAACAAGCTCCTTTTTCTATCTGATCTGTGTGATAGCTGGTGCTAATACAGATCAAACTGTATCAGATGTTTTGCAGTGCCCCGTTTAATGAAATGTGACTTACTTAATTTTTAGCAATTTAGGCATCCAGCAAAGTGTCTTTCAGAGGTGTTTGTGTTAGACATTCAGGTGGAACTCTGAGCACATCTGACTGAGGTCTTTGAAAGAAGGGTTGGGACCACCCTTCCTCATGGAACATAAAGGGCTGGCTCACACTGCCACATGTACGCCAGGCCACTGAGGTGGAATGAAAATATCTGATTTTGAGATGTGTGGTCATTTAAGGCTTTTGTCTTCTGCCTAAAGGTTAAGTGATAGAAATCCATTACATTTCACGGGCCCAGCTCCAACACTGTCTCCCATTCTGAAAAGTGCCCAGTGTTATCACAGTCGCTCCGATTATCTCCTGTGGCTTTAAGAGGAAAGTGTGACAACACATTTTTTTGTTCTTTTGTTGTGTTACACCATGAGGCAAAATCTTTAGTATTAATTATTTATCTCAGTGAAAGTTATGTTGGCCTTGTCCTAATGCTGTCTGCCAACCCTCCCACAGAACAGCGGTGGAGGACTTCATTATTTGAGGGATGAGAGGACAAATTCTTTTTGTCTTGCTTTATTTTGTCTTTGGTGGTTTTATTTTGCTGTGCATTTGTTATGCTAGTTCAAGAACCCTCGAGAAACAATACTATTCTTCACTTCAAATCACTCCTTAAACACAGAAGAAGTTATCTTTGTTGTGACAATGTGGGTTTACTCTTTTGTGTGAGCTGACTGCTAATCAACAGGCTGTTCATTTCTATTGGCTTCACAACTAGCCTAATCAGTTCATTACTGAGCCTAACTAAAGTGTTTTCTTCCACTCTGCAAGAAAAATACTTCTGAAGCAGGCAGATGGGCACTTGACTGCCTTGGCTCTCAATGTGCACTGTGTACTACTGCACTCTAGATGGATGGCTGGCAGTGATCCCAGCCTCCTCCCTTCCCGAGGTCCTGTATTGCTGCATTTCGCCGTCATGGCCACTGAGGTTTTACATGTTTGTTAAATAATGCAAGACTAAGGATGACACATAGATACATGCAGACACAGAACCATAAAAAAAAAAAAAAAAGGTTCTTACAGTGGTTTAACTTTTAATACTATTGAGCAAATAAAGAATGAAAGCAAAACACATACTGGAGAGAAAAGGGGTAAATGGAATATTTTAATCAGTTTTTCTCTGCTTTCTAGGTCAGCATCTCATACAGAAGACTAAATCATTTAACAAGTAAATTCATTTTCCTGTCTAATTATTTGAAATAGCATGATAATAGCTATATTGGTACAATAAACTTGCTTTGATGATTGCACTAGATATAGTTTTATCACTTCAATATTAGCCTCTACAAATTGTCCCTCCCTCATGCAATACAATTTCAGTGTTCTTTCCTCACTCATTTAAAAAATGGAACAAAGCAACTTTATGGATCCTTTCACACACACATACCCCTACCCTTGCAGGAAAAATCAAAACAAAATATTATTGTTATTTTATAAAAAATATATGCAGGTCAAAAGACCAGTAATCACCACCTGTGAATTCAAGTCCAGCATCCTTACATTATTGCATTGGTGTTTGATATGCTTCCATTCATTAATGAGGAGTAGCTGTAAAAAAATGTTAGTGTTATTTCAGCATCAATGAACTACTTTTTAGACAAACATTGCTAAAATCACTTTAGGATTGATACTGTTTATTGCTTTAGTAGTAATACAGTTTTTGTTCATCAAGGAGATTCAGGGTCTCAGAGTTTGCATTTTGATGAACTCAGAGTGTCTTTTTCCAACCCTAATGGTTCTATGAGTCTATATAAGAAAATGCTACAAACAAGACAAAAAGAGGTTATGTCCTCTGTCTATTGCTCCAAATGTTTACCATTGAAAGCTGGTTCTTATCTAGTGTAAGGAAGAACTTGCAGATAAATATATTATTAAGCAATAAAAGAATTTACGATAGCATAAGTTGTATCACTTAAGCTGGTAATTCTTTAATTTTCACAGTAATGGTTTAGGTAAAAGAGTAAAAGTAAATAAAATATAGGACTGTTAGCAGAAGAGTATCTGTTTTACATAGTGTAATGTATAAAAGCTCACTATTCTTTGTCTGTTTAGAAAGGCAAATACTGCTAGAAACATGTGCGTTTCCTAATTTTCAATACATTAGGAAAGGATATTCTGAAAAAAGTCAAAATGAAACTATCAGAACATTTCAGAATAAAATGTTTTAGTTTTTGGTAGAGAATTTCTTAAAATCATTTTAATATTATACAATACAAGATAAAACGGTTTCATAGCCTCATACTCCTATCAGATTTTGTGTGTTCCCTCCATATTTTTTAATAATGGAAAACCTTTTACTGCAAGTAAGAAATACAGCAGCTGCAGGCAAATGCTTTCAAAGAGAATGTGTTGTTTTTCACTAGCCTGTCATCCTGACCTGGAAAAAGTATTTGAATGTGAATATGAATTCTTCTTCAGAGAAACTCTGATTTTTGCTCTATAGATAACCTTCATCATCTTTCATTGCTTAAGATCCAATCTAGAGGTCCTGGCATTCAACAGGAATATTTATTCAGTCTTCCATGGGTTTTGGATCAGGGGTGAAAAGCAGTTCCAAGTCCCATTATTCAGTGAGAACTAGCAGAGCTTGTTTCAAAAGTGAAGCAGATATTGATCTGTTGTGTGGAACTATTATGCGGTCTTCTGTAACAGTTTCACATTCGCCAATTTTTAACTTTCCTGGCCAAATACACCAATTTATGATGATTTCAGTATTTACTCTGCTGTGAGATAGGATTAGGAGAAAAAGGCAAAAAGGCAAAGTTACAACTTTGCGTCAACAGATAGATTTTATTAACACACACCAAAAGGAGAAAAAAAGGAAAAAAGAAAAACAAAGAACTTTCAAAGCACTCCTCTCCCTCACAAACTGTTCACTTTCCTACAAACAATAAAGAGAGATGTAACCTGGTATTTTCAGTCAGTTTCACCATTTAAACACAGTCTTTAATCACTTTGGGAGATGAGTCTCTCTAGAGTCCCATGGAGACATTTGCCTTAAGAAAAAACAGTCCGGTTCCTCCCAATGTCACAAATCTGCAACCGCTCGGAATTTCTGCAGACTGTGCAGTCCCACCCACTAGCAGTTTTCCCAACACTGCATATGGATTGATGTCTTCTTATTTAGGGTACCATTTAAGAATGCTTCTTCTAGCATAAAACAAAGATTCTCCTCTTCTATCTCTCAAATCATCTCTATCTCAAAAGAAATAGAGACCTCCTTTTTGCCCTAGGAGCAAAGGGCCTCAAATCACTTTTTTTCTATAATCATCTCTGTCTCAAAGGCTGAGACCTCCTTTTAACCCAGGAATGAAGGGCTTACTCTGTTCAAAATTCCCAATCAAATCTCAATTATATCAATCCACAGCTTTTGACCAGAACCAGCATTCCTCCAAACAGCATTACTGTATTACAGGAAATAGCCCATTTCTCCATGGTTTACACTAGAGAAATCCAGTCAAAAATGTCCACTTCCTCAAATCCCTTCTTCAATAGTCTTCATCAGTTCTTTCACTGACTCTGTGTCATGCTGTCTCTCTACATTTTAAATCACTCTCTCTTCCACTGAGGAGGGAAAAGGGTAACGTTTTTATTTAGATGTCCTACGTGCTGCACTCATGGTGTCGAATTTCAAAGCCGTGCTGGTGATGGGGGCTGAGGGGGCGAAGCATGCTCAGGAATGGCTGGTGCATCGCCTTCCCTTATCCCCTGGTCCAATCCAACGTGGACCCAAACTCAGAACTGCTCCCTGGGGCCCAGGGGAAGATCCCATCCTCTCCATGGCCGGCAATGCCGACAGCCAGGCCCGGGACACGGCCCAGCCAAGGCCGGCCCCTCTCCACAGCCACACGCGTGCCCAGCCCTGCCGAGCTGCAGCCTCCCCTCTCCCGTGGGCAGCGGCTCCCGGGGGCCCGGCCTTGCCGTGGTGCCTCTGTGAGCCTCCTGCTCTAGTCCTCAGCTAGCCCAGGCACTGGGACAGGCGCAGATGAGGGTCGCCCCGCAGCTTCGTGAGCAGGGCTGACTACTGCGGGCTCTTTTGCCCTGAAAGGGACTTTGAGGAGATGTCGTTGCGGCAAGGCAGAGGAAAAAGAAAGAGGGATCCAATCCAGGTGCAGCAGAGTAGGTTTATTAGCCCAGCTCTGAGTCCCGGATCCGACCCAGACACGCGGCTTACACAGTGTTTTAAGGGAGGCAAAAGGGGAGGAAAAAGGGGTGGGGTTGGCTGCTTCTAGCCAGTGGGGTACAGTCTCTGGGAAGATGGGGGTGAATGAAGGATGGCACTTTGGACCAGTTACAAGGAGTTGGGAGGGGAAACCAAAGGCGGGAAAAGGTTAACAAAAGGCGTGAAGGGATCTACAAAAGGCGGGAAGGATGATGGACAGGTAACGGGCTGCCGCATAACAGCAGGTGCATACACGTGGAGAAGACCAAACAAAGGAATACCAATTAGGTGGGGGGGGGAGGGAAGGGTACATGGAACTGAACTTAACACAAAGGAATTAAACTTTACATCAAACAGAACTTATTACAGAACAACACATTTAAAAAACATGCACTGCCACACGGCCTGGTCTGGCCCTGGCTGCCCAGGGGGCGGCAAGGCCTGGACTGGGGACCCTGCTGCCCACGATATCACCTATAGGCCAGCTGGAAGGAAGAGAGCAAGAGTCACCTGGGACCCTCTGATTTTAAGCCTGGGTGTTTTCCAGAGGCGTATCTAACTCTTTAATTGGTCAACCAAGCTGTCAACATCTGCTACAACTTCCTTAGGAAAAAAAAATTCACGTCCGTGCTAAACCACCACATCTTCTAAACATTTGGACTAAGCCCTGGAATTGTTGTACAAGGTTCTGGCTTAACATGCAAGTCATGCTGGCTAACCAAACGTGAACCTAAAAATTTACTGAAATTTTATAGCCTACAGATGCTGGCTGCTGTCCTTAACCTTATTTCATACCTAGCTAATCAACAAATATTGTGCTCATGTTTTTTGTTTTGTTTTGGTTGGTTTTTGGGGGTTTTTTGGGGGGGCTTTTTGTTTGTTTGTTTGTTTTGTTTTGTTTTGTTTTGTTTTGTTTTTGTGATAGATTCTACTAGTGTTAATGTGAAAAGTTCCAATCTGCTTACCCAGAGAAAGCACAGTTTCAGAATCAGTCTGAAGTGGCTCCAGCATAAACACCCTGACCCTTTGACTCACAGTGCATTGTGAGAATGCAGTTTTTCAAGCCTGAAAGTGAGAAGTGGAAGCTAGTCTGGACCTGGGTTTTTCATGATATAAGAAGGGGAAAGAAATGGCATAGCCACCTAGAAAGCATGGACAAAATTGGAGAGGGATGGTTTTGGTGCTTCTGCTGCCCTGCAAAAGAAAGAAGAGGATAAGGATGATGTCTCAGCTGAGTCTGCTGGCTTGAGGTGGGCTAGAACTGGGTGTCCTGGATCACAGCCTAACCCCTACCTGAGCCTCAGCCATAGCACTTTATGTCTAAGATTTGCTGCCAATACAGATTATGTTTGTACCGTGGCTATGGTTGTTTTCTCATCTGTTGTCTGAAGCAGCCACTGACTTTGTGCCTGAAGTTTATTCTGTTCTTCCAGCAATAATTGCTTTTTTTTTGTTTTGTTTTGTTTTGCTTTGAGAGATATTCAACACTCATTTATCTCCTTACAAACTCAGTTGAAATGACACATTTTTTTTTAAGACTTTAAAAATACTTTCTGGGAATTGATGGTGACATTTCAACTATTCCTCCTATATTGACATTGTAATTATACTGCTGGGTGTAGGAAAAATTAAAAAAAAAAAAAAATCAGTGTGGTTCAGAGATCTTGATGTCCATCAGAGATTTCAGAGAGCTTTAGCTACAGAAAATCTGGGAAGGTTTGCAGGAAAAAATCTCAAAACAAACATTTTACAAAAAATCAGTAACAACTTAATCCACATGAATTAGGACAGCAACACTGTAAGTGCAATTAAGTTGTGATGTTAAATGTGAAAGCTTCTTAACAATTTGCTCAGATTGGGTTGAATAATGATGTACTTAAATAATGTTTATTTTGACTCAGTAAACATTTCATTATACAGGATTATATCTATGAAGTATGGAAGGTAAAAAGTACTTAATATTAAATTCTAACACAAAATCTTAATGTTCTTATACTATAATGTTCTTATACTTTTCCTCTTAGAATAATTTCTAAATAATTAATATATCTTTGAAATATTTTTTTTTTAATTTATTCTCACTTAGTGTCCATGACAAAGTTCCATCATAATAAAATATTTTCTGGGACTTTTATTACTTTTAGTGATATATGGTCAATTTCCAGAGAAAACTTGCCTTTTGTATGGAAATAAAATGCCTGAAGACATGATGGATCATCTTCCTTCATAAAAAATAGTAAAATTGCTATGAAATCCAAACCTTTGTGCAACCAGGATGTTTTGACAATTCTGATTGCTTCAGATGTCCAAAATTATGACTGTAAGCAAGTGTCAGGCAGGTATTGCAAAATGATTTTTTTTCCTTCATTCATTGCATATGAAAAAATTGCAAAAATAAAAGCTAGGAAGATTGATTTTTGTTGTCTGTGATGCAGCAATTCAGTAAAATTGAAATCTGACATTTGTTGACTTAAGATTAGCAGCAGTCAGGCACAGGGAGAAAACAATGACTTATAAAATTTTCTTTCTGACTTATGTTCCTAATTCCTGTAAAATGTCAAATTGAAGGTGAGAAAGAGCAAATCTCCTGTGCAAGAATGTAACGACAGAAACTCTTGCCATGTGACCAACTCTTGCCATGAATACTTGCAGAACATCATTTCTGCTGACAGCGGAGCACTTGTGTTTTCATGCTGGTTAATCCGAACACACCAAATGAATTCTGGTGACATTTACTGTTCAGGTCTCAGTTTTTCTTCTTCTACTCTCATGTGTAATACTCTTTCTGATTCCCTGTTCTGAGGCAACATGCAGTGCAGATGCACTGAAGTGTGCTGTTTGGGCAACTTCTTTCAGGCTGACTCCCTCAAGAATAGCTGCCATACAGCTTGGGGTTCATGGCTTAGTTATAAAAACACTACAAACTGTACATGGCCAGAAGAAACAACAACAACAACAAAAAAAAGCCAAATTTAAAAAAACTGTCTTATAGCCTTTTGCACCTCCCGCTCCACTAATTTTTTGCTTAAGGCAAACAGACTAATGACAATTGAACTGCCTCAGAAAAACAACCATACATTGACATCAGCTAAGTGCTGTCACAAAATTGAGGCAGGTTATGCAGTTCTTATGATCTGCTGGATACTGATGTGTTTTGAAGGCAGGATAGAGAACTTCACTCAGCAAATCTGTTCTTTACTTAGTCCTACCTTTCTGTTTGCTCAATGTGAGAAAAAAAAAAAGCTTTATTGCATTTTTTCTTTCAAAAACACCTGCGAAAACAGTGTGCTTTTGAATTTCTCTTGCTTGTTTGCTTCTTTCTTTATGCATATAGTATGATTTGGATAGAAAATATATTTTCAACAATACCATGTGTTTACATGTTAATGGATGTTTGTGAAAAGGCTGATGTATTTAATGCTGCTCTAACTGCCTTTTCACATTTTTGTTGTGGGAACTCTCTTAATTTTTGCCAGAAGAGAAGGGGAGAGCTTTAGAAACCCAGATTTTCTTCAAGTTAGATCCTGGGTTTCTGCTGAGAATTCTATTTCAAGAAAGGCACACTGTTTCCACAGAAAATCACCAAAACCACAGTTATTCATCAGAAAAGGTTTGGATGAAAACACTTTGTTCAGTCCCATTTCCTTCTGCATTAACAGCTATCTTCAATGCATAGATTTTCAATATCTCTCAAAGACTGGAGATGTACCTCTCCCTAATGGTTTTCTCATTTGCAATTGCCTGATCAGCCCTCAGCCCTTAAGCATAAGTTCAGTGTTTCATAATATTAATTTCTTATAGCCAACATAAAACCTGGGAAAACTGAAGACATTCTCTTGAAGCAGCAATGATGTAACATCCATTACTTGTATATTTTTAATGTTTCTTGTTATCCTATTAGTTTATTAAAAAAAAAGAAAAGAGCAATGAGGAAACAAACGTATTTAATTGTGCTTGCATTTTTTCTCTTTCTCACAACCCTTCTTTCCAAGTTCTGTTTTCAGTATTTTAATGTGTTAATTTTATTTAATGAAAATTTTACATAATTTTCCAATATTATAGCTAACAGAAACTAAATCACTCTAATTCTTTGTTGCAGCAGTCTATCCAGCAAGTATATGCATACTCTTCATTGTGCACTCTTCAATAGTGAGATAGTACAAAATTATAAGATATGCATTGACTTTTTTACTAGTGGCAATGTGGTGTTCATTGTGGCAATGAAATATTATTTTCAAGTAGTGTGTGCATAGTGTAAGGTTGTTACTGGCATGTAAGAATGTAAGAATAATAGGGATCAAAATGACAAGCAGGACTTAATCTTCATGAAGAAATTGATGTGTGTTTGAGGTAATGCTTTTACTTCTAAATTTAGAGATTTTAAAGCACCTGTTTTCTAAAAACAGCAATAAGAAATACAGCAAAAGGGAAGAGCAGAAACTACAGTTGCCAAGTGCAAAGCCAAGTGCAGCAAGTTAGATCTGTGGCTCAGTAATCAGCACTGGAATCTTTCAAATCCAGAAAATTGCAGTTTCTGTGCAGATTCCTTGGCTTTTTCTCTTTCAGACTGGATGGGCATGTTAAAGCACAAATGATTAGACTTTTCTATTCCTGCTGACTTTTACTTTTCGAGATATCCATTTCTGCCTCAGTTCTCGTATGGTAAATGTAGTTTCTTGATAAAGATCCCTGGAAAATTTCATGGCATTCATCATGAGTGAATGAGTCAGTGAGACTGTATACCCCTGAAAAACACAGGACAGAATCACACAGGAAGATACAGATATTTGATCACAGTTTTCATGTGCACAGAACAGGGAAGAAACATTACACTGAGCAGAACTGTTTGAACACCACTTTGAACCCAAATGAACTTTTTCTAATGAGTGGTATGGTGTACAGTTTGAGGATTTCAGTGCTTTCATGTGTTATGTGACTGTCATTTCAAGTAGAGGTGGAGCAGAAATGGTGGATGACCATGCACGCTTTTTCTGAGGTTTCTCTGCAGTGTTAGCAGGCCCTCTGCTAATTGATACCTTTGCTTTTAGTGGCAAGGAGAGTGATTAATCTTTGCACTGAATTGCTATGGCAGAACCCTGCCTTTGAATTTCACACACTTTGAGAGTCAGTCCTTCTAAAGAATAACATTACTCAGTGATCATTCAGGGCTTGCTTCATTTGGCTTAAAAGTTTCATCAAGAGTTCAGGACTTTTGCTTAGTCTGGACCTCAAGAGACTTGAGATTGGCAGGAGAAATAACTATTGCTGTCTGAAATACCATGGTTGTACAGCCGGGAAGAAACCTAACTTAATGACTGACAGAGAAGAAATACGAAGTCTTGTACAGGATGAGAAAGGGTAGGCACCATCTGCTACTCTGTGGAGTAGGATTATAAAATACGTCAGTCATGCCATTGATGAGAAAAGTGGAGAAAATGCTGCATGTCATGGCATCTGTTATCACAGGTAGAACTTTCAGGGAAGGAAAAAAAATGTCTCATACAGTGCAGAGAAGCTGCTAGTGATGGTTATATGACTTTCTGCACTCCTCAGTGTTTAGGCTCTAGATTCCAGGGATAGTCTCCATCCTGATGGTGGAGGAAGCATACAGAGAAATGCAAGGAGATCTAATATTTTTCTTTGTTTTTGTCAATAGAGAAAACATTAAAATATTTCTATTCTGAGAATTTCCTTTTCCTATGTAATGTCACATCCATCATGTTTCTACACTAATGGATTTTTGTCAAGAGTTTGAAAGCTCCTTGACTTAAAAGTTTTACAAATGTTGGAAAAGCTGTTAATTCTGCATCTACTCAGAGAGTATGCTATCCATGACATTCAGGTTCTCAGCAGAAATGTATTCAACACAGCAGCAGGGTTGTTGGTAGCATGGTTTTGACCAAAGAGTCTCTGGCCAAGGCCAGAGGACAGAATGCCAGATCTTTCAATGACCAACAATTGCATGAGCAGAGAACGAGGCAGATTAAAGGGACTGGGGTGCTCAGTACAAAGGTACATGTAATACCCTGGTGAGTCCTCTTAGTCCTCTAGAAAAGAGTTCTCTATTTTATTCTTCTTCAATAAGGCCTGGATCTGTGATGCTGGATTTTGATTTAATATTGGAAAAACTGAAAGGTGGAGATAATAACAACTTCAATCTGGTTTCCTGCTGCAGTTTAGAAACTTCTGATGGATGTAATTTGGAGTACTTACATAGGATGCTTTGTGCATATCTTGTCATCTTGTTTTCTAGCCTTCTACTATGTAGATATCTTTATAAAGGAATTTACAAATAAATTTTTGAGTTTCCAGAAATATAATTTCACTTATCTCTTGGAAGAATGTGGGTTCACATTTTCCCTCAGATCTTAGAGAATGACAGAGATTCATGAGAAGCCAAAAAGATGGTATTACCCCCACATTTGACTGCAGCAGAGAGGTTGGTTTGTGTTGTGAGCTTCATAAGTTTGAGAATGCTAAAAGAGGGACAAACCTTTAACTGTTTGTTGTTTTATTTCCTCTTGAACATTTCAGTTTTATCTTCTTTCGCAAGTGTACTATATTCAAACCAGAGATAGTTTCCCAGAGCAATACCAGTTCTTGATAGTATTTACAAAACATCTGTAATTTTCAGAGATTTAGTTCCATGTGAACCTATGGTAAGAGTACTGCTGATCAGACCCTGGCTCTGCATTGCCATTTACAATGATGTCATGTATCAGAAACACTGCAGGCCGTTTTTCATTAATGTATGTCAGCAATAACCTCAATCATTTGACTCAATGAACAGTGGGAAACATATGTGTTTTGAAATAAGATAAGAGATTTGATTGCCTTTCTCTTGACCTTGCTTTTGCCATTTTAAATATTTGATTTTATTTAATTGCAAATCTAGATATATTGCTCTGTACTCTTCTGATTCTGTCCACTACTTCTATAAAAGTAGTTTCTACTGTAAACCACTCAGATTTTTAACATAGATTCATATTAACCGATTTGAGAAAAAAAATACCATTTCCACATCAATGTAGATTTCTTTATTGATTTTAGAACAATAATACATATGACCTAAGAGATATTTTGACATATAAAGAAGAAACTCCCGGTCCCATTCCTAAGGAGATAAAAGGGAAATAATACAATAACTGCCAAAAAGGAATAAAAGCAATCAAGCCAACAATCCTCAAAATGAAAGACTTTTTGAATTTTTTANTAAAAAGCTGTGAAATCTGCTAGAAGAATTTGGCAAATTTACAACTATTCATTCACAAATTGCCAGAAAAATTATGACTCCACTCTGTGTTTTTCTTGAAAGAGAAAGTATTCTGCCTTTCAGGACCTTTCAGCTGGTCAAAAAAAAAGCTTTCTTTTCACAAGATGAATCATAATTTATGTGGCATTGACAAGGAGGACATAAATATGGAAAGCTAAGTTATCACTTCTTTGAAAATACATAATTTGAAAACCATATTTTTTCAGTCACTTGTATCTCAGTAGGAAAGAATATCACATTGAAAAGAAAAATTTCTAACAGATTTAATTGAACTGTATTAGATTTCAAAGAGTATTTTGTTAATTTTATAATTCTGCAGTGATATCCTTAGATTATATTGCTTGGATATAAAGATATTTAGAGAAAAAAATGCACAAATTTCTTATATTAAAATTTAGCCTCAGGAAATAAGTTTAGAGAGCAACTTCAAAATGAAAATCTAAGGGAATAGGAATTCTGCAATAAATACTGAAGTATATTGTAAAGAATATCAGTTTTGGATGGCTTGGTCATGTCTTCCAGTGAATTAGAATAATAAATGATATTAATTTTTCTATTTGGGAAATAGAAAATACAACTAACAATGGCAAACTCATGAGGAAAAAGAGAGTTAAAAACACAAAACAAATAATTTATTGCCTCTATTATATATTAAAGATTTGACAACTAAGAATGACAGTGTTTGTGATCATGTGGATAAACATTCTCTAATTCTTTGAACAAATATTAGGACCTGCTTGACAGAAGAAAATCATTCTACATAATTATCTACTAGCACAAGGGCAAATTTTGTCTTTACATTTGGAGTCTGAACATTTTGACTTGACCATGACTGATGAAGAGACCTCCACACTCCTTGTATATATGCAGAGAAGATATGGGACTGGTGGATCCTGCAAGAAAGATGGAGAACAACTGTTTAAATGACTGTTTATAAGGACATTTAGTGGCAAGACAAGGGGGAATGGATTCATACTGAAAGAGAGCAGGTTTAGATTAGGTAGTAGGAAGAAATTATTTACTGTGAGGGTGATGAGGATTCCACTAGAATGGAAGAGGCTGCTGAGAGAAGTTGTGGGTGCCCCATCCCTGGAACTCTTCCAGGTTGGATAGGTCTCTGAGCAACCTGGTCTGGTGAACGATGTCTCTGTTCATAGCAGGTGTTGAAACTAGATGATCTTTAAAGGTCTCTTTCAACCCAAGCCATTCCATAATTCTGCATATAATTCTCAAAAGCATCCTTCAGAAGCCTTTTGAGAATTAGTGATATTCTGTATATTGTTGATTTTTTTAAATTTTGTATTATACTGTACGTAACAGGGCAGTGAAAAATAAAAATAACGGAAAACAAAGATATGTTCTTTCCTGTGCTGTCTGTGATCAGCTAGGGGCAAGGCTTAATACACAGTTACTTGTACTAAATTAACTCATTATAAATATATATATATAAACAAAGTTAAAAAAAACAGAGAGAGACATTGTAGAGTATTAGGAGGGTAAAAAAAGAAAATGCATATGAATGTGTACATACACATATATACACACATTTATTTATAATGTACAGCCATGCATGTGAAACTTGGCTCCTCTTGTTCTCAGTGCTGAACATGTTTCCAGTAAGATGCAATTGTTCCCACCAATTTATTTCCTATATGAAATTGTTAGATGTGTAGTCAAAGGAAAGGAAACCGACATTGCAGCAAATTACCTTGCTCAGAGCCATGCAGTACATTCATGACTGATTAGTGTTCCCTTTCATGGTCAGACCAGTGATATGTCCTTTATGCTTCCTCCCCAGGAATAATAAGAAGGAAAATATCCACAGTTCTGAAGGGCAGTGTTTAAAAATGGAATTGTTTATTTATGGTTTTTGTTAATGAATGCCACCTATTTTAATTTTTATTATTTATGAAGAAAAGGCTGGAAACTGAGTAAAAAAGTTTCAAGCAGTAAGCTGAAAAACTAAATAGAGATGTCAGTCCACTGAAAGTGAGGATTTAAAGTTCAGGTAAGAAGCAAAGGAGAGTAAGAAGAGCTGGTACCATAGGGATCCCTAAACAGCCCTCATTTGGAAACATCATTGTTTTATACGGAATAATTTACCTTCAGGATTATATAAAGACTCATTTATATCTTCTATACTTTTGCTATCAATATATGGCTTCCTTTGAACAGTCTTCATAGATGTTACTAAATTGCCTTTATTTTGCTTAGTTATTGTCGACACAAATCCCTTTAACACTGTTGCAGCTTATACTGGAAAGTCTTTACAAAGTATTAAAAAGGATTAAAGTACAAAGTATTAAAAATTTTCTGGTTTCCTTTTTTCTGGAAATTATATTTCTCAGCTATCAGGAGTACTCATAATGATGGTGTGAGGGGCTTTTCTCAACTGATTTGCTGTAAGTTTTATATCACACTGTGACATTGTATGACATTGTAGGTTGTCTCATCACCTGGATGAATTACACCATTTCTTGGTGAATGGCTGCAGACTCAAATAGGAGAAGGAATCTACTGTTATTCTGCTGTTGCACTGGGGTTCATCAAAATCCACAAGTGTATTGAAATATTCTTGTAATGCAGAGCTCTTAGTGGAACTGGACTTTATTAAAATGTTGTCTAAATATTTGGTGGCTTTTCTGCTTTAAAGGGTG
>VXBR01020419.1:1414204-1447348 GCA_013400215.1 Cisticola juncidis
GGGGGGGGGGGGGGGGGGGGGGAGAGGAGAGTTCAGAACTTTTGATAATAAATATTAAAAAAATACTTTAGAAAAATTTGGATATATGAGGCTGTATCAAATACCAAAAATGATGCCTACCCTCAAATTAATACTGTTTGATATCTTACCGTATATTTAGAGGATTAAAAAAACAATTAGTAGTTTCAAAGGCACTTTTGCTTTTGTAAGACAGAAAAGAGCTTAAATTATTGTGGCTTTATTTTTCCATAAATTGAACTATTTGCATAGAATATTTAGGAAAACAAGACAACCTCTCAGAGTACTTATCATTCCACTGTTCCTTAATAAAAGCTGTGGGAAGATTCGGAGTAAGCAGTTAAGGTCTGCAGGGTACCATAATCAGAGCTGTCAGGTGAAAAGTATTGTTTCCTCCCTGTTCTTCACAGTTTATGTTTCCAGGAATGAGCTGAAATTTTCACAACTGTCATTTCTTTCTACCTTTGTAGATAATTTTCATTTACAGACAAAAACAATATTCATAGAATTTTGTTTTATTTTATATATTAAGAGAAAATAAACTAATTAAGTAAATTAAAGGTTTATATTAATTTCACTGGGTCGATTCTTATACCAGAAACAGCCTAAATGCCTAACAGAGACTTCCTAAGAAATAATTACTAAACATCAAATCCTAAACTAGTCCTCCACATCTAAATCAGAAGCTTTACTAGATCACATGGATAGTCATATTCAGATGTATTTCTTCAGAGACATGGGTGCCACTTCACAAGTGGGTGCAAAGGCTGATAGGGATTGAAGAATTCCTGGGACATAGCTTTATACGCTGTGTACCAGTTGTCATCTGATGCACACAAAACTGCCTGACATTGATAAACTGACAGATGCTAAGCTAGTGATATTCCTTCCTGTGAAAGCCCAAATCAGTGCTAGAAAGCCTGTAGATTGTCCCATTTCTCATGATGCAGGATTTAGTTGCTCCCTGAACACAGAGGTTAGAGGTTAGAGGAGCTGCTTCAGAGCTTCAGAGGTTAGAGGAGCTGCTCACGCCTGCTTTGAATCTTTACTAGTTGTGCGAGGTCCACCCTGAATCATAAATGCGTGCTCTGAGGAGAATGAACATCTACTATTAGCAAGATTTGTGGTTATAACTTTGCTCTGACAAGTGACTCCCTTCAAATTCCTAACACTCCTGTAAGTGTGTATGTTTGTGCACCATTCTTCTGTTTGTCCCCAGTTAAATAGGTAGGTTTTAGTTTTTGGTTTTTTGAGAACTGAGGATAATATCTGTACGAAGGAAGGAGATAGTGGAGGGATTGTGCATTTCAGCTGAGCTACTCAGAATGTGCAGCCTTGGAAAGTAAAACATCACATCTAGCAAGCTCACAGCAGCACTGAGGTACCTCTATGTATACAGTCTGTCGTAAAAGTTTACCAAAACTTCATTTTTGAGGAAGCCAGACACATGCCTCATGTACACAAGATAAATCAACGGCTTTTATCCCAAAACTAGTTTGACTTTTTCCTATGGACTTCTGCAACCTCTAGTTGAAGATGCAGCAATCTTCTTGCAGATGGGGGCTATGGATAGTAAATAACAAGACTCCAGAGGAAATGAGCACGTATATTTTCCTCTTTCAGCAATTACCTATGGTGTGAAGACGAGTTTTTAGAACCACCTCTGATTATCAGTACACTAAAAGAAGCTGGAAGTGGGAATAGCTTATGCCCTATAAGAAATTATTTGCTTACAATGGGCACTATAGCAAGTTGACTGTGATTTTCATATTGATTCACTCAAAGCTTTTTATGGTTAATAAGCTGAGAATGACAAGTACAAGGAATATTATTCATATAATTAATAGTGATTTAGAAAGTCTTTATCCGTAATTACGTTCATGTTAAATCCTCCCAGGCAGTATTGAATAAATATCTGAAGGCTGTGTTTGAGCAAAATTGTATTGATTTAAACCCCAATTGTATCTCTTTGTCTGAAGTCTGTGTTATTTCTTCACTGTTTTATTACTGATTTTTTCTGTTGTTCTCTGCATACCATTGCACTGTTACTATGTCTATACAAAACAAAAAGTGGTTGAAGCCCAAAAGCCCTGACTAAAGCTATATAAAACCAAATCTGTATATATTAGGGTAGGTTTTGAAACAAAAAAGTCCATAAAAAGGGACTTATGTCTTCAGTGTGTCTGAGAATATAATGAGAAGTGATTTCCCCACTCTCTAAAGGAGTACATCTAAAGCACAACTAAATTTAACTGGAATAAAATAGTGTTAAGACTCACTAAATACTCACCCCAAATAGATGAATACTTAAAAGAGGGAGATATCTTGGCGTCTCTGAAGCCATTACTTGGTCTGCAATGAAGTTTCAGTGATGTGTTGAGAAAGATCTTTTCTTTTCAGTACTCTTCTGGTAATATGGAGGATTATATAGCTCTCTTGTCTAACAAGGCTGACAAGTACTAGTGCAATATGTTACATTGTCAAATGCTAAGACAATGATAACTTATGGCTAGAGCTTTGTACAGTCTCAAAAATGCACTAGGAAAATTTTCAACACATTTTGTGATCTCTGGAAGATTAAGAATGTCCTGAAGGTCTTTGCTGCTCACATACAGTGACATTTACATTTTATCCTGCACAGTTAAAAGGAGTGTACATACAAATGCTCTAAGTATGCATTTTGTATGTAGTGAATGGGGAAGAATAATTTAATTTTAGATATGTATGTATCTATTTATTGATTTATTTACTTACTTACTTGAATACTACCTAAACCTATTGCAATATGGCAAAAGGAAGGTTTTTTCCCTCAAAGATTTTCTGTATATGATGATATATAACCTATTCTGTATATAATTCTGTGTATAAGAATATATAATCTATCTTCACTCACTGGAATTCCACCTCCCTAAAATTTTATCGCAGTGTCTTCCATAAGCTGCAGTGTAGAACTCCTGAGAGGATGACATTTCTTTACAGAAAATACTAACTTCCAGCAGCAAAAAAAACCCATGTTGCTAAAAACTAATGTTCTAAGGCTGAGGGAGAAGCAGTTAAGACATAAGCAAACTCCATGTATTACTTTTTAAAAGCGGAAAAATAGCACTAAAACTTGTTAAGTGCAGCCTGCAGAAAAAGGGGTTTTATGCGCTGTTCTTCAGTGATGCCAGAATTTACTTGCCTTTTTTGTTTCACTTGGACTAGTTAAGATGTCTGGGAAAAAACAAAATAAAAAAGTATGGAATTAAAAATATTCTCAATTACTTCCATGAGTGTGAGGGCTAATTAGGCATATGTAGTAGTTTTGTCTAAGGACATTTTATATTGAGTAATAAATGCTATCACATTTGTAAAATTAGACAGTTACTGAAGTGTGGCAGTGTGTTAATTTGTTTTATCACCTTTGTATGAATTCAGTTCTCTGTAATGGTTCAGTTTCATGTACCCCAGCCCCCCTAATTGATATTCCTTTGTCTCCTCACAAGCAGCTATTTTTAGCCCACACCTGCCCTTGTTATGTAACTTTCCATTATTTGTCAATCTCCCTTCCCACCTTTGTTATCCCCTCCTATCCTCTCCTGATTAGTCCATGTTATGTTTCCTCTCCCCTGAATCCCCCCAGTGACTGTCCCTGGTTGGGCATCAGTGATCAACCACTCCCCTTGCTCCTCCCCGCTAGCCTGGTATAAAACTGCCTGTCAGAGTCTTTTCCTCGCCCAGTTGGATGCTGAGGAGGTGTTAATAAACCCTTCTTGTCTGCACCTGACTGACTCCTCCTTTCCTGCCTTCGACATCGTCCGCAATCCCACCGTCTGCTTGGTCCTGTCAGGACAAGAGCCCACAGGAGTCAGCCGTGCTTGAGCTCCTTGCAGGCTGATCCTTGACTGTCCCTGTCCCTGTGCCTGGGCTGGCCGGTGGCAGAGACAGAGGTCTCGAGCAGGCACCGTGACACCGAAGAAAGTTACATTTGTTCTACTTCCAGAAGAAGGCCAGAGGACTTAACGAGATAGATCTATTTAAATATACTATGGATAACTAACTACTCTCATATCAGTCTGGTACCTCTTAGCATATTTTGATATTAATACTTGGTTAAAGCTAAAAATAATTTGACCCAAACTATAGGCTGCTTGGTATTGAAAACACAAAGGATACATAATCTCTATATAAAGAAATGAATCAAAATGCTTGTACTTTGGAAAAATTGCTTTTCTGATACTGCCTGCACTATCATAACTGTGAAAGATGTAGTTTATAGAAGAGAAAGCACTGAAACCAACAACACAAAGGAAAAAATCAGACATGCAGAAGAAACTCCATCATTGTCAGGAAAGCATATTAATCATGCGCATATATAGAAAATGGTTTGAAACCAGTATGTTGTGTTACACCAAATTTTCTATAAAATACTGAAAACAAAAATAAATCAATATTCTTTAAAAGGACAAAATACACAAATGTAGTTACTACTGAGGTACTATTTTGTCTTTAACTGTATTCTCTTTATATCTCTGTGTTTCCTACTTTGGGAACCTCAAGTGACATCATGCTGGCAAAATCGGCAATGAATAATGTACTTTTTATGCAGTTCTTTCCTTTGAAGAATCCAATGTTGAAATATTAATTAGTTTTCTTTGTAAGTCCTAGATAGCTTTCCCTCAGTAAAGCCTTTACAGAACAAGGGAAAAGAAGATTTATCCCCCACCATCATAAAATTCTAAGTAGAACAGTCAGTAAATGGCATCAACATATTCTGAACTAACTAGAAAAAAAAAAAAAAAAGCATATGATTAAGTCCAAGCATAATTTCAGTCTGCAGATGCTCACCTGTCTCTGTGCCTCCTATGTGAGGTGAAGATTCACTTTTGGATTAATTTCTGTTACAGCGTTTTGAAACAGAAAAATCCTGCTTGCAGGGTTAGGTTCTTTTGCAAGTTACATACAACCCAAATACTAAATAGACCCATGACTTCTGATCTCTTTCTGTGACACACAAAATGCAAAATACTAGAAAAAAAAAATTTAAACTTTTATATTAACTCTTATTAAAATAGCACTGGTCAGTATTTTGTAATGTAATTCATATCAGATTTGGAAATATACATATGTGCACGCTCTTTCTTAAAGATTTGGACAGAAATTAAAAAGTATGCTATCATGATGAGGGGAACATGGAGTTTTTGTTTGTTTGTTTGTTTGTTTTTTTCTTATAAACAGGAGTTAGCCTTTTTTTTTAATTCTATGTGTTTCCTTTTAAAAATTGATATAGTTGAATCTGGATGGTTTGCTTCTGAAAAGTCAAAGTCTCAGTGGAGGAAAGGAAAAAATATGGAATTATGATTTCATTGTGATTTCTTGATCAGTCAGTGGGAAAAAATAAGAGGTAAAAGTCTTCATAGTTCATTACTTTTTAATTTTTTTTTTACCATTATAATTTATTAACTGAATTAAGTCTGACAAGTTTCTATATGGTTTTGAATTCACTGTATACTTCAAATTGCTTAATTGTTATTGAGAAGTTTTTCATGAGTTTACTTTCTTGATTCTAAATTGTTAGATGCTTTTCATCAGGTATTATATAAACCTATCAAAATAGTATAAACATATAAAAATGCAGTAATGTGAGAATTATGATTTTAAAACATGTTGTTTTAAAATCCTTAAGGACCTTTTCACAAAAGTTGTATCTTCAGTATCAGAACATCTACAGCTTTTTAAAGTTGCCAGAGCCTCTTTTAAATTAAGTTGGGTTTTTTAAAAGTGCATTTAAATGTCTTTGAATTTTACATTCTATGCAGATTTCATTACCATTATTTTATTTTACTTAAGCAGGAAAATATTGCCATACTTATCTGACATGTTTTGGTTTAACTGCACACATCTAGGCATTTGCAAGGCAGACAAGCAGTCGTCCTAGTGGAACACTAAGAATAGGATGCACTTTGAAAACATGAGTATGTGTACTTGGCTGGTTGCTGAAACAGGGAAATATCATCTCTGTAATTTGCAGTTAGCACCATTCAATACCACACTTGTTAAGCACAATTCTGTGCTTCCATGTCTCAATTCAGTCAGTTTAATAAAAAAATGGAGGAAGAGGAAGATGCGGGAAGGGAAGGGAAGGGAAGGGAAGGGAAGGCAAGGCAAGGCAAGGGAAAGGGAAGGGAAAAGGAAGGGAAAGGGAAGGGAAAGGGAATACTGTGTCTATATTGCAATAGTCTCCTGCTATCCCAAACAAGATTAAGAGCAGTTAAGATATAGATACTGCAGATGTCAAGGAGTTTTGTTTCTTAAAAATGGATAGGAAGATATAGCACTGTAACTGAGTCTTCAATAAATTCTTATATATTCTATTAGGTGCTAGATTTGACACAATTTGCAGAGGGGAAGAAATTAATTAATTTCTAGCAAGGCTCCAGGGTTTTTATTGTTCTGGGGAGAGGTAGTGTAGAGCTTGATGCAAAAAAAAAATTATGTGCTTAAAGAGATTCAGTCTTTAAGCCAAGAGATTCTGTTATTTGAAACGTTAATGGTGAGAAATACGCCACAGCAGAAACCACTTTATTCCTGCCAATACCCAATTAGACCTTTGGAATGACTTGTTCTCAGTTTGGCTTCTGGTCAGTTAAAGAGGATGCACTTTGAGTACTTTTTGTTTCTTTACAATTGCCTTTTGTAAATAAAAATGTTTGTTTTGTTTTTCTCCCACAGGATTCCATGTGGTGAGGAAAGAAGTTATTAGCTCCCCTTCCTAAAATGATTGGCTATTTAAAGCCATTTAGAAGCTATAGGCATTTTTTTTAAGGTTCTATGCAGTGTATTCATTGCCAACTTTGGCAAACTTAAAGAATTATTTGAGAACTAGGAAAAGGTTGGGGGCCAGTACATTGAAAAAAAAAATCTTTTCATGGTTTCTCTGCACTAATTTAACTATTATTTAAAATGTCTTCTGGCAGCATTTGTAACATTAATTGTCTAATGATTTTCTCATATTTAAACCATGCTAATTAAATTGTGCAGAGAGTATTTCTTATTCCTGCTGCAATAAAATGTTTTCACTTGATTGAAGCTGAACTGCAATTTGGCCTTTGTGTTGTAAGGGGAAAAAAACCCACAGGACTGCTGGGAGCAAATGGATCAATTAAACAATGTTCTTTTGTAATGAGGGTTACATCATTCTGCCAGTGATAAAAATCTGTAACTGAAGCTGTCACTACTGATATATGCCATCTTCTAAGCCCCACGATGCTAAACTATCAGGAGGCAACTATAGTGCTTAACTTGCTATTGATCCTTGAGTGTTCTGTTTCAGACGTTAGTAAAAAATGAAAAATCAGCTGGTTATGAAATATTAACTTTAGGATCAGAGACTACCAGAGGCTGGGAACAAAAATAATATTATTGGGATGGAAATATAATTTTGGGGCTTGGGGTATCAACCAGCTCACTAGAAAGCCTGTTTCAGTGTTTGACCACCCTCCAAAAGAAGGAAAGAACCATTCCTATGCATCCTACCACTGGATCCCTGGGAGAAGATCTAAGCACCTCCCTCCCTAATTCCTCTTCAAGAAGTTGCAGAGAACAGTGAGATCTCCCCTGAGACTCCTTTTCTCCAAACTAGACAAGCCTAAAGTCTCTAGCCACTCCTCATAGCTCCTGACATCCAGCCCTTTCACCTGCTTTGCTGCTCTCCACTGGGTGCTCTCAAGGACTTTCACATCCTTCTTAAATTGTGTTCCCCAGAACTGCTCACAGTGCTAAAGGAGAGTCCTGAGTACAGGAGGATAATCACGCCTTTTGACTGGTCAAGTGAAAAAAGGTCAAACAAATCTGAACAAGCAAAGAAAAGCAAAACCAGAAATTCATTCTCTATTTCTTATGCAGTGTTAGGCAGGTATACTTTGTGGAAAGTCCTCAGCACACATAATGTTTACTTGAAAAGACAAAACTGGAAAATAAAACCTGGGAACTTCTTCTATGCAGGTCTTTGATCTGTCCAGTCTCTACAAAGACATTTATGTCCCTTACTTACTTGCTGATTTGGCTTTAAGGATGATTCTTCTGAGTGAAAAAGGCCACACTCAGGATTCCAAATACATTTGTGAAATGCAGTTATTTTAGATTTGAGGAAATGACAGCAAACCAGTTAATGTGTTTGCTCAGGAAGGCAAAAAAACCAAAACCAAAACCAACAATGAAAATTAGCTATTGCATATCATTATGGTTTAACCCCACGTGGCAAATAAGGATCCCTAAGTGGCCCACTTACCAGATCAACTTCATCCCCCCAGTGGGAGGAAAGTAAAGAAAATATAAAACATCATAGGTTGAGATAAAACCAGTTTAATAGATAAAACAAAATAAAATACCTCACAACTACTACTAATAATTGTAATGAAAAGGAGAGAAGGAGAGAGGAGTAAAACCCTAGAAAAACAAGTGATACACAACACAGTTGCTCATCACCCACTGACCAACACCCAGTCCATCCCTGAGCAGCAATAGTAGATTTCCAGCCAACTCCCTCCAGTTTATAGACAGAGCATGGCATTCTGTGGTGTGGAATGGTCTTGGCCAGTGCAGGCCAGCTCTCCTGGCTGTGCTTTCTTTCAGATTCTTGTGCACCTGCTCACTGGCAGAGCAGGACACAGTGAAAAAACTTTATTTAGAGTAACCACCACCGAGCAACCACCAAAACGTCAGTGTGTCATCAGCATGATTCTCTCTGTATATACTAAATAAATAACACAGCACTTTAGCAGCTACAGTGAAGAAAATTAACTTAATCTCAGGTAAAATCGGGACACATACCTTCCCAGAATACCTCAGGATTGCCTCAAGGGCAAGATCCTTTAAAAGTATTGCAATGCTGAGTCCTCCTATGGTTTCTGTACAAGTCTGCACAAGGAAGGTCTCTGTTCACAGGCCTGCATTCTCAGAGATGGATGAATGTTGGAGATGATAGATATGTGAGACAAAGAGAGGATGAGGTAATCTTATCTCTACATAGAGAGGACAGAGGAATATATTTCTTTTTTTGCTGGGTAATGCTGTCATATTAATTACTGACAATGCTTCAGATCCTTAGTATTTCTCTTGTTCAAGGCCATATTATCCAAACATTCTGCAAAACAAAACATTCTGCAAAACAAAACAAAACACCAAAAACAGGAGATATCACAGGCTGGTAATCACAATTCAGTCCAGTCACTATTTCCTCATTTTTCTTCAGATGACAAACATAATTTAACCCACTCAAAACCAGGAATTAATCCTTTGAATTACGTTCTTCAGTGATTTTTTTTCTGCCTTTTTATCTGTTTTTTGTCAAGCCGATGTTAAAAAATGTTACAGATAGTTACCCCAAAATTTTATATAACAAATTTTGCATGTAACGTTCAAATCTTGTTTATAGTCAGAGAAAGAACTTATTATGTATAGATAATCACAAGAATTCATTGCTAATACTACTGATATCTTAAGAGTCTTAATATTATTAGTCCATATCTGTTTCTCATGGGAAAAGAAAGAATAATCATAAGGTTTAAAAATTACAGTTATGTATTACATAACTAAGTTATACGAACCTACCCTATTTTTTGCAGTTATGTTTACCCTTCCTCTGCTCCTCTGGGTGGCTTCACTGTGGTGCTGGTGATGAATGCCAATGTTAGGAGCTAATTGCCAGCATGCAAGTCCTTTACCAGGAGGAATATGATATTTATGCTGATGGTTGCTTATTCCTCACTCTAGGATCTACTTTATGTAATTTTTATATGTTTATTAACATACATTTATACATTTCTTTGCTTCCTTCATTGGTCTGCAGCTTCTCATTACATCCGAATTTACTGCATATGATACTCATTACAAATTAGAGACCATTTCTTTGAGCTCTTTGTTAAACCTAAAAACAAGCTCCAGTTTTCCACGTCTCTGAATATTTTGCAGAGGTTTGCAGCTGTGAGTTCTCCAGTGCCAGAAATTCAAAGCTGAGTGGTTATTGTAATTTATAATGGAACAGAACAAGTTGGAGTACAATCAAATTGGTATTAAAAATGGAAGAAGGTAAGAGAGAACCGAAGGAAGGAAGGAAAGGAAGGAATGAAGGAAGGAAGGAAGGAAGGAAGGAAGGAAGGAAGGAAGCTGACTTGAACTTCAAGCCAAACCCTAAGCATTTCTAAGGCTCAAAGGAATATTTTCCAGTTTTCATCCCTTCAGAGCTCTTTTGTAAAGGTACAGACCCCATTGGTGAATGGATGTCTCTGAGAATTTCTGAAGAGCTGTCAGTACCATCAATATTTCATTTAGTTGGCTGTATAAGTCTTACAAAGCATTAGTGAACGAGGCTTTTAATATGTGATGTGATTTGTGTGCACCATCTGAAATATCAGTCTTTATCATTTTAAGAGGTGTTCTTGCCCACAAGAGAAGAAACTTCCATAAAGCTTTTCCTTCCTATTACAGTTTTAAGTAGAAAATATACTGTTATGTACATACAACACATTTGAGTTAAAGTCACCCTTGGGACTTCAAATCTTTATCATTTCCATATTATTATCACTTCAAGGGGTTCAATTGTAACAATATCTTAACACAGGATTATTGTTTGTTTAAAAATATTTGCTCATCCTTCTTTGATATAGGCAACTAACTCACTGTTGAGAACTTATGAATTAAACAAGGCTAGGCAGTGTCAGATTTTGAGTAGAAAACCTCTGCAGTTTTCTGTGAGAGGGGAAAAAAACCTTGAAGTGCTTTACAAAGTGAGATCATGACACGGCATTGATAAAAATTCGCATTATACTTGTAAGAAAATCAAATCATTTATTTCACTATGCAGTACAAGATATAAAATGATGTTATTTAACTTAAAAATGAAGAGTAATACACCATTTATTATAATATCTTGTATTTTAATTTTTGTATTTGTGATTATTACTATATTTCTTGTATGGGCAAGCACTTGAGTTTAAATTTCTCCCTTGCTTATTGGCATGAAAAATACATCCATACACCCCCTATTTTAGTTGTCTTTGCTTGAGGCTGTGCCTGCAACTTACAAAGACTATCAAATAAAAATGGTGACTGAGATTCAAAGTGTACTGAGCTGGAGGGATACAGCATTCTTTTAAAGTTTACTTTAGAACTTTAAGTCAAGATTTTTTTAAAAAAATTCAATCAGTTTCAGTAATCTCTAATACATGAAACAGCATTTGAGTTTTGCTAGTGAGTTTGTGTTTAGTTTTCTACAAGATTTACAAAAAGTCTCTCAAAGAAGAGAGGAACAAAGAGCCTTTAATGTCCAATAGCAACCTGGAATAATTTTAAGGTTGAAGTGGAATATAAATCTTTTCTTTGCCACTTTTTGCAAAGAAGTAATATTTTGGGATGCAAAATGTTTTGTTTTCTGTATAATTTCTCAGAGAGAGAATCCATAAAGTTTAATAAAATACTAATTACGTCATGATAAGGATTATTTGAAAGTTAAAAATTTTAATTTCTTCCACGATAGGAGAAAAAAAGAAGTGAAACCAGATTTTTTTAACATTGGATTATGGAATTGAACACTAGGGGTTTTAGTATATTTACGTTTTGGTTGTGGACAAATGTTCTTCATTCCATCACAATTTAATAGTCTGAATCTCCTCTATCACTTCCTAGTTTATAGTGCAGGAGCATCTCCATATTTCCTTTTTGGGTATTCACCTTTTTTTACCCAGCAAGGATGGTAGAATTTCCCATCTAGTTGGTCTCACATTTCTTTGGCATTACATGCTGCAATAAGAAGAAAATCTTGACTCATACTTATGCATATTTGCATAGGTTGCAACTTCTTCTATCCTCTGGTCTCCAAATCTCATTCAGGGGTCAGACTGTATCACATCTCCTTTTCTTTATACACACATCTGAGCCCACAAAAGGGAAGCAAATGTGAGGGAAATGTTTGTTTGAGATAATTATAAAATATTCTCCCAAAAGCATTTCAATAAATTTCCATTGTATTGCGCTACCTTCTTAACTAGTTAACACTTGAATTTAGGTGAAATTAGAGTAGTTTTTATTCATTTAGTTTCTGGTAAATGCTGAGAAATTTGGCACACTGTATTGAGTGACAGCACTTTTCTTGAAATAAACAACCATGATATTGTATATGAAAATATAACTTCAAATTTGAGAAAAAAATAATATGTGTTAAAAATGTTTTATAATGAGTCTTTCTAATGTTATTATGTTATTAAAATTTGAAGAGTTTGTGTATTTTTTTTTTATTTTTATCTTAGAAAATAATTTTGTGAAGCTCAGAATTTTGTGTTCTGCTAGTGCAAAAAGCCCTCTGAAAATTAACATGTTGTACTTTGCCTCAATTAAAAATTTAGGGCACTCCTAAATAAGCTAACATACTTTCATCAACCTTTGTATTATTTTTTAGAAGCAGGTGTTCCAAAAAACATAACTAGAATCCACATTAAATGCTTTACTTCTTGACCCAGCCAACACAAGAACAAGTCATCCCTGCCAATCTACTGATTTCTTGCCTGTGAGAAAAAGTATTTTCCAAAACCAGCATTTATGCCACTATTATAAAGGAATAATAAAGTGTTGTAAAAGAACTAGAGCTTTTTCTTTCAAGAATTTCAAAAGAAAACTTTTTCCAAAATGAAACCCACATATCACATTGTGACTTTACCTCTTCCATGTGTGAGATGTAAAGGAAAAAATGAAATCTGCCAATTGTTTCAATAGAGGACACAGTTCTTCAAGGTGCTGAGTGCCAGCTGAATGCACAGGCAAATGCATATAATTCTTTTGAAATGGCAGCAAAAATTTGACAATGGTTAGCATTTATGAAATAAAATTACTTAGTTTTCCTCCAATGGCAGAATGCAAAGAGATTTTTTATTTCCACGCATACCTGATGATATGAAAAAAAAACATAAATAAAAATCCAAGTTTAAATCTTGTCCCCATGTGTATTAGAGGGTGGATTAGGAAAGGTGACATATTGCCCTCTTGTTATCCTGAATAGCTTCTGAACATTTCTTATTGCAATATCCTTATCAGGGGTTGCACTTGACTCTTGTATACCTTAGCAATATGAAATATTTTGTCCTTAAAGTTCAGTTGATGGATTTCTACCCTAGTATTAAATCCAGGCTAATTAATTGAACATTCTGTTAGATTACTTCCTACATCCCACTTAGGACCCTTATTTTTTTTTATAAGCTCAAGTGGAGCCATCACAGCAAAGAATTCAGCCCACGAAATTCAAATTTTTGGTGTTTTCTGATGGTAATTTTTCAAGTTCAGTGTAAAAAACTTACAAAAAAACCCCATTAAAAATGTGCTAAATAAGGCATAGCTCCATAATTTACTATTCAGGCCCATAGGCTCCCTCTTGTTTAGAGATAGACTTCAGGTGCATTGATGACACATATGGCTTTTCAATTTAAATAATGTGAATATAACAACTACTACTCAAACCTATAAAGATAATTAATGTATGGTTGTTAGCATGTTTGACTGGACATACTTCTGTGTTATTGTTATTTTTAGCAAGTTTTGTCAGTAATTAATTCAACTTTTACTCATACTTCTATTCATTTAAACTGTCAACATTTCTAAGCTGGCAGAGGAATAAATAAACAACCATACAGCTATAAGTAATTATAAAAATTGCTGAACTGGTGTAATCACAGCATTAATTTTCTCTGCCTGTTTGTCACATTGTGTTTGAGTTCAGTGTGGCATAGATTCAGTGAAAGGCCCTTCAGATATTAACTCAGGAGGTGCAGAGCAGATCCAGCTTCTGCAGGATTTTCACCTCTGTTGTGGGCTCTAGGAGGTGATTTTTGGGTAACCTTGTTAACAGTGGGGAAAAGTCTTTCCAGTAAGAACTAGGTGACCTTCTTCTTACCAAGGAAATGGACTGTACAGGCACTCAGAGATAGCTGCATCTTTCTTCCACATTTCAGCTGTTACATGCAGCAATTTCTTGGGCACTGTGATCCCAGCAACCTACGATGAGGACACAACATAGAGAAACTTCAGTTTCAGTGGGACCTGTATAATCAGAAACCCTAAAAATCCATGAAGACCTTTAACATTCGTTAAATACTTAGGGAATATAATCCCTCACTTTGGCTAGAAGAAAGCTGGTAAGAGCCTTGAGAATCTGCTTTTCTCTCTTTTACTGTTTTTTAAAATTTATTGTGTTTTGTTATTCATGCTGACATTTATGACTCTAAAGTTAGCACTTTCTTTTTGTTTGGTTTTGTGCTTGTAAGAAAGCAAAGAATCAGCCTGCTGAAAGATACCCAGTTGGAAACAAGTTCTTTTTTGAAAGCAGCAGGATTTAGCAAACTTGGTTTAAATAAAACCTACAGTACAGTAAAACCAGAGTCCCACTACTACACTGGAAGCAAGATCTGCTTTTCCTCATAATTTTCTTCTTTTTTTCTTTATTTTTCTTCTCTTTTGTTATTGTTTTGTTTACTAGTACATAAATCTATTCCTTATTAATTATTTTTCCTGATATATGTATAATAAGGTCTTTAGAAATTGAATTCTATTTTGAACATATTGAAACTTCCTGCATTTAATTTTCTATATTTTGCCTCAGTTCTTGTCAGAAACACGCTTTGGGCATTTAATATGTCTCTGTCTCCCATACCTGATGTGCCATATGTGCTTGCCTGCAGGCTTTTAATTTACAGCAAGATATCCTGATAATGAAATATCTTTCTACATTGTTTCTTTTTCCATAATAATCCACCCAGGTATTGCTACAGTGCTTGTCAAAAATAAAAAAGAAGCCCTTAACTCGAGTACTAAATTTAAATATGAACGCAGAAGAAGGAATTGAAAACTTGCTTACTTGTATAGCTGTTATGTCCCTTGAATACAGGGGTATCTTAAGCTGATTGGCAATAAAAATTTAAATTAGGAACATTTTAATTTTTTAATCTTTTTTTTTAATCTTTATATATTATTTCACTGTTTCATTTCATCTGTATACTGCTTAACAACTTCTTTTTTCCCTATTGAGCCTTTACGTTGTTGCCCTATAAAAGGTCCTTTTTTTCTCGCTTTCATCTCCCCTCTTTTTCCTTTTTAATTAGTGAAAACTTAACTTCAACAAACTTTCTTCAAGGTTACCCTGATGTGAAGCAAAGTGGTCTCATTTTCCTTGCAGAAAGGCTAATTATTCAAAGCTTCAGAGATCTTGTTACTCTGCCTATACAAATGTTGAACCCGTAGGAGATTCTTAATCCAAGAAGTACCTTAGCAATTGCCACTTCTGTTGTTCTCGTGACTGAACTCTTGGGAGGAGGTTACCTCCAAGCAATATAAATATGCATTTTTAATAATACCTGTAAAAAGAGGTCTGGAGGAACCAAGAATCAGACAAAAAAAAAAAGCTAGGTTGTTCCATTCTATTGCTTTGAATGGTCCTGTTGTATTTTAGTTATTGCACTTGAGACATTTAATTCAAGGCAGTGATTACAGAGTGATCAAGTGCCTCTTTTTAATTAAGGCTTCAATAAGAGTTCCATTAGTAGCCTACTTTTATGTCTTCTTTCTTCCTCTCCTCCCTCCCCCCCTTTTTCTTTTTACCTCTGGGTATTAGTTTTATCTTAAATTTTCTTTTTCCAGATGAACTTTTAAAGTGAATTAAAACATTCCAGAAAGTATGAATAAAATTGATCAAGTTGTTCCCCAGAGGGTAATTCAGAATTTCTCTTTTTAAATGGATTCCAGGCAGGTAATTATTTTCTCCTGGAAGCACTATTGATAATCACTTTTTCTCTGGGGGAAGTAAAAATTATAGTGCATATTTATCCTTAATTCCTCCAGAAATCTGTCCTTTCATTAGTATACAGCCATACAAACAATGGGGTTTTTAGGTGGTTTGGTTCATGAGAAATGTGCTCCATGAGCACAGCAAGAGTGGAAGGGGACCAGGACATCCAGAATGAGGGTTAAACTGCTTATCCAAGTTCTCTAGTTGCTGTCCCACAGATGTTACACAGGCTTTTACTGTCCTGATACATAAGCTCATGCTATGCTAAATGCTTAAACTGATGACTCATCACCCCAGTTCTGGTGATTCAGAAGAAGTATTCAGAAGCTGGGGGCAGTTCACACTAAGTATGTCATGAATTACCATGGCTGAAGCAAAGTGTAGAGGTAAATACTGAGGCTTATTGACAGGCTGGTTAAGAAAACTGGAAACTGAGGACAATACATAGCTGACATTTTGTCAAATAACTCTCTCATGCCATGTTTTTATCTCTCCAACACATTTAGTCACATCATTTACTGCACTTCTTTCCATATCATGATATTATTTTGTAGATGGTAAAGAGAAAATTGAGATGGTGAAGAACACAGATTTAAAATGCTCAGAGAGGATCTAACTGGGTGTTCTTCCCTGCAGAGGTATGAACCGCCTGGGAGAGAGATTGATCTGTAGTGCAGCTTTGTAAACTGCTTTCAGAAGCAACTGCTTTCAAAAAGCATTCTCTGTTGCAGAATGCATATGCTCTTAAATTATTGACTTAGAAAACTTTTCCTATCGCATTTAAGCTTGAAGATTCATGTTTATTTGGTGGTGTCTTTTTTTGCCTATTGGCCTTCTAAACCATGTTTAGTGATTTTTTTTGTTGGTTGCGTTTTGTTATTTTGTTTCTCTCACAATCCCGAGTGATTGGGATCAAGTTTACTACAGAAAACGACAGAAATTTTAGTTTCAAAAGGGTTTTCCCCAAACTTTATTGCAGTATTAGGAAAAACAGAAGCTCTGATTCCTTGTTCATAAGCAAATAGTTGTATAAAAATATTCACGTTTAATAGTGTTTGTTTCTTCAAGTTTGAAGTTTTCTTCAAGTTGAATGTTTTTGGTATTATTGTTACAGCATTTGTATTATGGTCATGTATTTGTTTGCCTGATATTCTTGGAATTTTAAAGAGAACAGGACAACAGAAGATAAAGTCATTGATTTCTCTAATCTGCTGTTCCTAAACTTGTTGCCATTTTGGAGCTAAGAGCTTCATGTATATTTGATTGCTGAAGCTGAGCAGCAGGACACTGCATGGGATGTGTGAGCTCTTATTTCACTCCCACGTTGTCAAGTGATCCCTTGTGCCAAGCTGATGGCTCAGAAAAAGCCTACTCTTTCAACTGCATAAACAGGAACTGGCTGTTTGTAAGGGGATATGCAAAGCACTGTTTGCTTTTTATTGACATTTCCCCTCCTGCAGAACATTTCAGGAAAGGTCATTCCTTCTGTTCCTTCTGTTGATGATTCAAATTACACTTAGTGTTGTGAATTGAGATACAATGCCATTAACACCTATGGTGCTAACCTTTATTTTAATTAAATATTAATCCCTAAAAACTAGTTAGCTGTTGAGGGGGGTGGTGTGGGGATAGGTGGGCTGGCATGTATAAATTAGGTGGATTGAAACTACAGGAACAGGAATAGAGTGGTTGAAATGTGGCAGCCTTCAACCAATCCTATTCTGGGTTTTTAGATGGATTTAAATATTAAGGGATTCTTAGGGAGCCTTTTGGCAGGAAATTTAATCATTCTCTCTCACATTAATTGTCTTTAAATATTAAATTTTCTTTGAGACTAAGATTTTCACGACAGAAACCAAGCCTTCTTGTATTCCTTCAGAGAGGCCAGTGGAGTTCTGCATATTTTTGAATCTGAGCACTTTCATAAAATGAACATTCATTAAAACTGATATTTAATCTTCCCTAACTCTTTCTAATAGTACGGAAATTGGGGATTTTAAAGATAAAGCCACTATATTGTTAATTATTTTATTGGGAAAAAAATGTGCCCTATATCCTCTGCTCTTGCAGATGATGTTGAATAGCCTATCACTATAATTTACCAAAATTGTCATCAGTGAATGTGCAGTCAGATAGAGTGGGGAAGTGGTAGACAAGTAGAGATGTAAATGTGTGTGACAAAAAGAAGGAACACTCATGTGAAGCTAAGATGGAAGGAAATAAAATTAATAGTTTTGGGGAGATAATTTTGCCTCTGCAAAACCAAAACTGACTCTGTACAAGAAAAGTGTACAGATTTGTTCATTCTTTGTCCTCTTCAAAGGTAAAATCTTTCAGTATCCTATGTTTTGACACCCTGCCATTATTTTGTACTTGAACCATGGTAGAGGCAAGCATTATTTGGTACTTGAACTGTGCTGTGCCGTAGGTGTTGAGAAAACTGCAGCCTAATATCATCAAAAGAATATAATCAACACTGGGAAGAGGAAAAGGTATAAGAAACACCTATTTGCTTTTAAGGTGGATCTTCATGGAATTATGATTATGATTATAAAATGTCATTTCCTATGGTACTACAAGACTGAAATCATTACTGATGAGCAAAATCTTTTTAAGAGAAGGTTAAATTTACTGTAGTCTCTTGCCTTGATATAAGATATCACCAACTTCTCAAATGTGTACTGGGAAGTTGTCAGAATAGAGTTCAAAGCTGTTTGGTTATGCACACTGAAATTTTATTCTTGGAAATAATTTGTCTAATTCAGACAAGAAGTATACTTTGAAATTAAGAACATTGTATAGAAACAAATAATAAAGAAACTGCTACTTTATAACCTGTGTTACATTTTGCCTCTTCTTTTTTTTCAGTTTTGGAAATAGAAAAATAAAAATTAATTAATTTTTAATATCTATATAATCAAATATAGCATAAAATATCTCTGGTTTTATACATTAAAACAGATTAAATATATTTAATCAGCTATTAGTAATCTATTGTAGTTATTTAAAAGCTCAAAAAAAATAAGACAAAAATCATTCTTATTTAGAGTAGAAAAGTACAAACCATAATTTCTTCAGGTTAAAAATGTTTAGATAGAAACAATGAAAGGAGCAAGTTCAGTTTTATCAGGTTTTGCCCATCACTGCAGGCGTTTTTGGTTTAGCCTCCTATTTGGAAGCTGTACATCATTACTCTGGTGAAAACAGAGACATTTTTGTGGGTTTGCTAAGACTGTGTTAGCTTTTGATGTTTTTCATAAGTCTGACAAGCATTTATAGTGTGCAAACTGATAAGAGTGTTGCCTTTCTGTCAGCTGAGTTGAAACCAGTACAAATTATTACCAGTATATTCACCCTGGCAGGACAAGATGTCCATAGAAAACCGAAAGCAATTTTAAAAGTGTTCTTCAATTAACAGCTGCCAGAGGAGAGAAACTCGATCTTCAATATCAGCTTTTCACTTAAAGTTTCAAGTATATTGCTTTTTAGGACAATCATGTAAAGAGGTGGTTTAGAACATTTCTAACTAAGGGTCTTCTAGAAGGGGTGATACTTGCAGGTCCCTGGAGTTTCAATACACTGTGCATCTTTCTACTCCTCCACAATTTATTTTAAGAAACATCATAAGGAACCTTAAGCCCTCTGTATGTATCAATTTTGTTTTCACACATGTATTCAAAGTTGTTGTGTTAGGCCTTTGACATAAATTAGACAAGTGCCTTTCATTCTGGTTTTATGGTTATGCCTTTTTTAAACTTGACCTGTGTCTACTTTCCCTGCATATATCGTGTTATGAATAATATTTGCTTCCCTGAAGAAACTTTAAGTAAAGTGTTTTTCTTTAATTTTTAAACTCTCTTCTAATACTTTGTTTCTTTTACAGACAAATAAAATCAAATGTTACCATATTTGAATACCATCAGGGAAAGCCCACATATTTTGCTTGAAAAAGAAACAGTTTCAGGATGTTTTTCTCTTTGGGACTGAAAACCTCTCCAAATATTTCCCAACTTTGAATATATATATATATATATATATATATAAAATCACAGATTTTATTTTAAAAGTATTTTTCCAGAAACAAAATGTTACATTAAAAATAAAAGCAAATAGTTGAATCAATTGTCCTATTAAGTTCTCCTCAGTTAGAGAGATTGCAAATGCATAGTAGTTGGCCCTTAATTTTTATGAAGGCCCACTCTGGGGAAAGAAAATAAAGTGCAGAACCAAACCAAAGTCCTTTGGTTTATAGTATTTTATATCCTTTTTCATTTAAATGAGACAAAAATATTGGATACGGTTTAAGATGAGAAACTTACACAAGAATCACAGACCATTGTTGAAACACAGCTACTCCTGTGGGTTAGAGCACAGTGGTCAAGGACCAGTATTTCACTTTTGCATAAGAAAGGAAGGTGAAAATAAATACATTAAGTTTGTGAGTAAAGTTTTTAATCCCAAAGATACTACTCAGAAATGCATAACAAAGTGCAATGTCCAATACATTCCTTAGTGATCAGAGGTTTAATGTGGTGACTCTACCATCTGACATTAGAAATAGTTTTCCCTTATTGTAAGCTAACAGTCAATACTTTAACTTTCACACTATTTATTAAAATATTTTACATTAGCCTGCATTCAGTGTTTTATTAAAGATTTACCTTTCTGAAGATGAGATGTCAATATTTGAAATGAAATTTACAAGAGAGACAAAGATTTCCAACTTAAATATTTCTAAAGATTTTTCTTTGCTTTATATACCTCTTCACTTCCTCCTATCCTCTCCACCACAACAGCACATAGCTATAAAGCCATCAGTAGAAAGCCACTGAATATAAAAGTGAAATTAATAATTGATGTGTTAGAAACATTTTGAAAGAATTATTGACTCCACAGGTTTAATTTGTGATATAAGAAATTGCTATATACCTCTGGAGAGTTCTGGAAGGAAATCCTAAAAATGTCTGTAAATGCAAGCCACTGTCTCAGCATAATGCAAAGCTGAAGTCAGCATACTGCAGGATATGCAGATACAGCGGGCAGCTCTACAGGATGAAAAACTTTAGGGTTCTTACATTTAGATATTTTTCTAAGTCACCTTTACCTGAAATACAAACATATTAGCTGCATATACTGGGTTAAATATTGATAAACTTTGCTTAAAAGAAGATTCAGTCAGTTTCTTCAAAGATGTATTACCGTCTTATCTCAGTTTTTGATCCAGAAATAGTAGGATAAAGGATGTCCTGGCAGCTAATGATAAGAGATAATATCTTTGGAAGGAAGTTTTACTTTAAAGCTCGTAACACTAACAGTCAGCAATAAAACTTGAACTCTAAGTCTGCTTTTTTAAGCTCAACTGAAAATAAATCAGGGGCTCAATTTATAAGCATTAACCAAACAAGAGAAAAGATAAAAAATCATGGACACACACTTCACTTTGAGCAGTTAATACTTATCACCTCTTCCAGGGGAACTTGCCCTGTTTGGTAACTGTTAACAATTGTTTCATATGACAAACATTATACAGATATTAAAAAAAAAAAAAAAAATCTTAATTTTATTTCTGTCCATAGGATGGTGTAAACTAGAGAAAAAAATGTTGGTAGAGATTTCTCTCCAAAACTGAGGCGAAAATAGATAAACACGTAAGATTTCTGGGAATGTCTTTTAACAAAAAAACTGTGGAGAGAGTATGAAAGAGCTTTTCATTAATATTGCATCTGTCTAGTGACATTTAAATGTCAGGAAGATGTTCTCTCTCTTCTTCTACAGCCTTTCAGACTGTCATTAGAAATATATCATACTTCAAAATCTGCAGTGTAGATATACATACCCAGTTCTTTAGGGCTCAGTAAAATCCATGACATAAGAATAGCATAGTATAACAGAAAAGTGAAAGTTCTTTATGGATCCTCTACTTCATTAGCAAAAATTTAATATTAGTTCACCCGGTTGAGCATAGTGATAATCATGGCAAGATGGTGGGTTTGATTCCTGTATGGGCCATTTACTTAAGAGCTGGACTTCATAATCCTTGTAGGCTCCATCCAACTCAGACTATTCTGTGTGACTTGTTCATGCAGATTTTCTGACATCGTAAAACTTCAGCCAATAACAGTAACTGCATATGTCTTGGATATGTATTGCAATTATTACTTATGCCTACAGTGTCTTCCAATCAGGGTTTTATCAAAGAAAATTGTTACTTCCCACTTTGTCTCTTTTCTATATGCGGCATTATTGTGAAGAACAAAAGCAAATTAAGAAGAATGTGCAGTTGAAAACTGAAGATAGCAGTTTGGAATGGAGGTAGAAGGAATATGAGAACATTTTGTGCCAAGTGACAAACAGGATAGTAGGTTTGAGTAGCAAAATTAGGTCTTTGATGATTATTTTTTGCTTTGAAGAAACCTTATTATACTTGAAAAACACTAGTGCATCTATACCTCAAGCTTAATTTAGAATGATTTTGGTTATTAACATTTCAATTAACTGTTGGCACACATTCATTTCTGCTACCCCAGTGGTGAAAAAGAATCAGTGATTTTTTTTTTTTAGGCGTGTGAAATAATAGTTGACATACACCACTTTTTGCTGTTATTGTACTTCAGTTGGACATGCAGATACAAGCAAGATTACACAAATATCAGTGAAAATTCCTATTTTAACTGCAAACTCCCAGGGGAATTTTTCTTCTGAAAGTATCTTTGTGAAGGCCCTAGTGCAGTAAGGCCTGACTACCATTTGATCTAAACATTTCTATGATGAAAAAGAAAATTATTAACATAATATAAAAATTTAGGTATGCCACTATATTGATGCATTTTGTATAGTGGTCTCTGTTGCTTTTTATAATGATACTGATTTGCAGGCTTTGCTCCCTTCTCCTTGTTATTCTTTGTTCTCTTTCAGCTTCACATATATTTTCTCCATTGCCTGTAGCTCTTAAATTGGTATTCCTTAAGGTTTTGTATTTCAAGTTGCTCTATAAGGGAGAATGTTCTGCTCTTGTGGAGGTGTCTATACCACACTGTTCTTCACCTTGTCTTGTTTAGAAAGAGGCTATGCTTTCACTGTTTTGGTTACTTATTTATTTCAAAACATGAGCAGAAATCTCGAAAATTCTGGCAATGGACAGATGCCTTGCAACACAGCTCCGTGAGATAGAAAATGAGATAGTTCCATAGAAACTAGCACGAAGTAAAGACACATCACAAAAGCTGTTGAGGTCATGAGACTACTCAAACAAGGAAGGTCTCTTAAAGAGTGTCTCAATAGGAAGCCGTGTTGGAGGTTGATGCTTGGACACTTTTCTTCAGCTCCTGGAAAAATATTTCACTGCAACAGTGCAGCAGTGAGATATTTCCACCCATACTAGGCATGATTGAAAGAAAACATGACAGGAGTGTTCCTGACTGTGGTCAAATTTAGCAGCAGCTTATGTATAAAGACAGAGCTAAAAATGGCAGGTATTCATCATGCTATTTCAATATTCAACTTTTTCCATCTCCTGGATGATCTTGGCATTACATCTGATCCCATGCTTGTAGAAATCAATAGGAACCTTTTTACTGACTTCAGTGGAGCAGGAGTAGGCTTGTGGTAGGTGGAGTGGCTTGAGTAGTTGAGAAAAATAGCTCTGTATATCCCCAGCAGAATGAACTCCTCTTTGGAATGGAGTTTCAATGCCTTGTGACTAGACCACCTTATTAAAAATGTGGTTTTTGCCAGAAACATTTCATTTCATCTATAGCAAAAAGCAGGATTACATTTTCCTAAAGCCAAGCAGACTGTTTATAACTTTTTCCTTGTTTGATTTTCTTTCTTGAAAGAAAGAAAATTTTGTAGACTTGGCAAGAGCTCAAGGGTTTGTTTAGATTTTGCTTAAGCATCCCAAAAGACCATGTTCTTTCCTGGTTCAAGGCTCGATCATTCCTCGACTTCCACTGCTAATCAACATGTGTAATTTTTGGACCTCATTCTCTGCAAACCTCTTCTGTCTGACTCTAATGTAATTCTGAAACTTGCACCTAATTAGACCAAGCTGCGAGATCAAGCTACTTATTGGGAGGATTACGTGGGATGAATACAATGTTCACTGGGAAATTAATTGCTGCAATGGCATAAGTGCCACAAAATTCCTATCACTGAGAATTAGCATCATTGTTGATCATTGTTGTTTTGGTAACTGAATAAAACTGAAGGTGAAATGTTTTTCTTTAATCTCACTGTTCTGGTTTGGGGATTTTGGGTAGTTTTTTGGTGTTTGTGTTTTTTTTTTTTTTTTTTTTTAATCTGAGAGTAGAATGTTACCAACATATAAGTAGTACCTCAACACCAAATTCAATTCAAGATTTTGAACTCTGTGGTAAATCTGATAAAAATGTGGGTTGGCTATATGCAAATAGACACATGTCCACTGGCTGCATACTGATGTGGCATCTGAGTCCCAGACCTATGGTAGCTTGATCAGAATATGTCAACACTCAAGGCCATTGCTGTCCTGAGTTACTGTGCAGCCCAAACCTTTGGTTTGGTGATTGAGGCTCAGGGGATGATTCGGGACAGAGCCCTGAGGTTACTACCAGGTTGTACTGCCGTGACCCATTTGCCCCTGGCACCTCCCCACACAGCTCTCCATGGGTCCAGGAACTCTGCTTTAACTTATTCTGGGGGCCTTAATCCCTTCCTGAGCTAGGCTCTAGGTATGCCTTCTTGCTGGCCCACCCCCAGGTGGGTTTCTTGGGCCTTGGTTCCCTAAAGGTATTCTGGATCTTCCACTGCAAATGTCTGGGGTTGTTGATGGTTGCTGTCTTCAGTGTCCTGCTTGGGTTCTGCAGGCTGGCAATGAAGCTGTTGCGTGCTCTGGTATCACCCCTGGGCTGTCCTCCCTCGTGGAGTAACCCCATTCTTGCTGCTAACACCTTAAATGTGCACCACTCTCAGAACCATGGATTTGGATCTCCTCTTCAGAATTATTGGTATGTGCAAAAATCCTTGGATAAAATTTAAATGCAATGGGAAGAGCTGGGACTCATCAATAGCTCATTCCAACTGACCACTCTAACTCCAGAGTTTACAGCACACACTTGACCTCTTTTTTCTTGATTTTTTTTCCCAATGACTTAATTCTATCTATATATACTTTTTATTTTTTTCCTAAGGAAAATATGTTTAATATAGAGAGAAGGTTAACAGCTGCATATCCCTAGTAGAAGAGGACACCAGAAACTTTAGCCTCAGGAAGGATTAAGAGCCAGTGTTTCCTCCTGGCCTGCTGCAGGCAGATTCAGGCAGAACATATCTGACTTTAGACTGAACTCTTCTGCTGTTTTTTTGGCCTTGTCATGTTGAGAAGTTTAATTCTTTTTGAGATTTGGTGGAGCTAAATCATCTTTTTGAGATTCTTGGGACTAAATCAGGGCTCTGGTTTCCATGTTTAATGTTAGAGCTAGACTTTGATTGAAATGAGGTTTTGTTATTATTGTTCTGAATCTCCTGTATCCTAGAAAGATTTTAAAACTTCAATGATTTTAAAATTTCAATGTACATGATCTATGACTAATGGGAAAACTACCTAACCAATAAGGCAGAGTTTTAAAAATGAATGTTTTTAAAGGCTGCAATCTCCTAAAAGCTAAAGAGTTTGAGGAAATCATATAACATAAATAACCCAGTCCAAAATGTCTAGAAATGTCCAGGTTTCCTAATTGCCAATGAAGCACTTGTGCTGCATATTGGTGTTTAGAATAAAGCGAATTATCTTTAGAACAAACCTGGGCACTGAAGAGTGTTCATTTTTATTTTGATTACATGTATTTTTATATTTTAGTTATAATAAGTACTAACATTCTGTAGAAATAGAAAACTTAAATGTAAAAGAGCAAGGAAGCACTGAAAGTTTTGGCAGGATGTAAGACTTGAAGCCTTTTTTTGTGCTAATAAATACTTCAGCTGGACAAAGTGGAACTGTTAAAAACAAAGATAATTCAATGAGTAGAAATAATAACAATTTCTAAAGGAGATACTAAAAAAAAAAGTAAACCAGTAAATCAGCTTTTAGTCTAAAAAGACACTCTTCAGGTAAGAAATATAATTAACTAACTTATTTATTCCTCTTTAGACAGGAAAGAAAATGGGATGGTTCCTACAGCATTTACTATAACTGAATCCAAGTATCCGGTATTCTTGTTGAGCCTTTAGATTATAAGCAGCTTCAGGTCAGCTACCAATTTTTGGGAAAGGAAAGAATTTTATTTTCAAAACATTTCTTTTTCAGCCTGATGTAAAATGGAGGAAATGTGAATATCAGAAATCTTTTTTTCCTGTCCAACTTTCCTACTTGGATCAAACACTAACTCACATAATTCTGTATATCTCAAATTCTTTTTAACCTTAGCCAAGTATCCACTCAGGAAATGTCAGTGATTTTATCAAAGGCTCTGCTGAAGGACAAACAACTTGGGAGGGAGCAAATCAGTTTATTAAACTAAAGCCAAAGTAGCATTTAAAATTAAAGATTACATTATTTTAGAGACTTATGGTAGATTTGAATTTTATAAATTATTTTTAAACACTGTCGTTGTAATTGTAGTGCAACTAAGTTTACTCATCTCTAAAATGGATTAATGGGCACTCTCCTTAGGAGCCCTGTTTGCTGCCTACAAAAATAATTATTAAAATTTTCTGTGTTGCATAGCTACAGAATAATAAAGCATACATAATAAAGAATACAGAAAATAAATTGTTGGAGGAAATGATCCACCTCAGTGTGTTTAACTCTCCACTGAAAGAAGATATTAACTAAAACCATCAAACAAAACCCCAAAAATTCTGCAATGTTTGTCTCAGATGCTCATTTATGCTTCCCATTGAGAAAATTACATTCCCAAGGGGCCTTTATCTGAGGTTTATGAAACTTCAAAATATCTTAAACCTTCAGTTACTTGAGGGCAAATCATTTTCCCGTAAATTCTTAGGAATATGATTGAAGTGGGTTGGTCTATTGTTTTTTCTTAAAAAGCAGAAATCAATATAAATCTTGCTGAATAAAAAGATTATATTCCTAATTTCTCTCTTTGGAAGATTAATTGAAAGGTATAGAGTGGTATATATATATACTGTTCAAAGATGCATTTCTCAAAGAGCACAACATTTTCACGTGCTATTGGTATCTAAATTGAGGGTGAACATTCATGAGTACCATAAGACATTGCACTTGTGACAGAAATAATTGTACTGCTTTTATAGAGCTTGTATAATGATAATTAAATGCTTCTGTTTTCTGTCATGAACTTTTGAAAGTACTAAATAGCTATAAAGTTGTCTTGATGTGTAGTTTTGTTTTGTTGGTGTTTATATTTCTTTTTCTGCTTGGAATATTTATTTTTCTTAATCTTCATGTGAGCCTGGTCCTCATCCTGTGTAGATCCATCCATGTACAGTCCTTGTACACTCTTGAGTTTGTGTTAACTTTGGAAATATCACAGCCAGTATACAAAGACCTCTGCAGGGCAGTGCTCTGTGGGACAGGTACTGATCAGATGGGCCAGACAGAGAAATGTCTGCACAGACAAATAGAGACAGAGCCAGAGGGGACACACAGCAACAATGTCAAATCCCAGTTGCAGAGCCACATCGGAGCTGTCAGAGCAGCAGTCAATCCTGGGTAGGGTTATGTTTATCTAAGACAGGATTTCTAATTGGAGACTACATCAGTCATCAGTTACAAGATCTTTGGAGCAGAAATTATAAATTGCTGCCTTTTCATCCTTAAGGAACATGAAAGCCATTCTGTTCAGCCATCACAACAGACTAGTTTTTATTGAAAAACTTTTTGCTAGCTAACATAAGCTAAATTAATAGAAGAATACCTGAAAAATATTTTAAGGATACTTGTAATTTTGCAATAAAGCATTAAGCACACTCCCTCATCTTAAGCAGAGCACCTTTTAGTAGGGATCATGAGGGTACAATGGTGTTAAAAAGGGGAAGTCAAATCCTCCTGGAGTCAGAGGGTAAGAAGACACTGCAAAGTTGTTTGGTCTTCTTTAACAATAACTCTTCATCTAAAAAAGCCTGATCTTAGCATCACCCACAGAAATAAGTCTTCCAATTATCATATAGCAAAGTACTGAAATAAACACCAGAACTTACAGTTACAGAAATGCCTATGACAGTGTACTTTTTTTTTTTTTTTAAGAAATATATTTTTTCACAAAGAGTCAGAAAACCTTAAAAAGCTGAGTATTAAGCATCTTTGTACTGCATGGGCATGGGATGAGACATGCCTCCTTCTGATGTGATCTGAAAAAAACAAAATTTAAGGAAAAAATTTGTTTTGAGAGTACTAGGATTACTGAAGTCATATTAATGATGAAACAGTGGTACGTTAGATTCTTCTGCCTCAAGATTATAGAATATTTCAGGTAGGAAGAGACTTCAGTAGGTTATCTGGGTCTTTCTTTCTCTGCTAAAATACACTCAATTCTTCTTGCAGCCCCTAAAACACAAGTGTGATATCTTGCTCTCAAATTCTCTGTTTTCTGCAGTTCCTTATTAATTATAAAATCTTTCTTCATCCCTTCCAACAGTACATTACTAATGGGGCAGATCTCCACCCCATGTTTTGTCTGCTGTTCTCCATGTAACTTAACACGGCCACTGCTATTTCCTGTGCCTTTGGCTGGCCTGCTGGCTGCTCTCTACTGCTGCATCTGCTGCTCAGAATTGGGTACGGATGATTTGATTTGCAGGTTGTGAGGCAATTCAAGAAGACAGGATGTTTGGCTTTTTTTGCCAGCTTTACTAAATAGTTGTCTGCCAATTGTAAATGATCTTTTAAGGTCTGTGATCTCCACCCATTTGACAAATTCTGATATTGTCTGTAAGTTAAAAAAAATATTTAAGGTTTTGAGGACCGATGTATTAAAAGTCAAATTGCTAATACTTTTTTATTAGGAAACCAAGATAAAGAACAATTGTATTTGTTTGATTGTTGCATGTACCTCTATAGAGGAATCCAAGAGTAGTTTTTTGTTTACTTCCTGGTCCACAGTATTTTTTTTTTTTTTTTTAATAGAGCCTATATGTGTATATGTGTATTTTTACATAAATATGTATGTAAATATTTGGGGTTGCTTGGCTACTGATATCTAACAAAACTATATTAGCTCAGTTATGGAGCAAATTGTTAACCTTAAATAATTCTTAGCACAGGGAACTCAAGGAAAGGCCAATGTATCCAAGAAACTTGAGTGAATCTAGAAATAAATCCTGAGGTGATTAGCAAACAAACCACCTCTGAGCTCAGTAGTTGAAGTAGTCAAGTTAGAGATTATTTTCCTCTAGGGTTTTCGATTTTGCTGGTGAGATAGAGAAAAGGAGTAAAGCAATACATAATTTCTAGATTCATATTTTATAAGGTGACTCAGTCTCTACTTGGTGGTCTAATCTTCTTCTTTTGTTCATATTATACTAAAGTTCCTGTGCATGTACTTTAGATGCTTACATCTATTTTTTAATTAATGTGAGATTTGTCTTTTTATTGAAACATGCTTAACCAGGAGTTCTATTTGTATTAAAATGAACAAATATCGTTGCAAACTAAGTATGAATGTCAGTCTGAATCCACATATTGTAGGCACCAAATCTTTTATCCTCCTGCAGACACCTCATTTGACATAAAAAAACCCAATTAAATGGTTTGAACATGAATGTTCAAGAATAAAGAAATTAAAGTTGCTTAATAATCTTATTAGTTGCAATGTAAATGGAAGCAAGGCGGTGAACTAGTTATGTGATTAAATGGTGTGACACCTTCTTTATGCTGTAGCTTCCCATCTGTAGATAAACAAAGCTATGTTACATTTTTGTTTAACATTTTCCCAGTACGTAGACTCTCAACTACATAAAAGGTCTGTGTTTTCTGAGCCATATTTACAGAGCGAAGCTATCATAAATATTAAAAGAAAAAACAATTTTAAGTTGTGGCAGGGCAGTCTGTTTCAGGAAACTGAAAGTTGCCTTAGTCCTTTCCAGGCACAAATGTAAAAACCTCAAAGGATGTTGGGAAAGATACAGTCTGGATCACTAGTAGAAGAAAGAAAACAAGAAGGCTTTACAGATCTGTCCTCTGCTCTCAGATAGGTGAAATACCTTTGGAGAAAGAGAACTAAGATATATTGTTATATTAATATGTTACTGTGGGGCAGCAGCAAATGAGTCCTTTTTTCTCCTGGCTGTAGAGCCCGAGGCTGTTCCTATGCCCAAGTTAGTGTTACAAGAAATAGATGAATTCAAGGATGTTCTTGGTGTCTGTCTTATTTTAATTCTATTAGTAAGGAAATTCCAGTCAACTGTTTTGTTCTGTTCAGTCTCTACCAGCCAGAGTCCAGATTAGTGACTGGGAAATTTTTAACCATGTTGGTAGAGGACAACACGTCTCGTGGTAATGTCCTGTGAGAAAAATAAACGGGCTGTAAATCTTTCCTGATATCTGTGCTCTCTGCTTGGTGTGCCACAGAATGAATCAGAGTAAAAGGAGGAACAGTGGTCTGACTTTATAGGAATTATTTTATTTTGTCTGCTGTAATCACATTGAAATAAATATGCTGACTCCTTATTTTCTCTCTTCTTCCCCACCCCTACCTTCCTTCTGCCATCCCCCTCAATTTGTGGTACAAAGGATTCAGACTTATGTGTGCTCCCCAGTCCAAAAAAGATAGTCAGACTCTTTCCATACTGTCCTATAATCTCTTTTGCTATATAACTGGTTGATGAACTGGTTAATAATAACAAAAGATGCTTATACCTGTAATAATCACTTTCTGGTGATAAACTTCTACCATATTTAGAATTTGCTGCCACAACAGTGTTCAGAAATATGCATAAATTTGCCTTTTTAAGAACTTTGTCTAAAGAGCCAAGAATATATGAACACATTTCCTGTCTGCTTTAGCATTTGGGATTTAAAATTATTTTGCAGCTCGCTGTCCAGACAAAGCATTTGCCAAGTCAGTAATTTCCCAGTTTGCTGCTACCTCCCTGATATCACTCTTCCTTTGTAGAGCCATACAAAGAAGGTCAGTATCACTAACCTGTTCTTTTGCACGTGGGAACTTTCTAAACTATTTACTGCTGGTATGAGATGTCTGTACAAGGACTATTCCTGGCTTAAGACGAGATTTTCAGGCATGAGCTTTATAGCACAAATTACCCTTGTAAACGGAATTCCATACTTACTTTCTCTGGCATTTATACAGCAGCTTAAGTTCTGTTACTCATGGCCCAAACTCCTTATCATCCTGGAGAGGATCCAGGTTGCAGAATCATAGATCATCTTGACTCATGATCTTAAATGTAATAAAGGCAAATCATTTGAGTAAGATAATGGCTCATTTTGGTTTCTTAGTATATAAATCTCTTCAAAAGCTTTTAAAAGAATGATCTACAACCTCTTATTACACAAAGATAACTTAGAGATATGCAATATTGAAATAACTTAAGTTCCATTAATGTTATTAAAATGTTAATTTTGAAATATTTACATATCCATTTCACTTGAAAAATTACTACAGTTCATTTTAGATCACTTGAATTCTGGTTAAATGCTATGGAACTATAAACCCCAAATATTTCTCTAAAAACTGGGCTTTAGGGTACAGTTGTATAAATTGTATTAATTTTATTGTGAAGATTCAGCTTTTAATCTTGTAGTTGTAGAAGCATTTTAACATTTTGTATGCACAAAGTACAATGCTGACAGTTTGTTTTGGTTTGTTTTCTTCTGAGTGGCCAGGGAAGCTAAAGAAATGTAGAAACACATGAAATTTAAATTTGCAGGACATTGTGTGATTCAGACATTATTTATACAACTCCTGACACTAATAATTACTTTTTTCAGTACATAAATTCTTTTGCAGGAGAATGAAGGCTAATGTTTTTGATCTCCGTCAATATTCTGCTTGGTCTACAGAAAAATCTGCATATATAACTTGACTCTTTTACTTGAAATTATTTCAGTTTCCACCAGAGAAAGTTGAAACTGTTAAATATCTTAGCTGATCTTCTGATACACTTCTGAACTAAGCTTCAAGAAAGCTATATTTAATTTTTGTGCGTCAATGCTTAGAAAGGAATAGATACTTTTGATGCCCCCTTAGTTGTGCTGGCTTTTCTCAGGAGTGGCAGGAAGCACAGAGGGGAGCAGTGAGAATTCACAGAGTCAATCACAATCCGTGTCACTGCACACTGTGGGTGCAGCTCTCACTACAGCAGGTTTTTATCCAGTAGAAAACTGGGAACTGGTATTTTCATGCGCAATAATTGGCTGTTATATGAGAAAAGATTCAACCACCTAAGGGGAAAGTTCCCAGCAGCAGGGTGTAGTTCTGCTTGCAGCAGCAGGTCCTTACTGTCTGTACACAGCTACTTGGCTTTTAAGGGACACTGCAGCATGGCAGGGTTGCAGTGTTGGCATGGGGTGTCCAAACATGCTCACAAAGTTCTGATTAGTGCTGCTCTGGGACCACCCAGCTCACGCTGGAACAGTGGCACTGCAGTCTCCAGCCCCCTGCAGTGTGTGCTGCAGGTGAAAAAAAAAGGCAGAGTTTAAGGTTGATGAACTTTAAAGATAAAAAAAGAGTTGGATGCAGTGTGGGAGAAGGCAGTTTTGGTTTGACTGTTCAGTGCAGGTGTAAAGATAAGTATGAAAAAGTGGGAAAATTTGTTTGTGGCCTCTGTGTCGAACGAAGAAACCATTAAGCTCAGTGCTGAACAGCCATGTGGGCTAGAACATAACCTGCTTTTTTGACACTGCTGCTGCTAGGTTGGTGAAATATATTATAGGTCTCTTGAACACATGCTCAGCCTACTCCATGGTTGGATCTACAAACAGGAAATTCAGCTAACAAACTGTGGGAAGAAAATACTGCATTTTAAAGTTCCTGGTCTTGGCTTACTAAAAATATTTTTCATTTTAGGCAAAGCTTTCTTTTTTGAATCTTTATGGAAACAGAACTTCCATCGGAGTTGTTTCCACAATTACTGTATTTTTATTATCAATAAATCCAGAAACATTTATTTCGCTTAAAATATTTTGGAGTAACACAGCTCTTTTATTTGTGGGGGTTTTGTTTCTTTTCTTGTTTTTGATTTGTTTGGGTTTTTTGGGTTTTGTGTGTGTGTGTGATTTTGCAGCTTGTTGTTTTTTGGGGGGTGTTTTGGTGGATTTTTTTTTTTGTGTGTGTGTGTGGTTTGTTTTTTTTGTTGTTGTTGTGGTTTTTTGTTTGTTTTTGTTTTTGGTTTTTTTTTTTTTT
>VXBR01020419.1:1447444-1495062 GCA_013400215.1 Cisticola juncidis
TTTTTTTTTTTTTTTTTTTTTGATAACCAACCATGCTACTAAACCCCTCTTTTCCCTTTGATGTACAACACTCTAAGTCTCATTGAAACAACTTCATTTATTATTGTGCTAGCTTAAGTGATGCTTTACCTTTGTCATTCTGGTGACAGAGGTAATGTACAGAATTAATCCATCCAGCTCATCTACCTACTCATACATCTATCTCTTCTCAGATATATTAACATTTGAGAACTATTTTCCCCCACCTAATAGTTTGTAGTGCTACATATTAATTACCTTTTTTGTGAAGCAATTTATCCTGAAGTCCCTTGCTGACCAATCTTTCTTTAGCTTTGGTTCATGCCCCTTGTTTTTCAGCCCATTATTCTGTCAAGTATTTTCAGGACATCTGCCTTCTATATGTCCTTCAAAATTGGGTCTCTTAATCATTGTGTTCTGCTAATCACTTCTACCCTAATTAATATATACCTTACTTAATCTCCTTTCAAAACTGTCTTGCCCCATGTTAGTACCCTAATTGTTCCCTGTCTCCATGTTTGCTCTTACCATCTGGTTTATCAGATTGTGTCAGATATTCTGACAAATTGCCTACGGTAAGGTCTACATAGCCTATTAAAAACTCAAGCTCTGGGACCAAATATCACAAATTTGTGGCCAAACCCTGTGTCCTGTCATCAGTTCAATGTAGACAGCAGGTGACATCCTAATATTAATGTTCATATTAAATTGTGGTCAGCATTTCCTAATAAAATTAAATACAGTAGGGAACAAATATACAGACAGACACTCCCAGCATATTATGAAGTAGTAAGCCTTACTGGTAAACACAGAGGAATTAGATGAAATCAGTGTACTAAGAGCTAATTGCTAGCCTGGTGTACTGGGTGTCCCTAGCATGGAGTTAATTTTCTTCATGGCAACTCGTGCTATGTTTTAGATTTTTGACCAAAAACAGTGCTGATAGCACTATGATTAGTGCCTGCAAAGCACGAGCATCTTCTGCATGTTCAGATGATACACAGATGTTCAGTTTTTAGATGACACAAAGTTGGGTGGGAATGTTGATTTTCTAGAGGGCAGGAAGGCTCTGCAGAGAGATCTGGGCAGGCTGGATGGATGGGCTGAGGTCAGCTGGGTGAGGTTCAACAAGGCCAAGTGCCAGGTCCTGCCCTTTGGTCACAACAACCTCTGGCAGTGCCACAGGTTGGGGCAGAGTGGGTGGAAAGAGACCCAGAGGAAAAGAACTTGGGGCTGTTGGTTGACAGCTGGCTAAACAGGAGCCAGCAGTGTGCCAAGGTGACCAAGAAGGCCAAAGTCATCCTGCCTTGTATAAGAAATAACATGAGCAGCTGGACTGGGAAAGTGATTGTTCTCCTGTAGTCGGCACTGGTGAAGCCACAACTCAAATCTTGTGTTCAGCTCTGGGCACCTAAATACAAGAAGGACATTGAGGTGCTGGACTACGTCCAAAGAAGGACAGTGGAGCTGGTGAGGGTCTTGAGAGTGAGATATATGAGAAACAGTTGAGGGAAATGGAGGCATTTTGCCTGGAGAAGAGCAGTCTCAGGGGAGACCTTTTTTCTGCAACTACCTGCAAGGAGGTTGTGGCCAGGTGGGGGTTTGGCATCTTCTTCCAATAACCAGTGACAGGACCAGAAGAAATGGCCTCAAGACAGGGAAGGTTCAGTTTGGACATTAAGAAAAATTTCTTCACTGAAAGAGTTGTCAAGCACTGGAACGGGCTATCTGCGGAAGTTNAGAAGAGCAGTCTCAGGGGAGACCTTTTTTCTGCAACTACCTGCAAGGAGGTTGTGGCCAGGTGGGGGTTGTTTGGCATCTTCTTCCAATAACCAGTGACAGGACCAGAAGAAATGGCCTCAAGACAGGGAAGGTTCAGTTTGGACATTAAGAAAAATTTCTTCACTGAAAGAGTTGTCAAGCACTGGAACGGGCTATCTGCGGAAGTTGTGGAGTCACTGTCCATGGAAATGCTCCAGAAATGACTGATCATGTCTCTTAGTGCTATGGTGTTCAGTCAAAGGTTGGACTCAATGATCTTGGAGGTCTTTTGCAACTTTAATGATTTTATAATTCTACGATTCTGTTTCTCAGTCTGTCCCTGTCACAATGAATAGACTGGGAGAGGACAAAGCCAATAAATGACCTGAAACAACTGCAAAAGTATTCTGTGCCATATAACATCATGTTCAGCAATGAAAGTGCAAAAAAGGGGGTATTTTAGGGCAGTTCTGCTCAGGTAATGGCTGAGCATGTGAGTCTGCCCTTGGGAAGCAGTGAGGGATTGCCTTTGTGTGCTGATTTTGGCTGTGATGGAGTTAGTTATCTCCATTGTGACCAATGGGGTGACGCTTTGGATTTGTGCTAAAAATGGTGTTTAGTACATAAGGATATTTTTGTTATTGCTGAGTAGTGCTCACACAAAGTTAAGGCCTTTTCTGGCACTCATACCACCCAGTGAGTGTGCTGGGGATACACGAGAAGTTGGGAGGGGACACAGGAGGGACACATGAACCCAAAAGATCAACTCTACCCATCTGAATAATGTTCCTCCAGTATGTCCCCAAGGTGAAGAGTTTTCTTAAAGTTTACCAGTAAAAGCTAGTGTCCTTCCTTTATTAGATTGTTTTTTCTTTTCTTCTTTTAGAGAATAAATATTAGTAAAAACAGAACACAGAGTACCATCTTTTTTTACATTTAGTTTCCCCCAAACCTTTCATAAAATGTGCTTGGTTATGTGTCCTAAAGTGTGCAGCGACGCTTTAATGGTTCTAATTCTATTTATTCATTAAAATTAGCCATATGTACCTGAATAGTCATTACTCCGTGATAAATTGCTTTTATAACTTTACACATTTTAATTAATCAACCCTATTCCAGTATAATATCCCAATATCAGCAAAAAGGTTTTTTGCTCTACGTTTATTCATAATTGGCATAGTCCATGAATTACATTAATATGTCCACAATTATTCAAAGACTGAGCCTTAGAAATTCTCACCCCACAATGGTGTGTGCCTTTTTTTTTTGCAAAAATTTTAACACTGTGATTGTTCATATTCCAATAGTGCTGTTATGAAGAGAGGAAGTAGATGACTTTTATACATAGTCACCCCAGGGCAGATGCCCTTTTCTATTCCTTTTTTTTCACCCCGGTGAATTTCTAGGGTTTTTTGTCACAGTATAGAAAATTAATACTATTGACTTATTTTTCTTGAAGCCTGGCACATCATAGGTTTATAACTGAAGAAAATATTAGATGATTTTTGATTAAGAACAGCATTTTGTCACCACAAGAGAATCACTTATCAGTTGGAAAGACAAAGTACTGAGAGCCAAGCCAACTCTTTCAAAACAATTTCCTCAAAAGCAAAAGGGTATTACTACAATAATGGATGTAAAGAGGAAAAGGTAATTCAGAACAAAAGGTGGGAAAAAAGACAGAAAACATAGTTAAAAAAATCAAATGCATGATGTGTCATGGTAATTGGAAAGAAAATACTGGAAATGAACAGATGGTACCATTAACTAAATCAATTATGGGGCCATACTGAAGTAATAAGGATTGTGTTGCCACGAATCATCTCACTAGTACTTACATCCCACAATTTTGATAAAGAGCATTAATGACTTGGCAAAAGCATATTTTTAAGGTTTTATTTTTAATCAAAGAAGAATAAAAATTGACTCAGTTCTGAAGAACTGAAACATAAGGGGTTTTAATTTGCTGGTTTTTTCTGAACATGAAGTGTAAACACACATCATCTGTGAAACAGCCAGCACTCTTCTGATATTCAAAGCCAATAAACAAACATTAACAAACTGAAAGTATGTACTCAAGCCAATACTTCCTCTAATATGTGAAAAAAGTCTCATAAAAGTTCACTTATTCCTGCTCTTAATGAAATTTTGACCTGCTGAACACGATGTATCGTAATTTTAGATGAACTAAAAGGAAAGTGAAGGAGGATGGAAGAATATGATTTACTTTAGTGAGTTTATCAAGAAGCCTCCACATTGAGAAGGAAGAGGGAAAGTACACTTGAGAATGGAGAAAGTCTTGTTTGTCAAAACACGTACTTTAGACGGAAACATTAAAATTCACAAAAGTACATGCATTCTTAAATGGATGACAATTGTTTAAAGTACAATGTGGGAAAGTTTTAGACTGAAAAATAATAACTGTTTTTTATTGAAAGGCTGAAGAAAAAAATACACAATTTTATAGTTTATTTTACATAGAAACCTCCACTAAAACTTTTTTCAGGCATTAAACAAATGTAGACATCAAAAAGAACTTCATCTAGATTAAAAGAAGATACTGGAAACACCAATCGGTTGAATTTAGTTTGCAGCAACTTAGTTATCTATAACTGTGTCTCTTCAATATGAACAAAATTGTAAAGAACAGCACTTACTGCATTTTTGTCTGTTATCTTTGTGTTGCCTTTTGAAGATGAGCTTTTCTCACAATCAAGTCAGCAAAACAAAGTATAAGACTGTAGGGTCCAAAGGTTTGCTCCTTCGAATAAAAAATAAAAAATGTCATTCAACAAAATTGTTTCAAAGGAGCCTGGAAATACAGATAAATAAAAATAATATTGACAATAAAAATAATAATATATTAATTAATAAAATACATATCAGTGATAAAGCAGTAGGATTTCTAAGTGAAAATAATGTAGAACTGAATAAATGCAATGACAAAAGAGCACTGAATACTACATTACATTGTGGAAATGAAAGCTGAACTTTTATTTGACAACACTGCGGTGGCAATAGTGAAGAATTCATTATATTTTATGACACTGTTGCAAATCTTTCCATTTCTTTTCTTCTCTTACTGAAAACCCCAAGGTACAGGTTCTTTGCTCTTCTTCAGTTACCGTAATCCCCTGTTGATCATATGTTCAGCTTACAAGCAGGAAAATTAGCATTATCTGAGAGACAGAAAGTTACTTTCTATACACTTTTGACAATAGAAATGGAATTTAATTCTGTCATATCTTGTGTGTCATACATTATCATTTATGTGTGGTTTTTCTATTTTTCCTTTGATAGAATGGTGTGGGAGACAAGGAAAATGCTCCCAGGGCAAGGAACACAGGCAGTATGTCATTTAGTCCTCTAGAACATCATATTACTGCCTACTTTCTTGTATGTTCTGAAGTTATAAACCCCATTTTGCTATGGTAAAATAATTCCTGAGGAATTATTTGAGGATATTATTACAATAGCCTCAAATAATTATATTTATAATAATATTATAATATATAATTTATATAATAATACGCACAATATATATTAAATTATGCATTATATTATAATAGATATATAATAATAAGATGAAAATAAATTATATATATATATATATATATACACATAAAAATATATATATTTAATCAATTTTCTGGATTTTTTTACATTCCTGATCAAGTTGAAGAACAAATCTGAATGAAAAGAGATGTGCCAAATAGAAAATGTGGAATATATACATACATTATACTAGTCACATTTCCAGTATTATCACAACCAAATGTAGAGATTTTACCCCTGCATTGTCATCGATCATGATGCCAGAAATGAGATTTTAATCTCAAGCTCTGAGGTGATGACTATCTTATTTTCAGTCTGGAGGTAAAGCAGCTTTGAAGATCAGGTAGCTCTGAAGATCACAGGTGTTGTAATCCTGAAATATAAGGTTTGATATCTCAGACACATAAATCACTTAAAATGTTGCAGTGATATTAAGAAACTTAATTTCATCTTTAGATAAATATCTCCTGGATATGGCCAGCTTGTCAATTAAGTGTCAGTGTGTAACTTCAGTTTTAAATGCTTTGGTTTAAGAGTTGCAGTTTCAAAACTTACATTAAAAAAACCCCATAAATTGAAAGACCCTTTCTGAGAAATATATCTAGTTATACCTGAGTGTATTTGCAGCTTTGAACTGAGATGCATTTGCAGATCTACCTTTACTCTACACAAGTGGAATTCATATGAGAGAAGGTGATGCAGCCAAATACTTAGATTCTCTGCACAGTAATAGCAAAGAGCCAGAAAGTTCCAAGTTTCTGTAGTTACCTTTTTTTTTTTTTTTACTCTGTACTTCTGTAGTAGACCCATAGGTGTTAAGAGATCTTTACAAATTTTCCTCATAAAAAGGACTCTGTTCATAAACTCCAATGCTTCCATAAGGAAAAAAACCCACAATTGATTGAAGTATTAAATTTTTAGAAGATGAAGAAGCAGAATTTTCACCATTATAGTATCCACTAATGTGAATATACTGAAGAAGTGCTTAGAAGAAGTAAGAGACAGCAATTCAGTTGCTCAATATTTCTCAGAAATTCTGTAGATGCTGGAAGTAAGTGTTAAAACATTTGAGATTTTATATGACTAAACTGTACTCTTGAGAATAGACCCTTAATTTGATTTGTAGTTTTGATAGAGTTTTTAAAAAATCTGAAGAGTCCACAGTGTGCATTATAGTGGAGTTATAGCATGAAATTGCAACAATGAATAGTAAAACTGGATTTTTTTTTTTTGGTTTTGTGTGGAACCATTGCACAGTAATTTAACCTACAACAAATTAATGATGGTATTTACCTCAGAGTATACTTTAACTATAAAGAATTACTTCTTCTTGTGGTGCTATAACACTTTATCAGTCCAAAGACTCCAGTAATTTTGGCCTTTTTTCAGACAGCACAGTATTGTACATAAAAAATTCATGGTACACATATTCCGTGAAAAGCACAACAGAAGCAAACATATCTATCTCTCTGTGCAGTTGTAATGGTTGAGATGTGGAAAAGTAATTCATCCCTCTGAAAATATTAGCAAGTAATTTTAGAAAAAGAAATGTCAGCTACACCATATGTCCTATAAATGTCATCTGTAAAATAAAGAATTTTTTTTATTCCAGAAGCTGTAGACTAAATTGCTTACCTGACTTTTGAGGAAATTGAAAATATCTGTAATGTGATTACTTATCTTAAAACCCACAAAATCTGTTGTTTGTTTGGCTGGTTTTTTAAAAGTACTACTCTGCAATGGGAAAAGGACTTGTATTATTGTGAGGCTGTGTACCTGCTTCATGCAGAAAAACATATTAATAATATATAAAGCAAGAATGTGTAAATGAAACCCCTTAAGTGCTGAAATATGATATTAAAAACAAAACAAAACAAAACCAAAACCAGAAAACAAACAACCCCAAACCTCTCAAATAATCTCAAGCCCCTTCAAAGTTTTCCTTCCCACAAATCATGACTATTGCAGTAAACCCCACAACATTTTGGTTTGGGTTTTTTTAAGATATTCTGAGTCAAATCTTATTTGGCATGCCAGGCAACAGAAAAAAATGTTTAGATGTTTCTAAACAAAGATAATGTCTTTTTTGTCATGCTGTTGTTATATTTAGACAGTTGCTTGCAGACTACTTAGCTCAGTATCAAATTTTATTATGTAGTGTATATCAGAACAGGTGCTAAGTGCATTACAGAAATTCAAATGAGTGGATGATCTGATCTGCTATGCCATATACCATATTAGTTATTGTCAAAACCTATTATCCAAGACTTGTGATACATGATGGGCATAAATAAGCTGTCATTACTACAGTGTCAATGTTATCTTTCACAGAGGGAATTTCGTAACATTTGGATATATATTACATCATCTTCTCTTTAGATAATACCGTTTTCCAGTGGAGTTCTTATCTGTCCTTAGGGCTGCAAAGACTTCCTTCCCTAGGTCTCTGTATACAAGAAGACCAAGGTGTTCCTTGTCATCCTAGTCAGGATGGTCTTCAGAATTAACTGGGGACTGCAAAGTTTTTCTGTTTTATGAGGCGACTTGAAACAAACGATGACATTTTGAAGACAAGAAAAGATGCTGATATCTAAGAATGAAAGTATTGCAATTCAAGCTGATGTTCATGTTTATAACTCAACTTTTGCAATGTTTCCAAAATGATCTATTCCAAATTTCAGACTAAAATTTGTGAATAATTGAAGAGTTGTGCCTAGGTTCAAGTGAAACAATAATATTTTCTGTGGAAACAAACAAATAAACAAACAAACAAACAAACAAAAACCAACAAAACAACAGTTCTTGTTGTGGAGGCCAGTGCATCTCCTAAATCGGAGCACCTGAGGCTCCCTCGGAGGAAAGTCCCTTAATGGGGACAAGTACCTTCACGTTAGGAGGAGAAGAAGCTGCCTCCTCCCAGAGTTCTTTGGTTGTTATTCACATGTACCCCAGTTCTTCTCTCTCAGTTGGCCCATTGGCCTCCTCACCCCTTTCTTCCTTTTATATCCTTCCCCTCCAATGCTCTCCCTTGCCCAGGGCCCCATTGGCCCTGGTTTGCTGCAATCCCATGTTCTGCCCCTGTTCCCCCTTTGGTTCTCCTTGTATGTTGCCCCACCTCTGCACCACTTTCTCCCTCACCCATTGGCTCCTGCTCCCAACCCCACCCCATATATAAACATTGATCCCAGAAGGGTGGCCCTTTTTTCCTCCCTGGACCCCCTCGTGAAAATGGAATAAGACCTCTCTGTGGAGCCCTATGGGAAGACCCTTCCCATTCTTTGCTGCTGAGGGATTTATTACAGCAATCCAGTGCTAGTGTTGAGTGCCAGTGTGCCTCTGACTTCTCGTGGCTCTCCACATGGGGACACTTCCAGAAAACTGCAGAAGCTTTCTACCTCCACCCACTGCAACAACAAAAAATTCCAAAAGTAATTTAGTTTCAAAAACATGGGTTTTTTTTCACCAGAACTCATATTACATTGTTAATGGAAAAAAAATAAATATCAATGCATCTCTCTCTAGACAAGCTTTTTTTTTCTCTACAGAAAGCATTTTGTGCACAAAACCAAGATTAATAATATTTGCAATTTGCACTGTTTAATGTTCTGAGAGCTTAAACAAACTCTGATCTTAGAAACAATTTCTTTGTTGCATGTCACAGCTCTAGTTTAAATTAGCTAGTAATTTTTTTTTTCATACTAGCCTTTATGATTCTGTGTTTGAATTTGTGACAAAAACCAGTGTTAATAACATAGCAATATTTTAGCCATTGCCAAACAACAAAAACTAGTACCGGTATTAGATTTGGAAAAGATTAACTGTGAACAGTAGTAGATTCTGTTCAGTGGCCAATGGCTTTCAGTCTGGCAATGTAAGTAGTTTACAGCAACAAATTACCTCATTTATGTTTTTAATTACATGTTCAATAAGAAGACTATTGTACATCACAATGAATTTTGAAGGTTGGCACTCGTTGACAAAAAATTTCAAGAGGAGATGTGTGTTTTACCTAGATAATCACCTAGAGGAAAATTTTCATTTCTAATTTGTTAAAAAGTCTTAAGTTTAGGGTATAATGTGACATTTTTTTTAAATATCGGTCATCTTAAGACTTACAAATTCCTATGGAATACCTCACACATTTTGTGTGGGAGCAGGTTATAATACAATAAACAATATATCAGATATGTTATAGTTTACACTCTACAACTATTCCAGATTGGGGTATAACAAGGCCTTTAGCAGTCTACTTGGAGACAACATTTCACTACGACTGTCTTTAAAAATGCTAAAAACCTGAAGGGCAACATTTAAAGGGAGCTCCATCCCTATGAAAAAAATTTGGAAGAAGGTTTGTAATTTTTTTGTGTGTTTGTAAAAAGCTTAATGCAAAGAAGGTGTTATTTCTGACTTGAAGCTGTTTGGAAGAATCTATGACACTGAGATATAATTTTGATGTTTAATTTTCCTTGCTTGATCTTCTTTGAGGAAGTTAATAGAGATTTCTGTGGTATAACCTATTGTTAAGGGCAGAAAATAAAGATTCCAGAAAATGAAATAGCAGAACTTGAAGACTTTTTTTATCTCTTCATCCAAGCTGAAATAGGTTGAGTCAATAGGGAAATATAAGATTACAGCTGCTAAGGTTCTATGATAAACAATTTTTATGAACTGGTAGGGAAAATTTTACACCTCCATTAAAACAGAGTTTACTTGTCACTGTGGGTAAGGTGTACAGGAAATAAAGTTACATATCTCTGTCTATCCGTGTAAGTCATCTCTCAAAGAAAATAAAAAGGCTTCTATACCTAAAAGGAGTATTACAACTAAAGAAGTAATATTAAAAGCAGGGAAGAATTTTAGCCTATTACTAAAAGTAGATTCTTAATCACATGTTGTGTTAAAAAGTAAAGTCTTATTTTATTTTAGGCAAAAGAAATTCTAAAGACAAAAGCTTGAAATGGCATTCAAGTCTAGGTACAGTTTAGGGGTCTCATACAGATTGAGATTCATCTTTGATATGTATGGTTGACATGAATGCATATTAACAAATGTTAAAGTTTAGATAAACTTTTGGTAGATTGTAAACAGCATTTTAAACTCCCATATGTTTGGCCTAAAATAAATTCAAGATCATTGTTATTTTCCCTTTCTCTGTCATTCATACCTAGTTAATTCCTTCTTATCCTAGTCCTGGCTGCTGTTTAGTCATAAAAAGAGAATGGAAGAGAACCTCAAAGTCTGTCAAGAAATCAATGAAGCTGGAGCCTCTTGTGAATATTCATTGGAAAGCCAACAAAGTAATTTGTAAATTTTAAAGGTTAAGTGAAGGGGAAAAAAGACACACTTAAGTCCAGACTAGTATATTAGAAGTACTTCTGCTTATATATTGTGGTGTCTGTTCTTGAGTGATTTTTTTTTTTTGAATTACAATAAAGAACAGATCAAACAGAATAGATCAGTAACTCTTCATATGTCACAAACTTCTGGATTTTTCAGATAATGGTTATTAAAGTATGCTCTTGCTCACTTGTTGATATTCTTTCACAGCTTTTAAACTTTTGTAATTGAATTTGCAATTATGTTCAATGTTAATTTAAGGGCTCTCAAAATCATATTTTTTCCCATTTTCCAGAAATTTTCAAGAATATATTAACAGTAATGGTATGCTTTAAAATATTACATTTCTGCCCTTGAGACTACAAAAGTCGTGATACCCCCTGATTGAGAAACATGAACCTCTTTTGATCAAAGAAATAATATATCAGACTACTGTGGTTAATGAAGGGTAAATCACAAAAGTTCATAGTAAGAGTTCAAATAATCATCCAGAACCTGATATGCAGTCAGAGAATTAACCATATGATACATAGAGTTTCAGATTTTCATTGACTGCCATTGTCTCCCTCTGACTGCATAACCTCTGTTGGAAAAAACAGGAAGAAACTGGGTTTTGGGAAGTTTTTTCTTTTTGTTTGTTTGATTGTTTTTGTTTTGTTTTGTTTTGTTTTGTTTTTAATTTCAGAAAATACAGATAATGTGAATGGCAGAAGAAAGAAGTCTTGAAGAAAAACTCAGGAAGGGATTTCTAGTAGCTGACAGAAGTATCAAAACCTTAGGTGAGGATTAAAAGCGAAGAATAAACCTGAGTTATCTATTCTAGCAGAAGGAGGAATTCATCTGGCAGAATGAAGCAGTGAGGGGGAAATTGGACATCTAATTTGGGCTAGGCCAAACAGAATTTGGAAAGTGTTAGGGGAATATACGCATGGCCAGCATGAAGGGGAAATTACAATTTAGCTTAAAGATGTCAGACATCAAGTCAGACAAAAATTTTAATAGGACAATCAGATCAATAAGAAATGAATTGTCTGAGAGACAGTATATGAGTTTATAGATGAATGGTAAACAAAACAGAAAGCCAAGACCAGTTACATAAGAGGTAGGTATGAACTGAAAGAGGATCTAATTGGTTTTGCAGTGGCTGATTTAATGTTCTGTAGGTACCAACTCTGCAGCATATCCCTGTTTTTAATGCTACAGAATAAAACACAATACATCACACAATGCAATGCTGTCTCTTTTGCCATTTAATTAGGTTACTTTCTTATACACATTATTTTCAGTTGCTATGTGAGACTAAAAAATTTATATGTCTTACTTTAGTTTTGGACACTGGCAATGAGAGGAGGGAAGGTTTTCATTTCAGCATTTAATATTTGCTTCTTTTTCTACTGCCTGGGAAAATGAGTTGCTCCCAAAGCCCGAATGACATCCATCATGTGAATTTATATACTACAAGACAGTAAAACTAGAAGTGAAAAGAACACTCAGTTATAAAAAGCTTTTGTCCTCATAAGAATAGCCCTTGATTGGGTTATGTCTGATCTATTTTGCATTAAATTCTGTATTGTCTGCTATCAAAACATCTCCATATATGAGCTGATGTTTGAGGACAAAACAGTGGAAATAGAAGTCCAGGTGCACTCTGAAATCAATGTTAATTTTTCAAAGCCTTTAATTTCCCCTCTTTCATTATTTTCTTTCACAGTGAATATTACTTCCTTTCAGGACACATGATAATGAAAATGACTTATTTGTTTTTATCCAGTGACCATGATTGCCACTAGTAGAATTATCTTTGAAAACATCATGCTTTTATCCTCTTGCTTTCATCTTTTTGGAGGCATTAATCTTCAGTCTAGGGAGAAAAGCAATATCTCAAGTCAGATCTACTCTTTCACACTATTCAGCTAGCATAGCTATTTTGGACAAAATCTGCTAAATAAATTTGCAATGCATCCTCGAGTGTAGTTAATAATAAATACAGAGTTATGACAGTAAGCAGCAGCATAATCAAACCTTTCTTTTTTATTTTTCAAAACTAGCTGACAGCACTGTATATTATTTTTGTGCTTAGGATTATGATCTTGACAAAAGCAAGGGCTGGAGAATTCTTCAGAAATAAATTACTGGGAAAAAAATATTTACTGTGACTTCAAAGTTCAGTGCCTTAAAAGCATCTGATCACATATCTAAGGAACATGTTCCTGGCGCACAGAATGTGTATGAACACACAAATGGTTCATAAATAAATTTAAAGTTCCCTCATGATCATAGTGATTTGATTTTGCTATGGTATGAGTGTCAATATTATAGCCATGATGAAAAAAAACCCCATGTTTTAGACCTAGTTATCTGTAGCAGCCTGGTCCTGTGTAAACATGAGACAGCCTTAATGTAGTTCAATTTATTTCTCTGGAAAGATCCACTTACTTAACTGAGTCACTAATGTCAGAAAACATTTTTCACCTAGAGTCAACTGCAATGCAAAGCAACTAATTTCTAGCTTGCAGTAACTCTAAGGTCATGAAGTTTAATTATGAATTCGGGAAGAGAATACATTCCTTGGACCCTTACATTCAAAATGTTGAGAAGTAATTTGATGATGTTTTCAACCTGCAGCATTTATCCAAAACTGTTGCCCGTACACAAAGTATATTTTTTTTATTTGAACCTAGATTTGGCTATAGCTTCTTCCAGTCCAAAGTAAACTAGATAATTCAAGGTGTGCCAGAGACAAGCTGCATTCATTATTGTGTGATGAAATATAAAAAGTCATGGGGGAAGAAGCCAACTACCTGACCTCAGAATGCAACTGGACAAGTATGCTCAAAATGTGAACAAAATTAACAGAAATTCATTGGTATTTTTGCCTTAAGGAAATCATAAACTTGATATGTAACTGGAAGCTTGTGAATTCTGTTCAGTGACAGAGGAGATGCATATATAAAGACCTCAGGGGAGCAATTAAATATCTCCTTAAAATATACTGAATCTTGATACACTTCAGGGTTGTAGTGACTTAGCTCTGAAAGAGTTGCCACTACAGGGACAGAGTACTCTGGAGGAAGCAGAGGGACTTAAAATGCTTTTTTCTTTTTTGTTATTACCTCTAGGTAAACAGTGTAACAGGTGAAGGACATGCCAGCATCTTGTTAGTGAGAATCCAAAATTCCCTACTTAACTAATTCCATGGTAGATTCCCATCATCATAGCTGGATGCTGCAATGGTTCAAATAAAATATGATTCAGTGATATCTGTGTTTTGGCAAAACAGCTCCCTTTTTTTTAATTTTCTTTACATGTACATGTAATGAGATGATTTTTAAGATCATTTTCAACCCAAATCATTCTATGATGCCTGATTCTATGATTCTATGGATCTGACCTCTAAAGAAAGACTTTAATATTTAGCTTAAAATAAATTGATGTCAATATGTAGTAAGTTTCATTCATGCAATGTTTTTATTTTTATATATTTATACAAATTTTATTACATATATTTGAATTCAAGCTTCTGGGTTTGGTACAGGTCCTTCACACAAAGATATTTTTTCAATTTTCTATTTCCAGCAATTTTCACTTCCCAGTTTTCTCCAAGCAATCTTAAAGCAAATAAAAACTTCAACTCAGAATAAATACCTCCCTGCACTGGAAGCACACATAATGTTCCCTCTATTCATTCCATAAATATAAACTTCATCTGTGTATGGTGGGAAAAAAAGAAAACAAAAATTAAGAGTTTTAAGATTTAGATTTTGAATATTAACATTCTTCAAAAGTAGGTTAATATCATTTTATCTGGTTGCACTGAGGTTATTTCTTCTAAGATTTTCTTTATAAATAGTTTTTGATTTTTTTTCATTCCTTTCTGATTTGGATACATCCTAAATCTTATTGTTCTCTAGACACGTCTGACCTTTCTCTGTTTAGAAGAAATGGGTTGAGAGTTGTTCAGCAAGTCTTGACCGTCTTTGAGGATGTTAGAATTGTCTAGATATTATTCTTTCCTTGGAACAACAAAAGGAAAAGATCTGAAAACAGCTTCTGTGTGAAAAATCTTCAGCATAGTCCTGTTTAGATCACATCTTTTGATCTTCATTACAAACAAACATAAAAGCTCCTGTACATAAAATCTCTGAGACTGGGAAAACAGTTTTAGATAAAGCCTACCCTCCCCAATTCCCTTCTCACAAATATTCATTTGGAAGGTTTACACATGCTCTGGATAGGAGCATGTGTAAACCTTTTGATATTGTCTCACAAGAATAGCACAGTAAGAGAAGAATAACCTGCATGTAAAGGATTTAAGGTGAAAGGCTACTGAAACTGGACAGCCTCTTCCACAGTGTTCCTAATGTTCCAACACACATATTTAAATCAGTGTTTATGTTGTGCTGCTCATCGTTGATATTCTTTGCTTTATTGTGGAGAACTCATGGGGTTATGGTTATAATAGGCAATTACACCTAATCAGAATATAGAACTCTTTGTGGTGTTGAGAACCAAGTACCTAAAATAATTTTAGAAATTTTCTCAGTAAGGTTTTATTCTGAACGGGTATTTTTATTATGTGCATGCATATATATTATGAACATGCATATATAGCATATAAGTGCTAGTACATTGTCATCTTGCATAAGGAAGGATTTCAAGCAAAAGGAATTGACTCTCTCAATCTTTTTCTCTCAGTGTCATCAGCTGTTTAAAAAAAACTATATTATTTCCATACCACAAATATCAAAAACAAAAGCAATCTTTTACGTCCATTTTTTAGATCAAGTTTTAATACACTTCATGGCATGGATTTCTCATCTACAGTATTAGTATTTTATCATCCCATGAGCAAACGGATTTCTTGGTTCTCTGTCACTCTTTTTCTGAAAAACAACAGTAAGATATCTGCTATGTCACTTTTATCTAAGTGGCAGCAAATAACTCTTTTGTCTTTTCTTTTGAGTGAAGAGAAAGGGAAGAAGTGGAAACCTTTCAGGATTAGTTTGTATTGTTGTTTAGTAGAAGCCAATATGTAATAGGATAGACAGGTGGAAGGTAAGGTCAGTTTACCCGATCTCTTTTTATATGATGTCTAACCCTTAACACTCATGACACAAAGGTTTTTCTCAAGTCTTGACAGAGATATTTTTTTCTGTGAGGTTTCAGTAGCTTTACTTTAAATGCATCCAAAATAACAATGACACATACCAAAGATAATAAGCTTTTCTGTAGAAAACTTTAATTTTTCAGCATGTCACCTGATATTTGTACAGTATGCCATTTCTTCCAGTGGCTGATTAAGATTTAAAAGACTATCAGCCTCCCCTGCTTCTCTTTTTCATTTGTCTTTCTTTAAAAGTGGCAATGCTGTTAATCTAGTTATAATTAGTAGGTGGAGAGAGTCCAATTTGTTTCAAGTTTTTAAGGACTGCAATTAAAAATTTGAATACCATCTTGTAAATACCGGTGGTAGCAAACAATCATATACTGGTCATTTGTTCTGCTGCCAATGTTTATGACTACTAGGGAATGATTCTTGGTGACAACATTTATATCAGGTGGGCTTAAAGTAACATTGGTCTAGTTTAAACAAAATATATATATTGCCTATGAGTTTTGGGTTAACAAAGACATCCCCTGAAGTAACGAAAGGTTAAAACAAGTTAGATGGTGATATGAAACAACTATATACTGTGCTAAAATGTTCAAATTTATAAATCTTTACTTGGAAAAAAAGAGAAGTAGTAAATGGAGAGGCAAAGGAAGATAATCCATTCTTCTGCAACTGGGAACTAGGAACAGTCTCATGTTTTTACAATCTGTTTTGACACTGAAGATAGTCATGTAAAGATACCCCAATAAAAGAAGACTTAACAAGGAACTTCAATAAGGGGTGTTTGGAGAGATGTGTGTCTTCCCAAGTCCCTGTTGTACATGATGTGGCTTTTCTGGGGATGGATGAACACCTGCCTCCCAGTGGGAAGTGGTGAATTCCTTGATTTGCTTTGATGTGACTTTTTCTTTTCTTAGTTAACTGTCTTTATCTAAACCCATGAGTTTTTTCACTTTTACCCTCCTGATTGTCTCCTCCATCCTTCTGGTGATTAAACCTTGCCAGACATTATAAACTGCATAACAGCATTAAACAGACTGATTTTATGATGGCATTACTTTTAGAGAATGGAGAATGTTGGATATTTAATTAAAAACAAACAAACAAACAACTTTGTTGCATTCTCAGTAGAAATTCTATTAAGACACTTGAAATTAAGCACACCCAGGCAATTATTTTATAAAAGCTCTTAAATAGCCTGGACAATCTTATTCTCGTGTTGGTCATTTATTTGATTCAGCATTCCTTTACCAGTAAATGTCTTTCTAATTTAAATGTATTGAGGCCTCATCTACAAAAATAGAATCCTTACTATGACCAGTATTTTAACCTAAAGTCTAATAAGTTTATCTGAATAATTTTCATTATGCATAATGTACATTATTACACTTAGTGAAATAGAACATTTAAGATGCTTACTGAAATACTAAAATTATTCAATCTAATTTTACATTGTTTGTATCACTAAGCTTCTATTCAATTCAATTTCAGGCCTGCGAGAAAATGTCTCTAGAGTTGTCGTGTGTGTAAAATACTGTGTGGCAGACAACCCTCATTTCAAAGTAGTCACTATATCACAGAATCTGGATAATAATTGGATCTTACTGATAGATTTGAATTTTAATTACTGTGTTGAGATGAGAGACTAGCCTACCTACTATTGTTTCAGCTACTGATAGAATCTGTCTCTTGCATTTTACAAATGAAAATTTCAAAGGAGTGCAGAACTCCAGAGTAATGAACAGATTCATCAAGATTTACTTTTCCTGCTTTACTTTATAAAACAGATGTTGCTGTTTCTTTGTAATTTCATGATACAATATTTTCAAAATATTTTTACACAATAATTAGTAAAATACACCCTTTAGATGGAGATGCTAGATGCCATAGGTAATCTACTTTTTCTCTTGTTCAGTTGGGTGGCCTACTCCTTGTTATGCCCAAGAATTTAGACATCATGTTTGGGAAAACTATGATAACTAAGTTTGAACACCTTGGGTCTTGCTTATGCTCCAAAGCAATGATTCTGTCCTGCATTACAATCATTGAAGTTAAAAGATTTGTCTCTCTGAAAAGCCAGAAGGCTGAAAAAGGAAATTAAACATGGTTCTTTAGAATACAAAATTAAAGTATTTTTCTAGACATTAGTTTTAAAAGTTATTTTTACAAGAGCATTTGAACCACAAATCAACATATAATTTAATAAAACACAAAACATAAACATAATTTAAATAATAGAATAAAAATAAGGGCAAATAGTATGAAACATAATTTTAATAATTATTGTGTTTAAATCTTCATTTCAAAGTGCATTCTCCAGCTTTGAAGCCACCAATTTGTTTTTATTCTCTCACCTTCTTTTGGTTTGTATTGAATATAACCACCACACATTAAAAATGCAATAAATTACTATTTCTGCCAAGACTGTCAGACTTGATTTGTGGATTTGATACAAATTAGCATGCATATATTTAGATATTCATACATCTTTGTGTCATTAACTCCAAGGGAAAGAAAAAAGGGAATAATTTTAGGTTAGATTGTTTCTTTGCCCTAGTTCACTGTGTGACTGAGGCGCTTATGGTGCTAGGATGCATGTGGGAGTCACAAAATTTGGGAAAAAAGGCTGAGGGCATAAGAAAGATTGCTCCTTTTGTTGGCAGACTTGGCATGTTTCAATTTAATTTGTGTATGAAGCTATTGACTTAGATAAGGAAATTTCTGTCCAGAAAAGTGCACTATCTGCTAGAGATCTACTGAGGGAGGAGAAAAACACTGTTTTTTCCCTAGTCACCAGCACAACTTGCAGTGTTTGGATTTTTTTTGTAAACAAAACCAAAAAAGCCTTTTGCATAGCCTCCAGCAAGGTCTGACCTCAGTCTTCCAGTAAGAGACCAAGAGTTTCTGTATATGGAAGTAAATTTATCACTTTCCTTGTTTATCTGATGGTTAATTCTATGTCTATCATCTCAAATTTTAGCAAGCTAGAACCACTGTAATTTCCCCAGTCTTTATCAATATTGAATCACTACTGGCTAAACCAGCAAATTCAGTCACGCTCTAAGTGGCCTCTTTGCCTAAAAACATCACTTCAGTCACTGAGCAACAGGGGAGCTAGAAGAAATCTGAAGAATTAATGTTATTTTTTTTGTCACTTTTTCAGGATTATTAATAGAAGCTGAAAGTAGACTACTACCCTTTCAAATTTCCTGTTTGTTATTCTGGCAGTATCCATTTCAGGATTCAGTCATTTTCAAAAAATACAGAGTTTAAAACTGGTATTTATTAGAAAGAAACAGTAGAATTAAATATTTCTAAGGCATCTGAATGACTTTTGAATGAGAAGAAAGGATTCTTTTGACTCCATTCCAGTTAAGCACTCAAGTTTGTGGAAGGCAAGTAGCTTGTATATTAATTATTAAATTCATACCGACATTTTGCCACTCAACAGCAGTGTTTATCAATACCTAAATCCCTCTAAGGCTAAGAGGTTATTGCAATCAGTGGAGCTGCCAGTGGTCCAGTGAGCCCCACCATCCCTGCCAGCTGGTTGTGCACACACTGCTGGGATGTCCTGACATTCACCAGGCAGCCCCAGCCAAATCCCACAAATGCTGAGCAGCAGGATTTTATGGCAGCTGCCTGCAGTTACGTGTCCATGCATGTCATGCATGTCATGCATGTCATGTCCCTGCATGGGCATGAATCATTCTTGTCCAGACAATGCCAACATGTGTTATTATGCTGGGACGGGAAGGAAGTGTTTGTGGTCCAGTTTTTGAAGCAACTTTGCATTTAAAGTAAATTTGCATATGTTTTTAAAGTCCAGAGAAAGAGGCAGCTCTGCTTAGGTTGTGGAGAAAAGACAAAAAAAAAAAAAAAAAAATCCAGCATGCAAGCAGATATTGGTGTGAACAAATGGCAGAACTGAAAAGGGAGTAGTTGAGTTTTTCATGGACTGGCAAGTCTAAGGGCAATTGAATCAGAGCTAACTGTAATAATTTCACTAGAAGATATAGACAGGAATATTAAAAGGAAATATATAATTGATAAAGCCTTAGCATGTGGCCAGAGTAGAATTAAGCTACATGAAGGTGTATTGAGTCTCTGAGGGTGTCCAGCATGTCTCAAAATGGCTTAGTAATACCAAGATGGCTTCAGATGTGTTTTGTGAAAGCAAAAACTTTAATAAATGAAAAATAGCAAATGCTACAAAAGTGAAAGCTGAGCACAGGTGTCAGAGAAATCTACAAAAAATAAACAGAACTTTGAAATAAATACTAATAACTAGACAGTGTTCTGAAGGTTTTATAGAAGGTGTCAGAGAAATCTGACACCTTGCTAAAAACACCCTAAAAAGCTTGTGTGTTCTTTTGTGCTCCCTCTTAAATACTTAATGTCTTAGGAGGGACAATTTGGCTTGCTGCCACTAGAATCTAGCTGCATTCTGAGGAACAGCCAAAGAGACCTGTCAATGTTTTTATCTTGACATTGAGCCAATTACTGCCAGGACAGCAAAGGGTCCTTTAACTTATAAGAAATGCAAAGGGTGAGTCTTAAACCTTTCCCTATATGGTAACACTTGCTCAGATGTGGAAATGCATTCCTACATATAATAAAGTCAATTAATTGTTCTGAGAGGTTCCCATACCTGATTAATTTGTATGAGTAAAATGAACATTTTTAAAGATTCCTTTATGGAGATAATATTATTAAAAGAAACTAACACAAATTAAGCAAGCTGTTAGATATTTTTTTACGGCCTTCTTCCCCACCAAGATAATACAGTTTGAAGCAATTGTTTGGATGACCTGCAAGTCAGTAAATCCCCAGATCCTTTCTGAATCTGTTAAAAAACCCATCTTCCCAGTCAGAAAAACCTCCTTTTGCTTCAGCTACATTGGAAAGTTATACATACACATTACAGGTTTCCTTGCTAGTCATGAAAGTAACTGTAGAGCTTTTATGTTTTACGGAAGGAAATATAATGCTATTTGATCCTTCTTGGGCTTGGTTCCTTGGTTTGAAAATGTCCCTTTTTGACCTTAGAATTTTGAACTGAGTTAGCACTCTCATTACTGCATTAGTATATGTTAGCAGTATTTTTTAATAATGTTAGTGCAATTGTTCAGGAAAGCTGGATTTTTTTGTCTGACTCTGCTACAAGATAATACAAATCTGCTAAGTATACATGGAATCATTCCAGCTAGCTTTTTATGTAAGTGCTGGATAATTTCCTGTACCAAGGACATATTAATTCTAAGTGGGGACTATGAAAATCAATGCTAATGAGCCTCCCAATAACCATAAATCTTCTCTTATGTAAGTAAACAGAACTCAGTGAAATATAAACTTTTGTGTCCCTTGATGTGTAAATGTGATTTACCACAGCACATTAGGGGAACTAACGTTGAGCTTAGAGCCAGTGAGTGCCTGAGCCAATCTGTACCAGATTTGTGCTTCTCCATTCCTCCTCCTTCATGTCTGCATAAAACACTATGCTCTGCTCCCATGGCAACTGCTATTGTTTGGGACCATATCTCTACGTATTCAAAAGGCACCTTGTTTTGCACGGCCTTTCACAGTAGTAAAATATTTTTTAAAAATATTTTAAATTCTATTGACACAGAACAATGAAACAAAGCTGCTGGGACTGTAAGCAAAGGATTCTGTGCCAGGCAGACAAGGTTTGGGTTTCCCATCACAATCCAAATCTAGCAGAAACACTGTGAAGCCAAAATCAGAGAAAGAAGCAGCATTTTTGCAGCTGCAAATGTATCAATTCTAACTGAGGAGTAACTACAATTTTTGTCAAACTGAAATATATAATGAGAAGGAGCAACAATATTTGAAATAATAGACAGATTTTTATTATTTGGCCATACTTTCTTCTTATCTTTTATCTTACTTGAGATACTCCTTTCCATTTTGGTACCAGCCTGCATTAGTGAAGTCTCAAAAATAGTCTGTATATAGTCATGTAATTGACTGAATGCAGTCACAATTTGAAGCAGTTGGAATGGTATGAACCATAAAAGTGTAAAAAGAATATTTATTTCTATGTACTGATAAAAATAATTTTCTTTTTTCTATGATGAGGCAATTTGAGATTTTTTTCTTTTTTTTTTTTCCTCTCTCATCAGTAATTTCTTGGGTACTGCACCCAAGAGAAGCAAAGGTACTTTTGTCTTGCACATAATAGAGACTAGAAATTTTGATGAACTGGAACCATTACTGACAGATGGTCATGCATATTTTCATTTTCAGTATTGTGCCAAAACTCATGGACCCAGAAATAATCAGAAGGCAAATTTAAGCTGGAAACAGAATAAAGAAAACAAAAATGCATGGCATATAATTAATTTTGCCATCATTTTCTCAAATTTTGTTGACTATTATTACTATCCTTGATTGCTTAGAACTTCTAAAAAACTTTATCCCTTCTATAAAACCTTCAGAACACTGTCTAGTTATTAGTATTTATTTCAAAGTTCTGTTTATTTTTTGTAGATGATTAGTGAGCCCTCAGAAGTAATCTCTAAAGTTGCTGTGTTATTATAGGTCCTAACTTCATTAAAGACTCATGACCCTGCAGATGAAATTCAATTCAGACTGCTACACTTGAAGCTCCATTGTATACAAAAATTTTTAGCCAGTTTAATAAGATTAAATTCTAGATCAAAATGAATAAGATATACTAATATTAGCTACCCTTAAACCAATTTAAGAGCACCTGCACAAGGGATTTCAGTGGTTTAAATCAATTTAAGAATTGATTTCACTAAATTGTTACAATTTCTTTCTGTACACAGGGGACAAGTTACGTGAATTTTATTTTGGGAGGAATTAATTACTCCCCTACAATACCATGGATTTCAAATATTATTGATGGAGGACAGGTAGGTGCCTTTCATTGTAAATATTAGGGCTAATGTGTACTCTCTTGTGGATGGGCTTGAGTGACAGATACAGGGGCACTGGATAATTATGTATCATAATTATCTATTTCTATGTATATTTACAATAAAGATAAGATACACAGATATGAAACTACAGGGTCTGAAAAAGCTGTCGGATTCCAGGAAGGATTATGAAGTTGTTACAATGCAATTGATGGAGAATAGGGAGGGTCTTTACAGTAAGAAGCTATCAAACATACTGAGTTTTGGATTTTTTATCCTTGACTTGCTAAAATCAAGATTTTCACAGGTATATTAACAGACCAGCTCAAACCCTTGTTAATACCCAAACTAATTCAGCATCTGTTCAGCAGCTCTTTAGTCCTTATATTTCTACTAAGAATATTAGGCACAATAGTTACACTCTTGACAATACCTACTCAGTCTCTAGGCAGTTATCCCCTTGGAGCTAAGTGCTCCTTCCTTTGGTAACACCAAATTGCAAACTAGTATTCTGTCATTATAGATGAGATCTGAACTCAACTGTTATTTCTGTTTCAGTTCAAACACATCTTGTAAGGGTGGACTGGATGATGTCAGTCCCTGTTGGTGCATGCTTAATAGTCATGGAAAGCTGTGGAAAACTGGAACACACATTTCCATGTGTTTCTATATACATGCCTTTATACAATGTACTTCATTACTTAACAGGCCCCTCAATTTGATTAGGTTTTTTGTTTCTTTCTTCTGTAAAAGAACTGTTGCAGAAGTGTCACTGTGCAAAATAATTTTTCATCATTGCCCTTATGTTTTTACATTCTTTTTCAACATTGAGTTGCATTTAAGGAACCATGAAACATTAAGACCTGAATATTTCAAAAGCTGTCATGAAAGTGAAGATGGATGCCTGAAATATAAAGACTTGTAACAGAATGTTAAATTATTCCCTAGAAGCCCTTAACACCTTAGAAATCCTTAACTGTATTCCAACAGTTATAGAAAAGAAGTGAAATCTTATTTTAATAAGATTAAGGAAGCCACATTTTCCTTAATAGTCTGAACTGAAATAACTATTTTATAAATTAAACTTTCATTTTTAAAATACCATTACAACTATTTAGGCTACAGGTGCCGAAGTGCAGCAGGGTCACCCCTATAAAGCACTGGTTTTAGCTGGCTCCAACCTGGACACATCTTGGGACATCCCTCGGCCAGAGTGATGATATATCTGGGGAAAAATATTTAAGAAAACCAAGAAGCAGTGAGAGGTGTGAGGAAAAAATGTGAGAAATAGCCCTGCAAATGCCAAGGTGAGGGAGGAAATAAGAGAAAGAGGAGAAAGAGGAGAGAAAGGAGAAAGAGGAGAAAGAGGAGAAAGAGGAGAAAGAGGAGAAAGAGGAGAAAGAGGAGTTCCATGTTCTGGAGCAGAGGTTGCCCTGCAGCCCTTGGAGAGACTACATTGGAACAGATTTATCCAGAAAGACTGCAGTTTGTGGACAGAATCCATGTTGGGGAAGGGAGAGAAGGAATAGCAGCAGAGAGAAGCTGTTATGGGATGATCAAAACTCCACAGTTCCTCCTGAGCATGTCAAACAGGGGAGGAGTCAGACATGGAGTAGTGAAGCTTAGCATGAGAAATGGAGAGATTCTGTTCTAGGTTTTGGTCTTGTTTCTCACTGTATGAATAGGTTTTAATCAGCAATAAATTACATTGATTCTCACCAAGTTTTGTCTGTTTTGACAGTAAATTTTAAATGATCTCCTTGTCTTTAGCACTTCAGCCCAGCACATCAGGGTGAATTATAGTGACATGGAATGTGTCTGTTCCAGAAAGACAAAACTCTGGTAACTTTTGTCAATATAGATTCTAGAATTTCTAGAGTGGTTATGAAAACAACAAAAATACTTTAACATGCTCCATTTTGGTTTGATTTATAAGGGTAGTCAAAATAGGAAAAAAACGTGACTGGCCTTCATACCTGTCACTGCAGTTAAAAAAGAAGGAACATGCTTTTAACTTATATAAAATAGTTGACAAGCTGTGATGATGAGAGTGTAAAGTGCTGATCACATGCTGTCACTGTTGTTTGCAGCAGTAATCTTAAGAAAAGATCATTAAGGGAAAGAGACAATTAAGCTCTGAAGAAAAAATTCACAAATGATTACAAAAGATCTTTCTAGCAGGTGTCTAGATTGGAAGTGAAACCCCCAAAAATGAATACATGATTACTTCTTTTGGTGACAATAAATCTGACTCGGTGCATTTAATTTGTTTAGTTCATTATTTTCAGATTGATATTTTTTACCCTATGAGTAGGTATAAAACTACCTGATATCTTATTCAGTATAATGGCATGCAACTGACGAGAATGAAAAAAAATACAATAAATTTTTTTCTCAATTTGTCTTTTTGTCAGATAAATCCTGTCACAACATAGCAACTCTAACAACTTCAGAGGGAGAATAAAATTGGGTTGGGGCCTTTTTGTTTTTTTCCCCCCACACTTGCAATACCTAAACTTTCCATCTTGTAGATAAGTCAAATGTTGTCAGAAGACTATGAAAATTAATGTAAATATGAGCTAAAGATAGATGATTGATATTTTACCATTTGTTTCGTAGTAATGTCGACATTGAAGGATTGGAGGATAACCCAGATATTAAGTAATTAAGAAAGATGATGAAAAAGCTGTAAAACTTTGATATGGAAAGATTGGGTTCATTTTCTTCTGAAGTTAGGTGAACAAGACAAGATATAGAAAAAAAATCTTTGTCAGGAGCAGGGCAGTATATAATTTAAGATTAAGTATTAAACCAAATGCAATGATAGTTTGTAATTAAACTAAAGTATTCACTGAAGTGAAAAATTCTTGAGTCCTAGAGCTTAACCAAACAATAGGCCAATTTCCTAGATCACCTAGCTCAGTCAGACAAAGTTATAGTTAAAACTTAAAAATTAAACTTTCTCTGCTCAGAAATTAGGCAAGCCTTTGGATTATCAGTATATGTGCTGGGAAAAAGTACTAGTGAATCTCATAACTGTCCAACTTACTTTTACCAGTTACACTAATAAGTTTCACTTAATTTTCATTGTTCTGTCTTCAAGGTTATCCAACTGTTCAATATTGAATACTGCTCACACACTTTATTGATTTTATCTTACAAATTTTTATCTGATTTCTTGAATACATTTCAGCTTGTTTTACCAAGGTCATTAAGGAAGTATTAAGTGCAATCAGTCTCAAGATATTTGATACGACTTTCACAGTTACTCTGATGACAATTCATTATTTTTTCTTGCAGTAAGACTATTAACATTTCAACTGTAGCCAATTGAGGGAAAAAAAAAAGCTAAAAAGCTTGTGGTATGTCCATTTGTATGTCAAATAAAGATTTTTCCATATAATTTTGGATCAAATGACCCAACATGTAAAGATTTATTATGTTTACATCAGTGTTTTATTGATTATGTTATCCTTGGTAGATTGTTTTCATATTTCTTCAGTAAAAGTTCTTGAGTTTTGACATTGTTGAGATTCATTCTTTCCTGCTTCACAGAATGTTGTGTTTCCTTTCCTCAAATGTTATAATATACTTTTAGAAACTTATATGGCTCATGTTTTATAAGTGTTTGACAACTTTGTGATTTTAATTGCCTGGTTCTTTCAGTATAAACATGTCCCCTCTTTTACAACTTCTTTTCCAGTATGAGCCTCTACTTTTGTGTATTATGTTTTAATTTTTCTATAGGGCCTATGGGAGCATCATTTTTATTAGAAAACTATGAGAGAAAACTGTAAATAGAGCTGTTCTGAGTAATGCCTGGATTTGCCTTAATATTTTCCCCATCAAAAATTTGTTCCTCCTATATTTATTCATTTTTGCTTAATCGATATGATTGAGTAAACTCATCCTATTTGTTTTAAAATCCTTTACAACACTGTATCTGGATTGTCTTTTGGTAACTATTACTGACCACTAAGATAAGCTTTCTCTTCTCATTCTTCTTCTTTTCTTTCTTCATGTCATTTTAATGCTTAATACATTTTCTGAGACACTTAGTTACCATTCAGGTTTGAAGTATTTTACAGTCAGAAATACATATTCTAGATAAATTTTACATCTTTTACAAAAAAAAAAAAATCATCCAAAGTCCAGCATTACAATACTGCTCTTTTGATTAATTTCTTTAACTTCTAAGAATTGTCTGCTTTGAATTAAAAAAAAAAAAAATCCCTGACAATTTTATGCATGTCACATTATTTCCTTTTCACCCAAAGGAAATTTGTTTTCTTATTAATGAATTTTTGTGATGTTGATATTTCTTCAAACTAAGGAAAAACAGCTTCCACTCATTTTAGTTCATTGATAATCTGTGAAGAAATCTGATAGTGTCATATTCCAAAATTATCTAAGCCTCACCATAATTAAACTGAAAAAAGGTTTAGAATGTTACTGTTGCAATTAGATACTTGACTCCAGCAGGCAGAGGAACATCAGAAGGCTTTATTAGAATTCCTTTCAGCCTTTTTATAACATGCTGCGCTAAAAAGGCACATTATTGGTCCATAGGATGGACATCTCTCTCCGTTGGTTAAGTAACACAAACAACACCTGGGAGAGAGGTTGTTATGGAAAAGGAATATTTTTTTACCCAGAAATGTTATGGGAAGAATAGTTATTTACACAAAGCTGCTTGAGAAGGGAGAAACTGCTGTAAGGTTTTCCTTGGGAAATCCAGCAATCCTCAGGCTTCAGAAACCTCGGACTGACACGTTACTTGTCAAGAGCATAAGAACCATCATAATTAAACCAAATGTTCCTGAAATGTTCTGGTTTCAATGCAGGATGGATCAAAGCACATAATTTTTCAGGGTTTAGCAGTGTTTTGTTATGATACCCAGATATAACCTTGCTAGGTATGAATGGTATCAGTCCTGGAATGAGCACCAGCATAGTGGCACTGGGATACTTTATGTATCCATCCAGGTTTTCCTAACAGAGGGACAGCTTCCATTCCACCCTGCTTCCAGCCCAGCCCTCCTAACTAGAAGAGCACCAACTCTGATTTTATACCAAGAGAAACAAGTCTGAATAATTGCCTGCTCCAGCAGCATGGAGCAAGCAGCTAGGTTGCTTGATAGGGACCCTTGTGTTGTCTCACTCACGGGGTTTCCACACTTTACTACCTCTTCCCTTGGCACTTGGCTGCCTTTTTGCCACCCATACACACTACCTTCTCTGCCCCAATATTCTCTCAGGTAAAGAATTTCTCTGTAATTACCTTTTCCCTGTTGGCACCATTTTGCTATACCTCTACCAAGTTTTGATGGTTTTTATACCATTACCTGGGTAAGTTGCCCATATATAGGAATAGCAGTGGCTCCCCAATGATCTCTGGTTACATGTGAGGCTTGGCTCCTGTAGCCAACCACGAGGATGCCACCATCTGCTTGGCACTATCCCTATCTCTTGTCCAGTGCTCACACTGGTGACTGTCATGTCATGCCACTTGTCCTGCCAAATCCAGAGGCTTTTGTGTCACACTCTGTCAGTGCAGCAATAGGCCGGTGACATGGTCATTTCCTGCAGCCTTAAAAGTGGTGGGGACAGCTCTTTCCATAAAACCATAAAGTTCCATAAACTTTGGAACAGTATTTCTGAGTCTTTTGCTAACATAATGGTTCAGGCTGTCAATAGTAACTTTATTTTAAAATTTCATATATGATCCAGCAGGCTAATCTCATCCAGTCAAGAATAAATGAAGCACGGCTAGATAACAAAGAAAAAAAAAATTATCTTGTATTTTTCAAGTGGATTCTTTTTCCTGAATGTCATACATTATGATTTCCTATCTATAATGCTGCATTTATCACATTTCATTTTAACAGGCTGTAGACTCACCCACTGTTTTACATTCATGCACTTGAATTCACACTTAGCACTGATAAGAGTGACTTTGACTTGAAAAATAGACTCTTCAAAACACATTAGCATTTGGGGAAATCAGTGTTCTGAGACTTTCTGATAAGTTTTTAATTCTGTTTGAAAATTTTTTAAAACTATAAACACAATCTAGGAGAACTCAATTATTGAACTCTTGTACAATTTAATACACTTTATTACAATTTAAGTGTCCCTTCATACAAAAGAAGTTACAATATTGGGACTTTGAGAAAAAAAAAAAATGTATTTGTGATTTTGTTTGATATTAGGAATTTTCATATGGAGGAAAATCCATGATTTTATGCAGAAAAAAGCATGTTATATCATTACAAGAGCTTACAAACAGTAATTTCCTAATGAATTTCTGTGGATATAATGCATAAACCAAAAAATAAACAGAATACATCAGTGGTGCCTTGAGTTCCCCTTGAAGAGAATGTTTTTGGCATGTTTAATCTGAAAAATAACATTTTTAATGATCTTTTCTTCTCTTTGATATTAATCACATATCACACCATACATTACAGCTTCAAAATGTTAGAAAAATTAGAGATTAGAATTAAAAAAAAAAAAAAAATAGAAATTATCTGGAAGTTCTTTTGTTTTGGTAGTCTGGTCCCCAGAGAAGCCATGTGTTAAAGAGTTCAGATATCAAATCAATGACCCTGAGCAATGAATCTGGGGTGCCAGGCATAACTTGACAGTGAATTGGTTTGAACTGAACTTGACTTCACACATACTGAAAGTCCTGATGAGCGATTTTAGGAGACAGAATCTCATTGAAATGGACAAACAGGCCTGTACATGCTGGCAGAGAGAGATGCAAATTACTTTTTACTATACTTGGATGTGCTGTCAGAATTTTGTAAAAGTTCACCTAAGAGACACACGGGAGGTGTTCATCTTTTCTGGAGAATTTAGCATGAAAAGAGCTGGCTGAAAAAGCAGAGTTTGCTTCAGGAGAGATTGAGTAATATCAGTTTTTAAAGAATGAGAATCCCTTCCCAAAATTTTATTCCCATGGTCCCCATTAGAAAAATATTTGATTTGCTGTGTCTTACTTGCAATATGAAGACCTCCATTTTGACTTCAAAATTATTGAATTATTGAATCATATTGAATTATTTTAATGAATAAAATAATTGCTCATTTAGTCCTAGAGTTCTTTGAATCATTTTTCTGTCTCAAGATTTTTTAAAAAAAAATTGATTTAATTTTTAGTTTGCTTCACATTTTAGCTCAGTGACTTATGTCTTAAATTGCTTTGACAATAATAAGGTTTATAATTGTATATTGACTTTTACGTTTACCCAGAAAATTGTCCATCCAGTCTGAAATCAGGACAATGTAAATTACACCGTCATTAATATTTCCTTACTATTTTTCTTAGTAGTTGTTTTGGAAAGTGTTTTCCAGTAATTAAGCAAATTGAATCCTGATTTACATAGGCATGCTAAGAAAACCATTGCCTACAGCTATACACCACAGATCTAATACTTTCTTGTGTGCCTGAAACTTTAAAGCAAATGTACTTTTTTTGATGTTGCTGTGTATGAGCTCTATTATGAAGATGTTAATAAAATGTACACAACGGGAAATATTTAAGTTAATTTCTGCAACGAAATTGAGTTTATCAAGTTCCTGACCTTTATTAAGGCAGTTACAGAAACATTTATGCTGACAAAAACATTACAATCCACATGTGTCATTAAGTTTAAGTTTCCCCCAGAAAGAACTCTTAAATATTTAGAATAACAATTGCTGCTGTGAAAATTAACTAAAAAGACTAAAAAAAAAACATTTTTAGAGTAAGATTTTGTTTTCCCATAAGAACAATTATAATTACTTAATAAATAATGTAAACTTCATTGAGATGTTAAAAGAGATTTTACTTTATCTTTTCTGATTGTTTTATAAGGATTAATTGTAAACTCCATAAAACATAACAACACAAATAATCATAAAAATGATTAAATTTGTTTCTTGTAATAGCATAGTCGTTTTTCATGTGTCTTTATTTTGTTTGTGATGAGGAGCAAAATTGCAATATTATATGGATCAGCAAAATAAAATATTCAAATCTTCAATTTATTAAATATTCAGTTTATTTCACTATATACTTTCTAGTTTGAACACTTTATGATAAAAATAAAAATAAGTTTTGATAGAATGTTTGTTTCAAGCTGAGAACCAGAAGGCACTTCTGAAGTCATATAATCTCATAACTCCTCTATATCTCTCTAAACTACTGCAACAGAAAATCTCTACTCTCCTCATCCAAAAAATATACGAATGCAAAAACTTGAGAAGTATCTCAAGGCTGCAAAGCTGAAGTCCCAGATTTCCAAGTGACTTGTTTACCTGTAGGTTGTTTTGAAAGTCAGTGAGGCTTAAATTTACAGTAGCTGGAGGTTATATGTGAAAACAGGGAAGGTGGGGATGGTGGTTCTGTCTACCACAATTAATGCCTATTCCTTTCTATCAGGACAAGAATTTCAGAAATGGAAGCTAACATCATAAATGAGATGGTTGTTCTCTTTTTAGGTATCTAATAGTTGTAAACTCAGTTTAAAACAAAACAAAACAAAAAAGTCATATTTCTTAGTTTCACTTAAACATTTAATCTTATTTGACTTAGCTAAGTTTAGTAGAAAATTGTAAATTTAGCTCAAGTTCAGCCCATAGCTACCCACTGTAATCACATAGCAGGCCTATTGTCTGTTAATACAGTTACTTGCATAAGTTATTTCTACAAAAACTATTCCAGACATCAGAAAAAAGTCATCTGATTCCATTGTGATTCCATTGTGATTTGTGTCATGATAATTTATCTTGTAAATTTTGCCTCTGGAATTTTATCTCCCACCAAGTACTATACTGCAACTATGAATTTTATCAATGTAACACTCAACGTGGCTTCAAGAATTAAGCCAAGCAAAAACCGTACTCTGTGATCTAAAATTATTTTTTTGAAGTTAAAACAATGTGTCTCTAAAATGTTGGTATGCAATTTCAGTATCACAGTTACTTCCCTTTCACAATACCTTTCCTTGAAAAAGCCGGAGACAAAATATTTCTTCTATTATTCATCTTTTTATCAAACACATTTGGAATACATTGACTTTGGATTTTTAGCTGTCCTTCAAAACAATAGTGGTTTGTTTTTTTTGTTTTTTTTTTTTTTCCCTGGTATGGATTTTTTAAAAAATTCTTGAACAGAAAAGTTCAAAGACCTTATTGCACGAATTCTGTAACATGCATTCTGAAATGAGCCACCTGGGAGTGTCTTTGAAGCTGATGCTTTGATGTGTCATTCATTTTCTTTCATGTTTAGCCGATATTGCTTGAAAGTCACTGCATTTTGTCCTTATTCTCCTTTCCTGTGAATTCATTTGATGTCTGTAGAATCTACTGTTATCACTGAACCGGTAGAATAAAGTGAACAAAATAAACCAGGACTATTTTCAGGACAAGAAAAACAACATCTAAGTGTTTAAATTTATTTCAGCCATTAGTAATGGATGATATTGCACAGTAACTGGATAACAAGTATATTGACTTTGTTTCATTTTATTTTGAATTCAAAGTTTCCAGAGATATTTTTAGATCTGTCTTATCGAAATGTCAGTATTGCAATAAAAGGCAGTTCCTTATCTTTTCTTTTGACCAGTATACTCATGTGGGAAATAGGCACTCAAAAAAATCAAATCAGTTAATTCTTCAGTCTAAGAGATAGATACTGCAGGATCAGCTGCAGTTACTAAAAATAAAAAAAAAAAAACCAAGCAAGCAAACCAGAAATGGATTTCATGAAAAATTTTGATATTTCATCATTTATTTCCACTTGATATTAATAATGAAAAAAACAACATCTTATCAGCAAGACGTGAGACCCACTGCTTGGGAGACTCTGGTTGGATAGTGGAAGGCACAGGTTCAAGACACTGCTACATATTTCATGTAAACCAAGGAATTTTAAAACTAGCCCGTGTGTGTTCCACTTTCTACATCAGTGCTCTAACTGATGATTTCTTACTGTTGTTGCTCTGGTCCATATCTTTTTGGTTTTACTGTGAATTTCATCCTAGGTCTGATATCTGATGAATTTCTTTAACAATTTTTTTCTCAAAGAAAACAGTGTTTTTCTCAAATTCTTCAGTGGCTCTGCTATTGACACTATAAATATATCCAAGAGCCAAGTCTTAGGAATTAATAACCTATGATAAGTGAGTATATTACAAATTTGAGCTACAGCTATTTTCCTCAGGGTGACATTTCTGAATAAACTACTTTATTAATAAATATTATTAAGGATGTGTTCAAGTTGACAAACAATTTAAATGACAGCAGAATTTTCTCCACTATTTCAAGATAACACAGAAATGTCAGATTTAGCAGGCCAGGATATTTCATCCTTATGAGGAGCAGCTGAGGAGTTGTTTAGCCTGGAGAAAAAGAGGCTCAGGAAAGAGCTTATTGCTCTCTACCAATACCTGAAAGGAAGTTGTAGTGAGGTGGGAGGAATGGTCCCTTCCCTCTAGTAATTAGTGACATGTCAATAGGAAATGCCCTCAACTTATAGCAGGGAAGATTTAAACTTGATATTAGGAAAAAATTCTTTATGGAAAGGCTGTCAAGTATTAGAACAGGCTGCCCTGGGGCGTGGCGGAGTCACCATCCCTAGAGGTAGTAAAAAGGTGTAGATGTGGCACTTTGGGACACGGTTTAATAGTAGTCTTGACAATGTGGGGTTAATTGTTTTCTTTGATGATCTTAGAGGGATTTTTTTCCAACCTAAATGATTCTAGATTTATACAATCCTGAGGGATCTGCGTTTCAACCCAGACATAGAGTATTTTTTCCTGTTCCTCAAAACCAATCTGATCACACAGATTCAAATGTACATTGATAGTTGGCTCTAACTAATCTATTTTGTCCAATACAGTCAAGGTTCCCACAGCTCATCTCAGGTGCTATAAATCACTTTTGCTCCTTGACCACCTGATCTCAGTGATAAAGTTCCAACACTAAACAACTGCTTCACGGTCTTCTCTCCCCTTGTTACATTTTGCAACATTTTGCATAATGGATGCTAAATATCGCATCAGCTAAAATGGTACTAAGAATTCTACTTTGAGATAGGAATTAAAGGAATTAAGAATTTTTCGTTCTTCTGTGTCCCATCTTCTGTGATAATAGTATTTTTTGAAACAGCAGACAAGCTTTTTTCTCTTAGTAAGATGTTCATGTACTATACACAGTGGAGTTAGCAAAGATAATCCACGCAGTCTCTAAACTATTCTCAGGCAGACTTTTTTTAAAATTATGTATGATATATATGTATATTTCCAAAGTTAAAGGTAAATATGTACAGATTTACCTTTCCAAATAAATGTATGTAGATACATCATTTTCCGGATTAGTATTTTCATGGTAATCTTTCTTTATACTTTATTCATGTACACAAAAGCCCCCAACAATTTCTGAAGATGTGAGAAATTAAAAACTGACATTAAATGATACTTCAGGAATCTGACTATAATCCTCTGTACAAGAATTTTGAGTTCGATTTACATTTTTGCAATTAAACTATGTTAGAATTATCTCACTATGGGTTTATGGGTTTGTGGGGTTTTTTATGTAAGATGCTTCACTGTGTAATTAGCACATAGAAAATAGAATGAATTTTGATTATTCATATAAGAATGAAATTCTTAGCATTGCACTGTAAATAAGGTGCCTTATTGTAGTGGAGGACATTTTAAATTTTCCTTCATTTTTCATTTTATAAAGAAGTTCTAGTATAGAGTGTGTTATTTTACAACAATTTTACAGCGCCTGAGGTATGGCTTTGATTTTCATTCATGAGCCACTTGCAAATCTATTAGCATCCCTGTTCCATTTAGAATGGGATAGCTTTGAAGCCAGTTGGAGGGAATTCCTGGCACAAAAGAAGCATATATTCCATCAGAGAGTATAATGTAGAAAGCAGGTCTATGTGGGAGTTTTTCACTCTGTAGAGTGAAACAGAATGAAAGCCCCTGTTTTATCAAATTTCTAGAGATGTTGAGATGTAATTTAAATATACTCCACAGTCTCTACACTGTTCTTTTAATCCTACAGAGCATAAAGGGACTATAAGTTTGAATTTTGTATGGAGATGTCTCATATCCTTCTATGTTATTCTACTAAACCTTCATCTAGGGTTTTTTCTACATCAATATAATTAGCTAAATAAGATTCCTTTCAATATAATAAAATAGTCTGGAATTGCATGCTTCCAGTGTGTGTTAAAATATATTGATTGTATCTTTTTTTATGCATGAAAACCTCAGACCTATAATAATATTTTTCTTTTTTTCTTTTTTGTTTTTCCAAGTGTTCTAAGCATTGCATTAAGCTGAGTAAAAAAAAATCAATGTTTACAATCAGGCCAATGTAACTTGTGTCAAGATATCATTTTAAACACCTACTTAGGAAGTTTCCTTCCTAAAGGAAAGTTGTTGAGCTTTGACATCTTTTTTATCCATATTTGTTCTTCAAAACTTTGTGATCAAGGATAGAATCTGGTCAGTTTTCTGCCATTTAAAATTGCTGATGACTAATCACATTAGGAGGAAAAATATCCAACATCACTTTTTCACTCTAACTTTGAAGCTGAAGTAGATAAGAAATATTCAATAATTTTCTTTTTTTTTTTTTTAAATTTCAAGCTATTGTATTAAAATGAGCTTTTGGTGGCTTCTGAGCTTCTAGGATTAAAGAGGAATTATTTTATTTTCATGAAGATGAGTTTTTAACTATTAGAGAATGATCTATTACTATGCAGCATCATTAAAACATACATGGCGGGCTCTATAATCATGTTAGGTGGTATGTCTGCAAAGTATATATCTTGTCAACAGTGCCAAAATACACTTTATGTGACACTAATGTTTGAACTGATGTTATTAGTCATAATTAAATTATCTCATGCGTTTGCACTGTCTGTGGTAAGAAACACTCTTTATTCCTCTGGTGTTTTCTGAACTAACCAATAGAGCTGAATTCTCAACAAGTCCCCTCACACTAAGACAAGGTAAATATTTCACACTTTGCTTAAGGAAAACATCACCAAACCCTGGCAGGTGGTAGGTTCCTCAGGGATTTTTGCTGGAGCCTGTGAATGAGCAGGAAGTTGAGCTGGAAAGAAAAAAACAAACCCTTGAACACATTGTTTCTTAGCACTTTGACTATCTATCTATCTATCTATCTAGCCTGTTTTTCCTGTGCAAACTCAAACACAGTACCAGAAAAGGTGGGGAAAACAACTTATGTCAATTGTTCCTTGTGAAGATTGTTATCATTTCCCCTTGGTTGTCTTTTATTAGAATGGTAATTTCCTATATTAAAAATATTGGCATTTGATCCCAAACAAATAGGTATACCCACATTTTTGTCTAAAAGTTTGCTACTTCAGTCATGAAAACCTTGAAGCAAAAAATGGGTATGTAAAACTACATAGCGTGTGGAAATATAATTGTTGCTTGAGCTTGGGATATTTTTACTGAGCAGGCACTGAAAAGACTAACTGGGGTTTTTTATGTGAATAGGTAGGAATGGGTTGAGGTAAACCTGCTAAGGACACTACGTGTGTATGTGTGTGTGTGCATGGATTTTTCTGGGGAGGAAGTAGGTTTATTGCAGTAATACAAAAACAAAGAATGCTTTCCTTTGCTTTATCTATACAGGGCCATGAAGCTCTAGCAGCCATACTGGAGAGCTGTATCCAGTTCTGGGGTCACCACTATGAGAGAGACTTGGACGCCCTGAAGCAGATCTACCAGAGGGTGACAAAAATGATGAAGGCACTGGAGCATCTCTCTTATGGGGAAAAGCTGAGAGAGTTGGGCCTGTTCAACTTTCAGAAGCAATGAACGAGAGGGGAACTTGTCAATGTCTATAAGTGTCTGAAGGGACGGTGCCAAGAGGATGGATCCAGGTTCCTCTAGGTGGTGCCAAGCAATGGAACAGAAACAGATGCACAGAAGTTACACCGAGATATGAGGAAAAGCTTCTTTACTCTTTAAGTGACTGTGCACTGGAACAGGCTGCTGAGAGAAGTCTTCCTCACTGGAGATATTCAAGAACTGTCTGAATGCAATCTGTGCCACATGGTCTGGGGTGAACCTGCTTGAGCAGGGAGGCTGGAGCAGACAGCCCACTGTGGTTCCTTCCAACCTCACCCGTTCTGTAATTCTGTGGTTCTGTGAAACAATATGAGGATACCTGGAGTTGGTCCATTAAGATACAGTGAAAGGACGTTAAATTGACACAATCAACACTCTCATGAAGTGTGATAAGAGACTTATGGATGATGTGGGTTTTTTTTCTTTTTTTTAATAACTGAGAATTCTGTGTGTCATCCATAACACTACTTAAAGTCACTGTCATACACACAGTCTATAGCTTCAGTGTGATTTGCAGAAGCGGAAATGGCTGCTGTCAGCTTCAGAACAGATGAGGAACGAAATCTGTCACGAACATAGAGAACTTAATATATCACTAAAGACAGTTAATTTAGCAGCCATGACCTATGTAGGCAACAGAATTACTAGCAAGTCTGTTCAGCAATGATGTTCTCCCTGCTGTGCCGTTGGGAGTGCAAGTCAATATTCTGATTTCAGCAGTGCTTTCTGTACAGCCTGTTCTGGCTCTGCTTCCCCATCACATACATCTCCCTTGCTGTCATGGTAGCCAGCCACCATGTTTCTAAACTGATTGTGTGTTGATTTTGATTAAAGGAGTGTTCTGACTCTGTGGTGTGAATTGACTGAAATGGATTGTGGGAGTAAAACATGAAATAGATCTGGGATTGATTAAATTCTTCTTATTGTTGAGCCCTTGTATTGCATTTAGAAAATACTAGATTTTCTCCTGACATCCTATGTCCTTTTATGTGAAGTAAAATAAAGAAAACTATTGGGACAGGGCTTTTGTCACAGGTGTGTCGTGACTGTGTAATGGTAAGGCTATGCTTGCAGTGTCTCTAAGTTTATTTTCTCAACTCTTCTTGAGGTATTTTTTTCTGTCAAGAGATCTCTTTGCAATACTGCTGAAATGAACTTCCCAAATATACAGCTGGATGAAACAGCAGGACAAACAAATATAACTCAAAAACCCAGCAGGTTTCTATCCAGACTATCTTAAATAACAGTTTTCTTTGCAGAGAGTGAAATTGTCAAATCCTGAAAGTAGTTTTATCTGTGTTGATTGATACAGACTCACTTTCACATATTTAAACTTCTGGAAATACTTACAGACTTTTAAATTACTGAGCAAATAACTATATTTCTAAAGTATTGTCAATTGTAGATGTGGAAATAATGACATATTAAAATCATCAGGATTTTTTGTAATTTAGAACAGAATTTAAAGTTTATATTGCAAACAACTAAAATTTGCTAGTTTGAAAACAGTAACTGTAGCAAGACTATTTGAAATATAGAACTAAATCTTTGCCTTATTTACTGTATGCCAGAGAAAATACAACTCCAGCTTACATATTAAATAGAATCAAGATAATTAAAAGTCTTTTAATGCATGTCTTTAGTTGCTTAAGTGCAAATATATGTTTAAGCAGCCTTATCTCAGAATAGGTCACATATTCTATCCATTTAAAGTTTGACATCTTTCTTTCTTTCTTTCTTTCTTTCTTTCTTTCTTTCTTTCTTCCCTTTTACCTTGACTGTATAAAATCAGTCAGTTTTCCTTTTTGTTTAAATTTCCATGTTGGGTATTAGTCCTGCAGTTTTATACATGTTCCCTGAAAACTCAGACCAGCAACTGGAGCTCCATATGCTCCATATGGAATTCCACAAAAGCACAACTGTATTTTTGAATGAATGTAGTCTCAGGCTTGAAAATAAGCTGAGTTACTGCTTAGATATGCAGGGAGAAGGTTAGATGAGCTGATATAGCTGACACATGATAAATAACAAATACTAAGTGGGATTTCAGGCATAAAAGCCCTCTGTAAAGATCTCAAATGGAAACAACAGGAGATAAGTCTAAGATGAGAACAATTGATCTTTGTTTAACTAAAAATATGTCAGTAAGAAAGAGAAAAAGGAGTCTTTGGACATCTGTGGAGTAGTAGAAGTATTATGAAGAGGAAAATAGCTGATATGGTGTATTCCTTCTAAAGGAACACTAAAGTTTCATTTATAGCCTGTGAAACACAGTGAGATTAACTAAGGATGGAGGAAGGAAGGGTCAGAAAAGAGAAATATTGTAAAGTAGTAAAGAAATCTTGTGGAGATTTCTGAGCACCAGGATTGGCAATAAAGCAGGGAGGGATACTTCTGTGGAAAATGTTCTCCCACTGGTAGCAGTTGTTCTGTGTTTGCTGGTGTGTGGGTGTGTTCAGCACATTTTCAAGTCTGCAATAGGGATTGTGAGTTCCCTGAGGGCTCTGACAATGCTCAAGATGGCAACAGGTAAGGGCAGTTATGCTGGCAGTGTGGGGCTGTTCAAAGCTTTTGAGCTCCCTCTAAGTATTTTGGATTTGGTGTTTAAAAGAAGCCCTTTATCCTTTAGTAGCTAAGAAGTGAGGAGAGGATTTTGAAGATTACGCTTTCCAATACAAGCATATGAATTTTCTGCAAGTCCTTGGTGAATTTGGGCCACAGTAATCTTTTCTTTGTTCTTCCTGTCTTTGAAACTCAATGTATGCTTCTGTCAAACATACAAGATCAGCATGAAAACTATGTTCCAAAATAACATTTAATTCTACCTAAGCTTTTCATATTAAAAAAAAATTTGGGGTGAAGTATGCTTTAGAAATCTCTTGGGCATATGGTGTGATTCTTGAGGTGTTCTGCACAGGGCCAGGAGTTGGACTGAATGATCCCAGTGCCTTCTAATTTAGCATATTCTGTGATTTACAAACATAAAGAAATACACCTTGCCATGGCCACATACTGCTAGGAAAGAAAATATCAGAGCAAAAAATCCCATGTTAGATCATCATCCTACTTCTAAAGGAATGTAACTCTGTTAATGTGACCCTTGTATACCACCACTTCTTCTGTTCTTTGCTCTTCAGTACAGCTGTGTACATAAATACTTCAGTGCAGAATTGGCTGTTTTCTGTATTGCACTTTGTACTTTGTGGAATAGTTTGTTCTTAAACTTTCAAGTCTTGTTTTCATGTTCTTATAAACTTTGAATAACTTATTAGATACACATTGTACTCTCCTATGTACTTTTTCTTCTGAAAATTTATGACTCTAAATAGTCAATGTACTACAGTAGATGAGTATTCAATAGACCTGTACACACAGAAATGACATAGTTAATATTTTCAAAGGATTATGGAATAATTTGGATTATTTAGGTTATTTTCCAGATGTATCAGCTATGTTGGGTTCTCTTCTAATTTTTTTTTTTTCATATGATCCCATTTTCTGGCCTTTGTCTAACTTTGACAAAAGGAGCCCACCTACAACTGGTAGATAATCACTGAACTTGACTACTTTCCTTAAAAAGTATATACAACATCACTGGTTTATGAAAGAACTTGTTGATGAAATGATATCACAGAATCACAGAACTGGTCAGATTGGAAAGAACCACGCTGGGTGATCTGCTCCAACCTCCCTGCTCAAGCAGGGTTATCCTAGAGCACATGGCACAAGATTGTATCCATAAGGTTTTTGAATATCCCCTATCTACTGCTGTGCACAAATACATGAAATAATTGGCTTCCTAATCTTGTGTTTAGTCTGTACAGCTGAACTTATGTAGTTTTAAAATGCAAAGGACAAGCTTATACATTTTTTGAAATGTTTTTACATGTAAACAAGTGGAGAAAACATAGGTGTCTAGTCCAGCTGCAAGAGTGGCAAAAGAAAGATGGTCTGGAGAGAGATTCATCAACTGTGGTCATGACCTGGGATGGTAGAGTCTTTAATCATATGAGCAAATCAGAGCATTACTCTAGCACCATACACCGTAGGGGTATTTCTACTAGTTCTAGAGTTGACCACTAAATATTTGTGCTAATAATTTTCATTTAAGAGGTTATAACCTCATGTAAGAGGTTATATACTTACTATTAATATGATGTTAAAATAATGTATTAATTCATATTGTGTAGAATTTTCTCTTATTCTGATTATTTTACAACATTGTCCTAAGATCTCAGTGTCATGAAAGTAAAGTTGCATTTTCTTCTAAAAAAAATGTTACAATCAAGTTGAAGGAGTAGCAAAATATTTATTCATGGTTACACACTAAGTTGGCTCTAGAGTTAGAAACTGAATCAGTTTTTGCTTTAACCATTTTATATTTGACATTAGAATGTCCTCAACTTTCTTAAACTGTACCTTAGTTTAGTTAGACATTATTTTTATAGCTTCTCTTCCTCCCCTATCCCTTCAAATTACATAAGAGGAAGAACATGAGAAAAATTATCAAAGAGGTGGCCCAGGAGAATATTTGGTAACTTTGAGCCTGTGATGCAGAAAAGTGAACATTATTCTTCTTGCTTTTTTTACAGAAGTTTTTGGTATGTAACAATAGGCTACTGATTGTTGCTGTCTTACTGCTGAACTGTTCCCTTTTAATCCCATTTGGCTCTTATTATGTATGAAATGTTTGAAATTGCAGTGCATACTGCAAACATTTCTATGTAATTCAACAGCAAGATTACAAGACATTTAATTACTACTTGTTAGCATATCTGTAGTGTAAGTGAAAGGGATTGAATTTTTTTACAACGAGCTGTAGTTCCTATGTGCTACAATTTCCTCAGTCCCTTAACACATGTTTTTCTTGTGCATTAAAACAATTTCCTTTTGCTTTCTCTGTAAGAGGCAATATGAAAGAAAGAAAGCACCTCAAGGCAGAACAGTAGGAAGATGTTCAGTAGTATTTGTTCACCTGTGTGTCTTTATGATATATAGTAAGATAAAAGTTGTCAAAATATTAGGTGAACCTGACCAAAAATACACAGTTAGAAAAGCAAAATTACACTGGAAGAGAGGAAAAATATAAAGACTTGACAATTGCTGCTAGCATTCCTAGCAATAACTTCAATGTTTTCCAAGAGGGAAAGATATAGGTCCATCAATAAGTATTACTAAAGGAAAGGAATTTCATTTCAACAACTTTAAAATTTGAGTTTATTCTGATTGGAAGTGAAAATAGGCAGAAGGTAGACCTTGGGACTGACATGGTTTGTGCTTTCCTGGAAGGAACAGTTCTTGTGGTGACCCAGCCTGCAGTACAGCAGTTTGGGAGCCCTGGGCTGGTTTTCCCTAAACAGCATGCTATCCTCACCTGTGTTGCAACTGAGGGGCCTGGTAGGCCTCTCTGGCAATCAGTTGCCTAAGGGCAAAAATGCCTAGTCATGGTGACTAGGAAAAAGAAACCCTCTCCCGCGCTTGGACCCTCTGTTATCTCCCTGTAAGACCATAGGTCAGTTTGAACCCTGACCCACACCATTGGACCATTTCTCAAAACCTCGGTACCCTATAAAAACCCCACATTTTCCCCAGCTCAGTGGAAGAGCTGTCCCTGATACCCTTCACGGCGGATGCAATAAAGATTCTCCTGTGGAACTTCATACAGCGCTTCCCTCTCTCTCTCCCTGTGTCTGCTGTGGCACCCTAGCAAGCTTATGAGCTGAGAATCACTGCTAAAAGAGCTGATAACTGCTAAGAGCTGCATATCACTATAACTAAGCTTGCTAAGGGTCGCCTGTGCCTGGGAGCTCGGCCAGAGGTGCTTGGGCAGGAGGGTGTGTAGATGCCCTCCTAACCAGGAACAACCAAGGCAGCTGAGACCGACCTGAGCTAGCCCCGGGAGGAAAAACAATACACCTGTGTTACAATAAAAAATGAAGCTTCTCTGTACTGAGCCCAGTGATGAGTTAATATAGCAATTCAGACAACACTAGGTTGTTTCAAGAATAATTCAGATTATGAATTTACTTGAAAAGATATCTAGAATTTAGATGAATTAGGTTGTTTTTAGAGTTGTTTGGTAGACAAAAGACAAAATGGATGAAAGCTATAAGAAGGAAATAATAAGTTAGAGAAAATATTTAAGAGGTGGGGTCCATCTGCTTCTTTTTTCTCAACAAGTATAGAATATAAAGTCAACCTTACTCTAAGAATATTTGTGGAAACCTATACTACTTTTCTATATGGGAAATATTCACAAAAAGTCTTTCTATGATAACGTGTGATATTGTAAATAATTGCATTTTTAATTGCTTCAAATATTTTTAAACTCTCGTAACCCCTATTTAAAACTATCTTGACCTTATTCCAAAATTATGTCAGTATATTTTCAAATATATGCCAGCAATAAATAATTGAAAACAAATTCAGAATAAAAACATCTATTTATAATTATGCAATAGTTTTCAGACATACATTCCATTTTTGTTGTTTTAGAAAGCAAAATTGGCTTAAATCTTAACTTCTTCTCAATTTATTTCTTTCTTTGTGAACAATACTCCCAAATCTCTTTCTGTTCTGGGCTACCAGCTATAGACTTTACTCCATGTTCAGTTTAGGATGTGCTTTATCTAACAACACAACATGAGCCCTCAGAAAGTTTTATCTGTTTTCCTGTCTCTTGTCCCAAGGTCAAGAAGTGTCCAATCCTCCTTTTTTCCTACATTTACTGTTCTCCTTTCCAATGAATATTTTTAACACGTTAGGAACCAAGGCATTTTTTAAGTAAAATATGAAAGTGGAAGAATAATTTGGACTCCCTAGTAAATAGGACATGTGAATGAAAGAGCAAGACAACTCTAGATTAAAATAGCTATTGTTTACTTGTCATGTAAGTTTAAAAGATTTGTAAACTCCCTTTACCATCCTTAAGATCTGTCTTCAGTTATCTAAACACAGCCATCTGGTACCCAGGATAAATCTGTCATTACCCAGGATAAATACTCAGAGCTGGAAGAGAGGTCATAACACCTGTGTGACCCCTTCCTGAGGAAGAGTCAACCAGAATGGATTCATAGATCACCAGTAAGACAACCAGTGAGGAATACATTCAGCAGAGCCTAGGCAGATATTCAGATTACCCTAAATGACTGGTTGATTAAAAGAGTCAACACTCCATATTCAGTGTTGACTCTATTTTAATGTATTAGAATTCCAAGATAGGTATGTCTTGCACATTCATCTGAATGTAGGTGTCAATCTGTAGTTGGATCTCATCCTAGGTGATGATTGCACATGGCTCTCAGGGACATGGTAAAACTGAGGGGCTGCCCCAGATGGCAGAAGACTGCAGGCAGTAAATGAAAAGATGATGAAAAGATGAAAAGTACTTGGAGCTCAGACTTCAAATTAGTGTAGGATGAAGAGGCTACAGAGGACATCACCTAGAATTCAAAGTGAAGGCAGGAATGGGCAAAGAAAAACTGAACAAAATGAGAACAGAGTATTCTGTCTTTAGAAAAGGACTTATGGAGTCTAAGTGAAAAGAAAAAAAATTGCTCATTTTATTAAAATATATATCAGTATGTATACATATTTAAAGACTCGTAAACTATCAAATCATAAAGGCATATGGTATAGTTCACAGGAGATACAAACCTGCATAAACCCCTATGTATATATACAATGCATTATAACTGGAGAAATACATAATTCACAGCATCTAAACTGCCCAAAATGTGATCACTTCTGCTTGTGTGACTTATTTTACTATGGTGATGAAGAAACTGTCCCTTCCTGTTATGGTCTTTGTTTCAATCTTATGGTCTTTTTTTTCCATCAAAACATGCATCCAAATGTCACTGCTTGATGTGCTGAGCTTCTGAATTTATGAAAAGCTGAAAATTCTGAATGCTATAGACTCTCTTTCCTTGCCTCTCACACTCTATGAGTATTGTAAGAAGGAGTGGGAAGACTTTTCAGAACTCACACCAAATATTTTACATACAATACATAACAATACTGTAAAATATATATGACAATAACTTTCAATTTGTCTATTATAGAATTTGTCCTCAAAAAGTAGTATTTCTGGATTTAAATAGAGCCATACCATGCTCAGGAAGACTGAGCATAAATAACCAGAACATTTCAAACTCCTTCAAACATTTATACTTGGAGTTATCCTGAAGGTTTTCTATGACATATACGAAGTTTGGAATAAAACTTTCATAATGAACAAAAAGCTTTCTTTTTTTCAAGCTCTTCTCTCATAGCACGCAACAGGAGAGAAGTCTTTTGAACATTCAGAATTGATCTTTATTTACTATTAAAAACACTAAGTGAGAAGTAACCTTTAAAATAGGTAGGAACCAAATTATTAGAATTCCCCTAGATAAAAAAATGACATTTTGAGTTACCCCTCCAAATTTATCACAAAGCACCTCAGACTCTGAAAAACTTAATAAAATGAGAAACGTTCCAAAGAATTAAACAGTAAAACTCTTTAACTCTAGATATAAGCAAAATGCAAAGGTCTACAGTCTAGATACAGTACTCCCCTTGAACTTTATATATGATGAGCATTTTTAATCTTTCTGTTACAGGTGTCTGTCAGAGTCTTTTGCTTATCTCTTTTTCCATTTCTACATGGCTTATGGCAATGCAGAACTGTTCTGATATATTGTGAAACAAGTCTTAGATGTTCATTTGTGAATGATTCATGTTTGAAAATTAAATCTTTAGAATACAGCTGGCCAGAAAGTGATAACTTTATTTCTTTTTTAAAATGCTCTTTCTGTTCTTTTCAGATTATAATTGCAATTTAAACTGTAGTTTTAAAATAAAGAGAGATATTAAGAGGCATTTCCTTAAATAAAAGACTTTATATTTGTACATGTATGCTGACTAGGAAGACTTGAGATATAGGCAATTATTTTTAACCTACAAAATGTGTGAAATATTTTGTTAATTAATGTTTCCCTAGACTTTTAAAAATTGTAAAAGTCATCAAATTGTGTTTTACTGAATGGTAGTAAATTCTGTGAGAAATCAGCCATCCATAGAAAGCCAGCAGGGTCTCCAAGAGAGAAGATTGTCAGGGAAAACCAATGGAAATTAGAGATGTGCTTTTTTTGCTCCATCTGAGGAAGATAAGAAACAGTGAAAACTTGTTTCTTACTGAAACAAGATAGGGAAGAAGGAAATGGGGAAAACTGAATGCTGGAGAATTAACCATGTCTGAGCCTTTCTGTGAGAATTGGGGGCACATTTGAAGGGAATGTGAAGAGACAAATAGCTTTTGTGTTAGTGGATGTTTAAAGTAGAATCAAATGTCCATGATTTAGCCTTTAGAGTTGTAATGCCAGTACATAAAATATAGGACAAAAAGTCATTTTGGAAACTACCTAAGACATTATGAAAAGAATTCTTGTTAATAGTATTTAGAGTATATAACATTTTTAAATACTAATAGATTTGTTAAAATGTTTTGTAGCTCTTTCAAGTGTTTAGAACTTTGCTTTTAATGACTGAATAAATAAAAGCAATACTCTTTAGACAGAGGTAAATATTGTGGTTCTGCACCCAGTTAGAGGCAGCAATGATTTCTGAGAAAATTATTATGTTTCCTGAAGTATAAGGTGGAAATTCTAATATGATCTGAGTAAGAAAGGAGCACATGAAAGGCTCTCTTTTTTACGCAATGAGAAGACTTGAAATAGGGTTTTTTCAGAGGTTTCTCACTTAATGTTGTGAATGAGGATGTTACTGAGGTCCACAGCCATCTCAGTCTGTGTTGTAGCTGTTCTGGGACAGAGAGAGGAAGACTGCAGTAAGATTGTGATGATGTTGACAAGGTGTGAACAGATGGAAAGGTTTGATGTTCTGTCAGTGGACAAATTGATGTCAGGTATATAGGTAGTGGCAAAGGACACTTTTGTACCAAATGGACATAAGGACTACATTTTATTTTCAAGCTCGTCTACTTATCAGGTAAAGGAAAATTAAAGAGCGTATGATTCCAAAGGTGTGATTCCAAAATGTGATTCCAAAGGCATGCCTTGCAATTGTATTGACAATCCCTTTGAGTACCTTGTTCCTGTGTGTTTTTTTAAAGAGGGAAATCTGGACTAGTTGAGTTTTGTTGGCCTTTTTTATTATTATTATTTATTTATTATTGAAAGCAGGAAAACCTGTGCTTTTCTATTTTGCTTAAGAGTTACTGTCTCTTAATGCAAATCTTAACCTTTTGCTGTGGTTCAAATATATAATAGAAAAGATCAAGATGTTATTTTGAGGAACCATTTTATGTGGGAAATTCTTCCTCCACATCTATGAATCAACAATGTTTCTGTAAGAGGAATTTTTAAGATGCTTTGCATTTACAAAAGCACTTTTTTTTTTTTTTTTCACAGATTACTACTATGCTTCTGGTACAGATGGCAATCAAATGCTTAATGTTCTACAGCAAGGTAAAAGCAAATGCCTTGTACTGGAACTAAGTATGTATATTTAGAATATACAAAGGGCAGAGATAAAATTGCTTTCTCCTCTAAATGGAGTAGATTTTGCCCCTTAATGTTTCCACATACAAGATTTATGAAATGTTACATCTTTTAAAAAAGAAAATCTCAGTCAATCTCCCTCTGGAAGAGTGTTGTATCTTTTAAACAGTTTTATACTTATTTGCTTTGAAAACCTGATATAAAGCTGATTGACAGTATCATTCAATTAATTGAACTTGTTTTATAATTAATTATCAATTAATTCAATTATTGCATGTTTTATACTATGGAAAAATGGGGATCAGCTAGGAGAAATCAGGGGTTTTTTCCTACTATTGTTTTTTTTAGGCTATCCATAATGTTATGGGAGAAATCTTAGCTTTTTCAAAAGCTAGGCTTAGAAAAAATGGCTTACAAAATTTAATCTTGAAGTATGAATTTAGTATCTTCAGAGTACATACTTTTTTCTGTAAAGAATAAAGATAAAATTTTTATTAACAGCTATCTCTTGTTAAAAAAAAAAAAAAAAAAACTA
>VXBR01020419.1:1495070-1509428 GCA_013400215.1 Cisticola juncidis
AAAAAAAAAAAACTAAAAAACAAAACCGCATGACATTTTTCTTCTTCTTAAGATAATGGTTAGATTTACTGCAAAGGTAAGAACATTCAATGATGTTTCAACAATGCAAAGTTTGAGAAGAGATGTGTTTCACAAAACTGGTTCTGTGAAATCAGTCTGGAAACTAGATGAATTTCCAGCTAAAAACATGTTGTAGGAACTTCTTAGTTTAGTGATTGTTTAACTCAATAGAAATGTCACTCTAAAATCCAAGTGGATGCCAAGAAAACCTGAAAATAAATGCAGGACAGTTGTTTCTATATTCATTTGCAAAGTCCTGCATGGAAACAACATAAAAATTGATCTTTTATAATAGAATTTTCTGATACAACATTCATCTTCATCATGAATAAGTAGGATCAGTCTCTATATTTGAGCACTTTATGAATTTGGTGGTGTAACATTCTTACATGAGTTCCAGACTTATATTTAACTGTTTAATGTGGGAACTCTAGATGCTGAGAATTTTGGGCTCTGTGCTGACAGGCACAGAACTCCAGAGAAGCACTGTGTTTGACCTGAGACCTCAAAACAGGCTTCCAAAAATGAGTGATAGTACTGGGACCAGGGGGATATAGTTTGGATGGTGTTGTGCGATCCCACAGGGTGAAAAACTTAGATTTGAAATTTTAGTGGATGGTGATATATGGGAGCCAAGATGAAGAACTTTGGGCATGGATTGGTTGTCTTTTTGCAGCTTCTTCTTTCTTCTTCATCATGAATCTGGGTGGTTTTCTGTAAGTGGATGAAAGAAGTCTGCACTGCAGGTTTTGGGTGATCATTATTGGGCTAGAAACATAAATAATGTTGTCATAATAAATATCACATAATATAAATAAATATAAATAAAAATCCCATAAATAAAGATGTCAGCTTCTTGTTGGATAATTAAGGCTTAAATAACCTTGAATAGACACTTTAGGCTCACTTTCTTGACTTATTAGGGAGAGCTCACATCTCGTGAGTTTATAATAGAAAATGATAATGAATTTCAGAGTGAGATTTCAAAAGCAACATCTGCTGAGTTTTATTGGCCCTGACCTTGGAGCAGGAAAGAAACAAGGATTCCAACAGTTTAATATACAGCATTTCCAGATTTTAGGTAAACACTGAAGATCTAGATTCCTATTTGATTTTATCATCTACATTCCTTTTGTCTCTTTGTTCAGTCACCCTTAGGTTGAACCTTGCTGCTTCCTGAGGCTTCTGGCAAGTGCAATTGTCTTAGCTGCTGTGTTGTTTAAGGTGCCTCCTGAAGAATCTTAATTCCTGCTTCCTAGTTCATCATCCCTTCCTCTTTGGAAGACAACATCTCGGACTAGACAAGATCTAATCTGAAGAAGAGGAATGCAGACACCAGTGTAGGGTATGGGAGGCCCTGCAGGTTCTGGAATGGGATTTCTGAATGGAACCAAGTTGGGCTGTGAGACTCGGGCATGGGTCTCAGTGTGTCTGGAGTGGAATGGCCCTGCCCCACATGAGTGCTCTGTGGACAAATCACACAGATATTCTCAGGTGCTAGTCAGGATGCAGTGGGATTATATGAGGGATGACAAATAGAGAGCTGGTGAAGTGCATCTTGAGCATTTCACTTTGAGGAGAGAGAAGTAGCCTGTTACCACTGCATGGAAATAGCAAGCAGATAATGGGTGTGGTCCTGTAATGCCATTAAATAGTCTCATAAATAAGTGCAAAAAGGTCATTTTAGTTGTGAATAAACAAAATATTCTAAAGGCTTGACTTAAAAATAGTGTGTTATCAAAACACTTTAAGCTGTTGAACTATCACTTTAAAATACTTTGCATGGAAAAGTCAACTACCTCCACAAAGACCTTTCAGGTACATGGCCCAACATCTTCATTTAACATTTTCTCACATGTGGTGATGCTCACAGAAACTGAATTTGAGTTCAGCAATTGTGCTTGTTCAGTGATTATGTGAAAGAAAATAAGTTCCAGTATAAACAATCTCATATATGCAACACTAAATTTTAAAATCTATAAGCAATTTTAAATTGATTAGTTTGCTGTGTAGACTTGATCTTTATTTGTAGATGAGAATTTTCAATAATCCTACAACAAACTGTAGAGCTAACAAGAGAACTGAGATGCACTGTGTGGTCTCAGAAAAATTCATCCAGATCTTATTGGATTCAATCTAAATCTTCCTTCTCACTCCAGTGGGCTCAAGAGGAGGGCTATTTTTTAGGAGGATATAGATTAAAGAGCAGTTCTTCAGATAGCTAAAGTTTCTAGGCCACTTAGATCATATTTTCATCTAAAAGAAAAATAGAAGATAGGTTTGTTGTTGTTTCTTTTCCTTCCCATAAATTAAATTAGATCTTTACTAAAGGTGGCAGAAAATAGATGACATATGTGATGCAGAAGTAGAGATAAAAAGAACCTTTTTCTTCCTTATCTTTTCTCTTGTCATTAAATCACTACAGTCTAGCATGGAAATGTCAAGGTGAGTGTGAGTAAGTTAAACTTCATGGGTGGCAGGCAACTTGATAAACACCTTTTATAGCACTACCTGTGGAGCCCCTTCAGTTGTGAGTCTGGTGCTGCTTTAACTTCTCCCTATATTACTGGAAAAAGAGTGAGAAAAGAGGACATATAAGATTAAGAGTTTAAAATAAGGTGGGAAAGTAGCCTGACTAACTGTTTCTGTTATGGATGTAGATTGACACATTGACAAAAGTGTTTAGCTGGTGAAATATTAAGGTACAAAGGAAACCAAGAATCAAGAGAACAAAAAGAGTTTGTGTATGTTTTTACGTAGAAATGGAAATTTATAATATTTATATTATCCCTGAATAAACCCAGTCTTACAGCAAAGGCTGAAAGGTGTCCAAGTGACCATTAATTGACAATAATCACATTCTTAGAAGAACATATCCTTAGAAGACTAAGGATACACATAGGCAATAGAAAAAAATATTTTTGCACCTTTAGTAAAACGAGGTTTCAGTTTTTCATGCCATCAAGCCTCTGAGTATCTCTTTCCACATTGGCGGTGTGACTGAGCCATTAGATTCTGGTCATGGCTTTCCTCCTGACTTCTCATTTTGATACCTCTAGCACGGTTATTGGGTTGAGATCTCTTGGCATATAAGGCTGCAGAGTGAGAAAATAATTTTCATGTGAGAATAGTCAGGTGGAATTCTTGTACCTGGATTTACATTTTTTTAAATTTATGTAAGCTCTGTACATCAGCTAAAGAAGAGCCATTTAGTTATCACTTCCTCTACTCAGTTTCCTGGTGTTCATTTTTGCAAAAGGAAGAAGAGATTGCTCTTTTCCATGAAGCTTCAATTAGAGATAAATTTCAGAGCTCAGTTGTTGATGTTTGAGCTGAGACTCCTGAAAGAAGGGATTTCTTGTGTCATTGACCTACTGAGGAGCAAGTCAAGGACACAGACTCTATAAATAAGCAAGCTAAATAGATCTCAATGTCACTGCTTTTCATTCCATCAGAAAACTGCCTTTAAAAGGCCAAAATACCAAGTACTGCTTGACAAAAGGACAATAGAATATACTCCACAGTTTTTTTCTTTTTTGCCAGATCTTAAAAAATATGAAAGCCTCATAGGTAAATAAAGAAGTAAAATGTCAAGGGTAGAACAGAAGAGCATGTACTTGATTCTATGTAATGATAACCACAAGTGGACCAGCCACCAGACAGATGTAGCTATTTTTATAGAGGTCATTAGAAACACGGACATCGAAATGAGTTTAATATTAAAAAAACCCTCATCACTCTGAGATTTTGGTTTTTTCTTCTCTTGTGTCTAATTTTGTTGATTTAGAAAGAAAGAGGAAAATATATTTTCTTCTGGTCTTGTGATAATATCATCTAATTACATCTGGTTTCCCAAGTTTGAAAATGAGTAGTTCCATCTGAATCTAAGCCTTTATTTACAATAACTTATTCAAAATTATTCTGGGTCTATATTCCACATCCAATCTCTGTTACTGATAGCTTTAATAAAAGAGAAATGGAGAGTTACTCTTAGCTATTATGAACTCCCTATCATTCATGACCTGTCTCAGGACAGCTTTTGTAGAAAAGCTAAATCTTTTTTCCTTCTGAATAGTCACGGTAGCTAAGTAGTAACACATGGCTAGGACTTAGTTTAACCAAATTAATTTTGACAGGGAAGAATTAAAAAAAAAAAAAAAAAAATTATTGACTAAGTAATTTTAGAATTTTCAGTTTGGCAAACTGAGAACATTCTACTATGACACTGGTTTTTGCCAGTTCTGATTTCAGAGAAATCTCAAGAGTACAGTTTTCCAAGTCCTTGAATTTCGGCCAGCTAAGTGGCACAGATGGGGTGATGAAGCATCTCAGGTTCCGTCTACCAAACTAGAGAGCTAGCCAGACTGGCTGCTCTGTGACCAAGAGCTTAACACAGACTATTTTGAGTTGGATTCACTTCAAAATAATGTGTGAGTACAAAACCAAAAATAAATTATGCTGAAGATAGCTTGGAAATTGAAAAATGTGAACGTTTTCTATGAGTAGGAACAACTTCTCTGACCACAGCTCTACTTAGGAAGGAAAAGACATGTTGTTGAAATTGTGTAGAACAAATCTGTGTCTTTACAAGAAATGTGAAGTGTAATTTTGAATACATGGGAACCCTGGAGTAAATCAGACAAATTTCAGGGACTTATTTTGGTGAAGAAGTAATTATCTTTTCCATGATATTACTCTGATATGTATAAAATCTTGCTTCTTATGGAATAGTATACTGGTTTGCTCCATCAGACTCCATTAAGGAAGAAGTTCAGGATTCTGCAGAGAAAGCAAAGCTGAAAATGTCTCAGGGAAAAAAATACAAAAGAAGGTGAAGATATGGTAGTCACCTGTTAGTGAACATGTTGATAGATTTGCTAACAAGAATCTTCATGTTTACTCCAAAAGTATATTCTTGCCATCATTATAAAATAACTTTAAGAAAAGTGAAGTATTCTTTTATTTTTTTATGGTGAAATTAATTTAAAATACATTTCCATCTCTTAATAAAATATCTCATTTTTCAAACTCAAGCCAATTTCCTTTTACAACTCCATCTGGTAAATAACTGCTTTAAGATAAAGTTAAAATGTGCCAAGTTATAAGTCCTTGGTGCATATCCAGTGTGTTAGAAGTAAACTGGAATAATTAAAACAGAATAGCTTGTATGGGTCTTTGTAGATAAAACTTCAAGCCCACAAGAAGCAGTCCAGAAATTTTTGACCTGGGATTTCCTTTGGTTATCATAACAAAGGCTACTCTGAAATATTTCAAGATGAAATGAAAAGAACCAGATGTCTTTCTTTTTAAAGGGGAAACTCTGTGTACTATGCATAAGTTCAGAAGTTGCTGAGATTAATGTACAGACAAATTAATTTTTCTTACTATAAACAGTAGATAATAATTACTTTTTATTTTCCAAATTAGATCTCTTATCTCTTCAGATCTGAAAGCATTGCATATATAATTGTTATCTTGATCTTTTCAAAACCAAAGGCTTCTGAATTTTTCAGTTTTTTTCAAATTCATATAATCATGGGAGTGCACTGTTGGAAAGAACCAAAGAAGTTTATTAGTCCACCTTCAGGCATGGCTGAAATTAATTTTTATTAAAACTGGTAATGTCAGTAATTCCAATTCCCATGTGTAATGCTAGAAAATTTGAGCCTGAAACATTTTCTCTAGATGTTAAAAAAAACAAACTTCAAAATACTAATACTACATGTAGGAAATATGGGTAACTAGACTCTACAAAACTTTTTTTTTTCTTAATTAAGGCACTAGTTTTGTCTTTGAAAGTCTCTTTTTCTTTTACCTTAAGATTTTCTAGGAGATCTCAGAAAGTGAAGGGAGAATATGACTGTGCAATATAACAGAATGTGCTGCACATTGAGCCAGCTCTAAAATGATAAAGAACAGAAGTGTTGCAGCTTCTGCAGAGAGTCAGTCTGTGATAAACTGCATGTTGCATAAAGTTTTGAACTTATCTGGTATCTCCTCGGGTCAAAACATTGAAATTCAAGCTTTAATGTCTTTTTTTGTCCAGGTTATTGAAACCTCCAATGTAGGCTTTAGTTCCTCTAGTCCTTGTCTTTAAATTAGCTTTTCTCTTATTTCACCACAGACAAGTGAGTGCCTCCTCAGGATGCTGCACCATACTAGTGCACCTGAGTGGGTGTAGCTTCACCTAGTCTATTTCAAGTACCCTACATTCTTCTCTCTTTACAAACCAGACACTGAAATTTCTTCCATATTTAATTTTACAGCAGGATTTGTCAGCCTCAGCACCTCTCAACTCCCACTTTACAACTTGTCAAATGATAACTGAGGCATTAAAATAATAATAGTGAAAAAAAATCAACAATTGCATCCCTGGAGCTTAATTTTTATTTATTAAAAGGATAGTGAAAATTAGCTGACCTATGTCACTAAAAAGAGAATAAAATACTAATAAACTAACATGCCAAAAATAAAAAGGAGAAAAATAAGAGCACTGAACACTTTACTAATTTGCTAAAAAAAGCTGAGTACCACATATAGAGTTGTAATTTTTATCAGTTAAAACTATATCTGTTGTGACACTGGCCATTCAGGCTGCTCTGGGACCTTATTGAATTATGACTTTAAGAATGCAAATTAAATGGCTATGAAAGGGCTGTTTAAATTTTTTTTTTTTTTTTTATTTGCTCTGCAATGCAAAATAGTAAGACCTTGCTCTCTTTCCATTCAAAAATAAAAAAAATATAACTGTTTTATCTTTTTTGAGAATTGTGAGAGTAAAAGAATTTATTCTGTTGAGCTTTTCTGATTTTAGAGCAGGAAGGAATAATCAAGATACATGAATAGCAAAAAAAAAAACCCCATCCATATGAAGTAAAGAAGCTGAAAACTCAGAAGACTGTAATCCAAGGTTTTAATACTGCTTTTCTCCTCTGTTTCACTACAACATAGAGTTAGCAGAGTCTTTTTAAAACAACAGATGAATGAGGAGAAAAAGACTATTTTGCTCTTCTCCTTTTAAATGTTCCAGTTGAACCTTCACAGGCCCATGACCCAGTGCTTTCAGTGCTGACAAACTGACCTCAGCTAACATTGATTGAAATATTCTTAGAGCAGAAAATTACATTTTAAATAGAATATCCAAGATCATGAGTTATAAAAAGCCATTAACATTTTTTACTGTGATACTTGCTTTTATGTCCAGAATTGATGTTTTTCAAGTGTCTTTTTCCCCTCCTTTCTATCAGGTGGGACAAAGAAAATGGTGTAAGTGGTAGTTAAAAGATGAGTGAACATAATAGCAAGAGTGATTCATGCAGGTCACAAAAAGTGAAAATGAAAGTACATTAAAATAATGTGATCAAAATAATTTGCCATAGAAATTTTATGGCTGATTCGCTACTGAAAGAAACAATTCACAAAAAAGGTGACTGCAATTACTTCTCTTACTGTCCATAGGAAGTCCATGAAATTTTACTTTTTCCCATATAGACTTACTTTTCTAAGGATCCCCTCATCCTCACCTCGAATAATCCCATTTTCTCTGAGAACTGAAGCAGTTATGCCAGATCTCATGGAAACAGCTGCTGGATGCCAGCTCTGAAGTTTACCCCGGGTCAGTCTGCAGGCGCTGTTGGACTTGCCTGACTGATCAGGCAGGTCTGTGACAGCCTAGAATAATTTTGTTTGCAGGGTTTTAACCTCTATGAATATAGAAGAACTTGAAAGCATAAACATGATATAAAAATAGAAACAGCACAGTTGGGAGGCTTTTCAGTGAATTTCTCTTGTGTGTGATGATAGACTCCTGCTCTACTAAAGCTGCAGTGTGAGTTGGACCTTCATCAGCAACCGTGGAAACCTTAAAGCAGAAAACCTCAATGTGGACTATCTGGTGTCCTAGAAGGTGCAATCTCCAATTACACTTCTCAGTGTTCCAAGTTCCATGACCTGTGTCCCATCTCTACTTTTGTTTGAACTCACAGAGTATTCTTTCCTCCACTGGTGACAATAATACAGTTTCTATTTTCCTCCTCTCTTCAGCTGCCTAGTTTCAGACATTATACCAGAAAACACTTTGAAATCTTCTGTATTTCAGTTTATCAAATTATGTATTTGATGTCAGTTTATCAAATTATTATTAAATTGCATTATTTAATAATACTACTATACCAAATTAAATAAGATAAATCTACGACTTTACCATCCCTGTCTTCCTTAAAATTTTATTTAATATTTTTATGCAATTGAATGTTAGGGGCAAGCAGAATTTAGAATGACCAGAGACAATCATGTCCACAGAAAGTTACCATCACACAATATTTGAAAAGCCTACATTAAAAATAAGTATTTAGTAAATGCATTCAGTAGAATACAGAGCTGTTGAATTAATGTCCCATACATATACGGGAAGTAAACCATAAACACGTAAGTTTGTTGGCAAGTACACTAGCAAGTTTATTGAGACAGGAAGAAATTTATTTTGAGTCTGCAGGCCCTAGGGGGAAAAGCCATCTTTTGAAATTGTGTAGTCTCTAAACTCATGCTATAGCGAAAAAAGCTGGACAGACATTATGGAACCATCTTACCAAATGGTTGCCAAGGTAACCTTGAATGAATGTGTAAGAGCAGGACAACTCATCACTTTCCTGGGATGTATGGAGCACACAGAGGAGCTATCACTGCTTGGAGGTCTCAGTCTAAGGTAGTCTGCTGGCAACAGTGGAGTGAACACGTAATTATATAAACCCAATTATTATAGGTCCTCAGTAGTGTTGGAGTAAACCTAACACACAAAACCTTCAGCTATTTGCATTATTTTTTTAAATTTTGTCCTTACCTTTGGACTGCAAGACAGATAAAAAAATAAATAAATAACCCCAGAACACTTTATTCATATTCATTTTCTTGAAATGCAAACTTAGGACTTTGAAATTATTGTTAATTATGCTTGCACAATATACATAGCAAATCTCTAAATTTTTATGTCTTATTTGGTTTTCAATCTGTAAATTCTGAGAAATTAATTCTGATTTTTTTTTATTTTAAGTGTATCAAAAAGTATATCAAAACTATTGGTATTTTAATCTATCTTAAATCCCTTTTCTGAGATAGAAAAGGTTCACTTAGGTTATATGGTAAAAAATATAGCCTTATTATTTCAGAAATATTGTGTAAGGCCTATGAATAGGCACAACTTTAATGAAATTTATCAAGACTTTTGAACTGTAAATCATATTTTTAAAAACGATTCTGACACTGTATTGCTCCCAAATCATAAAGTAGGATAAAACACACTTAGATGAACCCATTAACTGAATTTGCACCCATCTTGAAACCTTGAACTCTTCTTGGTTTTTCACATTTTCTCATATATCTCTAACTTTCTTTCCATTAAACAACAAAACAGGAAATCTGAAAGTACTTGCTTAAAAAGCATATATCTGGCATGTTATATACATGTTTAAAATTTTGAAAAAATAAAAGGCAGAAGCTTTTTAAACACACTTGAAGTCAAGTCTGGTTTGTGCTAGCAAGGTTACATTTGCATTTTGCTATGTACAAGCACTGCTAAAGAAATGAGCTTTTTTCTCCCAAACCTTTCCACTTTGCCTCACATGATTTTATTTTCAGAGCTGGCTTTCACTGAAACAGCTCAACAAGCAGACAGCATAAACCTAGGTCTCACTGAAAAAGGTTAAGTAGGGCTGTTCTTTAATATTTTGGCAATACCTATAAAGTAAATGTCAAGTCCAGATACCTTCTGCTAAGAAAGTGCACGACAACAAAAATTATCCTTTCACTGTGGGAGTACCACATGGCTTTAGTTAGTGGAGCAATGCACCTTTTTGTTAGTGTGCATATATTTGTGGCTCTCTGTGCCTGAGCTGAGAAGAGGTGCCCGACCTGGAGCCTGTACCTTACCCAAGAAAGAAGAGCCAGGAATGCTCTGCAAGATGCCTATGTCTCTTCATTTGCCTTTTAACAGCCTGGACTCAATGCCCTTCAGAAAAGGCACGTAAAATGTGATTATAGAAATTTGGTGAAAGGAGATGTAGGTAGGCTTTTCATCAGAATAACAGGAAAACTGGGGGGACTGGGAGTCAGAGAGTTTACATAGAATGACACCGCTGCATTTCACCTAAATGGGCTTATATTGCACTTGTCACACCGCTTTGTAGAAACTCACTTGGCCTTTATCTCATGCTGATCTACTGCTTGGAAGTGCTAGGTCTCAAAGGGATAAACCAAGAACTGAGAAAAAAAGTTGGTAAATGTAATTTCTTTATGAATTACTAAAGCAGCTTTAATTTAAATTCTCAAGATTGATGTGATGATATGTAGAAAGATCTGCCCATATACAAGACTCTGAAAATGACTCCAAAAGCTTTGTTCCTAAGGAAAGAGCCTGTCATAACATAAATCAGTTGTGGTACAAGTCACCAAACTGTTTTGGTGCAGCAATAAAGGCATAAAAATAAACCTGTCACCATCATCTTTGCCAAAGTGATGATAGGAAAAATCTGCTGGAATTAGACTTCAGTAATATATGCGAATATTTTTGTTGTAATACAAAGACTTCATTGTTCAAAGTTCATTGTTCATGGCTGTTGTTATTGACAAAAAAAAAATAATATGGATGCTAATGCAATGGGTTATCACAATTCTCTACATCAAAATAAAATGAGCACAAATTAATGCATTACCTCCGTAAAAGAATCGACACCGTATTAGTAGTTTGTTGTATTTACACTGTATTTCTTTTCTCATTATATGTAATTATTTCTTGGGTTAATGAGAGCTTCATTCCTACCTAAACCTTTCAAGATCATAGTGCATGCATACATAATTGCATGGAAGTTTTGTTACTCCACTGAATTCACCACTAGAAATACTAAACACAGCTAACAGTACTAAACAATATGCATCACCAACACTTCCAGACTGCACAATCAGCCAGTACATGGAGCCTTTTTATTTGATTGCCAGAAAAAAAATCAGTATGGTTCCAATGTATCATAGGAGTATGCTTGTTTATTTAATAATCTTGTCTTTCTTCCAGTACGCTGGGAACAAGCAGGGAGGGATCTTACGATTCCCAGATTTCCCTTTTCTGTAACTATCTTGGCCAATGGAAAATAAGCTGTTTGGCTTTCCCCCAGGTCCATGCAGGACACACCATGCACCACCTGCCTGTTGGCACGCTGCTTCACTCACACAGCTGCAGCTGCTGAAACCATGGGGATCCACGTTTGCCTTTGCTTTTCCAGCACACAGTTTGCTCTGATGGCTTAGCTTTTCACTAGCCTTTCCAAGCAGCAAGTTGCTGTGGATGGTGGCACCCATTGTTTGAGCATTTAATTAGCACTTAAGAGAGATTTATTTCCTCCTTCTGTTTAACGTGAACGAAGGGGGGTGAGCAAGCTTCCACTAAGGTATTCCTGTGAAAGGAGCAAACTGAGTGGCACACTGTGAAATACGTGAAGAAAAAAAACCCCAAGATGTATTTGAAGGCTAATGATATGAAAAAAAAAAAAATGAAACCCATACATATGTGATTTCTAATTGCACTCAAGTTATATCTGTGTCTGAATGTATGAATATCTGGTAGACACACAGATAAAATTATGTAACGGGAGAGACTGGAGACTGAGGTTTCTAAATTGCTTATTACCTAAGGTTTCCAATTTGCAGTTACACTTTTTAAGCCAAGTCATTGACGCGTGCAAGAAGTCTTTACCTTGTTGGATTGGAATGCAAAACAAGACAGTGCTTTTCAGGACTATGCCGGCTTGGTTTCTTTTAACCTAGCTAAAATCCTCAATTTGTTTGAGAGATAGGGGAGGTATGACCTTAGTACTTTGTTATTGATGATGAGAGAAAGAAAGTGACATTGTCTCTGGAATTTAGAGTAAAAATCAGGTAGAAAAAATCTTGTTTGGAGTCAGATTCCATATGTGGATGAGGCAGAGACTATTTTCTGTCTTTTACATGTTGTTACCCTAAAAGATCCTCATATTTCCAGCAGGGATTCTGTGGCAAAGATAGAATTTGGGAGGCTAACATTATATTTGTATACCTGTACTCATCTCATAAATGCAAAGAAGACTGAAACAGAAATAATCTAAGATAGATGTAATTCTTGAAGAAAAAAAAGTGATGACATAATCCAGAGAACATAGCTGGAGAACATTAATAATGTTTTTTAATTAATACTCAATTAATCTACTTAGATTTATATATTTTATATATTTTATTTTAATATGCTATTGATTATTCTTTGTATTAGAATATGGTAATTCTTTTCTATTACTTGCATATAGTTTCCTTCATTCTCATCACCTTGAATATTAAAAGTCATAGGGTGAGTAGTCACATGTAGTTCTTCCATGGGAGATGGCTCATCCCCATAAATCCCACTGATCTGCCCTTCAGGCTCTGCTCCTGCACAATGGCCTTGGCCTTTTGTGGTGACCTGGAGGCCAGACCCCCCTAGGTTTGGGAGGTACACCCTATGATCAGCACCCCAAGAGAAGAGAGGAAAGGTGAGTGACTGTGTATTGTGGCTGCAGATGTTGATGCTTCCCACCTGCCATTCCTCCTTACAGCCACAAACAGAAAATCCAGCCATCAGGCTACTCCACCTGGTTTCCAGATATGCCCCTCTGAAGTGTGCAAGCCCCTACCGTGGATCAGAAATGGATTTAAGTCCCTTATTTATTACCCTGTGTCTTGGTTTGGAAAGACAGGTATCTGTCAAGGAAAAACTGGAGCTTCACTTGGAATGGAAAATGNCAGAAACGGCTCCCCATACTGGGTGGAGCATCTCTCAATGGATGGTGCAATGTGTTCTGTCATTGGTGACCCTCAATGGTCCATTAACAGAAGATATCACCCCGAGGGTGGACAGTGATGGAAGTGATAAGAAACAGTGCCCCACCTGGGCTGGTTTTAACAGCTGGCCTGTTATCAGAAGGCATCCACCCTCCTCCCTCTGGAGTTACAAGAGATAAAGAAAAAAGAAACCATCTCCCAATTGGTTTCAACAGATGAAATAGAATACATCTTTTTTTTTGTTGTTGTTACATAACCGAAGACACTGCCACACCTGCCTCACAATGTGTACAGCAAAGATCTTACCCAGAAGAGTTAAGGGGTAAAGGAGGAAAATGCTTCCAGTTGAGCAGATATATCCTGGTGTTTATATGGAATTCCAAGGTTGTAAAATTCAACACAAGGTAACTGAGTGCACTGTAGTTTTTGACAAGACCTCTGACCAGCCCTCCACCAACCCTTCAGTTTATTTGAAAAGAGAAATTTAGTTAAAACTTTTTGAGATATATATATTTTACAGCTAGAACCTGAAAAGAGCCATCACATTTCAAATTATGATCAAGGTATATTTTCACTGTCAGTCATGTCCAGATGTTTATTAGATAAATAATTTTGATTATAATATTATCAACTGCATATAGAAGGCATATTTAATTTAAGAGTAATTTAAGGGGATTTCAGAGAGAAAAGCTAAACAGAGATTTAATAATAGGGGGAAAAAATCTTCCAATAATATGGGACATTTACATCTTTCACAGTAAAAATATAAAAGAAAAAATAATAGTGGGAAGCTACAATATTCTACTACAGTGTTATAACATTTAGAAAACAATCCTGAAAGTTCAGGTTCAGTTTATTTTGAGAGCAGGTCTCTAACTCTCCCTTCTGAGGATTTTTGTTCTTCAGTTGAGCTGGCTGTGCAGGAGGTGCTAAATCCTGTCCCTAGGAGGTATTATTCTGTCTTGAAAACTGATGGAGACTACTTTAGGAGAAATACAAGAGTACTGGTTCCCAGTGTTTCAGTGAATCAAATGCACAGTCTGGCTTTAGATTATGAGATCTAGCTTCTGGTCCAGCAGATTTGATAAGGTGTTTGATTTTCATTTTGTAGAGATCCATCACTCCAAGGAGCTGAGCAGCCCTTGGTGGCCATTTCAGATACCTGAGACCCTAGGAGACTCAGGACAAAGATAAATTTTAGCTGGGAGTAGCCTCAAAGCTGTAAAATATGGCTATGTCTTCCACTGAACAAAATAGGCAAAATCCTTAATTTCTTTGCTGGTTTTCAATGTCGGGCAGCAGTGAAACATGGTACAACATATATCTTCTTTCAGTGGCATCTAATCCCTTCAGAAGTACACCTGTTTTTGTCTTACTTTTTCCCACTCATCTTTTAAAAGAGCTTTTCAAACAGGGTTTTTTTTTCTTTTTGTTGTGTTTGTTTGTTTGTTTGATTGTTTTTTT